>JAHRHZ010000013.1:59572688-59732322 GCA_024137785.1 Ginglymostoma cirratum
TTCATCAGAAAATGTTTTCTGATGAAGGGTTTAGGCCCGAAACGTCAAGTTTTCCGGCTCCTATGATGCTGCTTGACCTGCTGTGTTCATCCAGCCCCATGCTTGTTATCTCATTTTAAGCAGTGTTGTCTTTCAGAACTGGTCGAGAGGCAGGTGCTGAATCTGTGTATGGTACTGTGCCATCTAGTGGTCGCACTATTTAATCTTAATAGTTATAAAGTGGAAGCGTGAAATTTTCCATTTTGGGAGAATAGAAAAATAGAAAAACATAATTTTATTTAGTTAAGTTAAGGAATTTGCAGAATGTTGGAATACAGAGGAATTTGAGTGCCCTTCCATATGAGTCAAAATGTTAGTAAGTACTACAAGTAATGAGGAAAGCAAATGGTATGTCACAACTTATTGCAAAGAATTTGGCATATAATAGTGTCTTGCTGCAATTATATAGTAACGTCACATCTGAAGTACTGCACTCAGTCAGGAACTGTTCCTTCAGCAGTAACCACAGCACTCAGCATAAGCATTCCATGAAACTTTTGGATGTCTCATATGGATTTAGAGTAGGATTAGCTGTTCTGACAGCAGAAAGAAAGGTATGTCTACTTTCACCTTGGAGGTCTGATATCCACTGGATTTAGTGCAGCATTCAAGTAATTAGACCAAGGTGTATCTTAGGCATGTGATAAACATCTGTCCATGCAGAAGCTATTGTGTTAAACCACCATTGTGCCTAATTACAGAGGAGCAGAAGTTTTTGTATTACTGAGTGAATTTGATTGGCTAAGAAGGTCTGAGGAAACATTAGCCTTGTTGGATTGCCACAATGTGTTCTTTCTCAACAGCACACAGTTCAGCCTCCACCCTCACCATTTCCAAATCTGCCTTCTCATGGAAAGTGAAATTGAAAATAGCATCAGATATTTTCTCTGGTTACCGACAGTCTCCAGTCTTCAAAAAGACACAAAATGTACTTTTGAATTGAATGTAATGTTTAGTTCTTTGTGAAACGATGACTACACAGCAGTACCACTGTTAAATATGGCATGTTAACTTGCTACTACAACATTAAGCAACAATTATACACAATATGTATTTTAAAGTTCTGAGAAAGGGTCACTCAACCCGAAAGGTTAACTCTGCTTTCTCTCCACAGATGCTGCCAGACCTGTTGAGCTTTTCCAGCAATTTCCGATTTTGCTTTTAATTTCCAGCATCCACAGTTCTTTGGTTTTTTTTATTTATTTTAAAGTCTTTGGCAGCTATAATGTGTAAGAAAAACATGAGAGACGTGTAAGCTGTGCAACAGATGTTGATGCTTTCTATATTTTATTGCTGATTCTGCATGTTTATGAGAGCATTAAATTTCTGCCAAGCATAGTCTGCAGTCTTCTTTATTGTGGAAAACCGTTTTTCAACTGTTGCTGAGTCTATAGTTGTGTGGACAGTATTCAGTCTGTTGCACGCTGCCCAATTTGAATTCCGAGGACCCTCCTCTCTCTCTTGTCATTTATATCAGCGTAATCCCATCAGAAGCAGCAGTTCCAGCACTCATCACTAGACCGGACTGCTTGGCCTCAGCAGCAATCACAAATCCAGTCCTTTAAGAGATACTGATCTCTCTGTTCCCTGTCTACCTGCAGTTATTACAGTCTGCACACTTCTGGAATTTTCTGAGGGAACGCATGTGAATTATTTTTAGTTTGTCTGGTAGTGCTGTCAAATCATTTAGTTACACAGAAACTTTCATAGTATTGACACTCCATGTTCACAATATATGAGAAGATACATTCAGGCTTCTTGTATTTAAGCACTTACAGATAGTCATGAACATGGAATGAACCCACTAACCTGCCCAGTCAAGACAATTACACTGGCTCATTGAAACAAATCTGACTCGGACAGCAAAATGTGCTTTTACTTAAAACAGGGATCAACTGAAAGGGGGCGCTATCTTAAAGAGGTTGCAACTAAAAGGGGCATCAGTATAAAATGTTGGCAGAAGGGTAGGCTTGGTACAATGTAAAGGAAGGGAATGCAATTTAAAGGAAGTGCTTGTCTGGGACATGGGAGGGATCCTGGGGAATCAATGCATCAAACTGTTTTATTAAAAAAAATTCCAAAGAACTGTGGATGTTGGAAATCTGAAACAAAAACAGAAATTGCTGGCGGAACTCAGCAGGTCTGGCAGCATCTGTGGGAAGAAAACAGAGTTAACGTTTTTAGTCTAATCACCCCTCTTCAGAGCTTCAATTCTGAAACCAGCTGAGTTTCCCAGCAATTTCTGTTTTAGAATTTTTCTATGTTGGTTCATAAGATGTCCGCATCACAGGCTGGACCACAGTATTGACATTCAGAGTCCCTAATTTCCCAGAGTTTTGACATTAAGAGTCAACCACATTGTTGTGAGTCTGGGCTCACACGTAGTCCAGACTGGGTAAAAATGGCAGATTTCCTTCTCTAAAATCCATTTGTGGACCAGATGGTTCTTTACAGCAGTTGACAATGGTTACATGGTCACCATGCAACCGAGATCCACAGTTAGCCTTGGAAATTAAACGTCAACCTCTTAATTCTGGGGTCTTATGTCAATCACTTATTCAATTGATAGTTACAAAGGAAAAAAAAATTCAAGGTAGTCACTGCTATTTCTATTAGAATCCCATAAAGACTTCTTGAGATAACGCTTGCTCAGAATGCTGATTGGTCATGAGATCCAACTTTATCAGAAATGTTTTGTTTCAGGACATGTGTTAGAAAAATGTAGGATAATGGCCAATGCTATCCAGTGTTTTTCAGCTCAAGGTGCTTTTTCAAAAGAGAGAAAGCACTATTCCTATAATATTCAATAAGCTTCTTAAGAGTTTATACGGTTGTTAAACAGCAATTTCTTACAACTATTGCCAACTTAAAAAGGAAATGTCCTATAATATTGTTACAGAGATAGTAGGAACTGCCGATGCTGGAGAATCTGAGATAACAAGGTGTAGAGCTGGATGAACACAGCAGGCCAAGCAGCATCAGAGGAGCAGCTTTCCTGCTCTTCTGATGCTGCTTGGCCTGCTGTGTTTGTCCTATAATATTGTTTATTCTCTACTAGGCAGTTCAGTAGAGAGATTAGATGAAACAAAGTTTTGGATATAAAGAGAGAGAAGTTATAAGCTCCATACGGGAGAATGAATGAAGTTTAAGATGTAGTTGGTGAAAGCAGCATTACACTTCTCGAATGCAAGAGATATTCTTCAGTTTTGTGTTTTATTTTACATAATTCACCAAATTCAAACTGGAACCAAAGGTCAGAAGCAGCTCTGCTGAACATGCGTATTTAAAGAAGCATTGGATTCAGTCTATGGACATCGATGATAAGGAATGCTGATAATATTTAATACCATGTTATGCTTTATAGCAATTATTTGCACATTGTGTGACTTGCTTAACCACTCATGAAGACTTTAAGACTAAATAACATAATGCAGACTTTTGCATGGATAAGAGTGAATCAGCGTGATGGTATACTTCAGTGAAAGATGTTTGTGAATCAGTTGGGTTCTCATAGTCACTTTTTTCTGATGCTAGCCCACAATTACAATATTTTAGAACTTCAGTTTCGAAGCATACTATTGTGGGACAAATGATAATTTCTTGGTTGTCAGTCCAATCACAACATTCCCTCACTTCCGCTAGCACAATTGCAACATACATGATGTGTGGAAGTTACTTAATTAATTTTCTAAGTAACAGAACCTAGCTAAATGTCAGTTACTAGAAAAGATTTATAGGTTGTCTCAATTATAGTTTGAAATCTGATTGTTTTTTGATAACTGTAAAGAGATCTAGATGTGAAATCCTGTGACATTGTGTTTCCACTAGACATCTCGATTACTGCGGCATGTGTCAGGAACAGAACCCTTGGAGATTACTTGTTTACATGCAGAAGAAACATTTCAGGTTATTGGTCCACAGGTACGGAAGTTTTTACTGGTTATAAATTTCCCATAATGATTTATTCTGTATGATTTTAAAAAGACCCTCATGATTTATGCGGCCCTATTCGAGAATATGGATTTACTTAATTTTAGATTACTCAAGAATATATTATTGCTTATAATGTTTTTTTGTACTTTACGCAGACAGTTTCTGCATGCCCTTTCCCAATCATCCAATAGCAGGCATCAGCTGCAACTCAAAGGGCAATTTATAGACAATCTATTCCCACTTTCTAGTTAACTTGCTTCTGGGCCAATGTCGAGAAGGTAAATAAGTGAAGATGATGATGAGATTGTCAAAATTTTCCTTATTTGCTCAACATTTCCTCAAACTAGTTGGATTAGACTCATTCACTCAAGTGAAGAAATAAAGAATCATAGTACCATAGAAAATAGGAACAGGAATAGGCCATTCGGCCTTTCAAACCTGCTGTATTATTCAATATAATTGTGGTTGATCATCCAACTCAGTACCCTGTTCCTGCTTTCACCCTATACCCTTTGAACCCATTAGCCCTAAGAACTATATTTAACTCCTTCTTGAAAACATTCAGTGTTTTGGCCACAACAGCTTTCTATAGTAGAGAATTCCAAAGGCTCACCACTTTTTGCATGAAGAAATTGCACCTCATCTCAGTCCTGAATGGCCTGCCCCATGTCTTACAATGACTCCTGGTTCTAAATTTCCATCATTAGGAATGTCCATCCTGTGTTTACACTGTCAAGTCCTTTTAGAATGTCATAGATTCTTGGCTGCCATTAGTTCTCTATCCATGTCAGTACTTTTCCCCCAGTTCCCTGTGCTTTAACTTTCTAATCTCTCATTTTAAGACCTTATTGAATGCCTTCTGAAAGTCCAAGTAAATAACATCCATTGGCTCCCTCTTATTAACTCTGCTAGTTACATCCTGATAATTCCGGTAGATTTGTCAAGCATAATTTCCCTTTCATAAAGCCATACTGACTCTGTCCAATCCTGTGACTGTTCCAATTATTCAGCTATTAATTCTTTTACAATTGAGTCTAGCATTTTCCTCACTACGAATGCCAGACTAACTAGACTATAATTTCCTATATTCTGTGTACCACCTCTTTCAAATAGAGAAATTACATTAGCTACCCTCCAATCCATAGGAGCTGTTTCAGAGTCTATAGAACTTTCAAAGATGAACACCAATGCATCCACTATTTCTATGATCACTTCCTTAAGTATTCTTGGATGTAGATTATTGTGCCCTGGAGATTTATCGACCATCAGTCCCAACGATTTCCTTCTCATACTATTTTTTTCTTCAATTCCTCTATGTCACTAAACCCTGTATTTCTCAACATTTTTGGGACATTACTCGTGTCCTCCTTTGTGAAGACAGAAGTAAAACATGTATTTAACTGAATTGCCATTCCTTTGTTCCCAGCTATAATTTCCCCTGTTTGACTGTAAGGGACTTGCATTTGTGTTTATAAATTTTTTCTCTTCATATGCCATTAGAAGCTTTTACGATCAGTTTGTATGTTTCTCATAAACTTACTTTCATATTGTCTTTTTGTAATCTGTTAATCAATCCCTTTCTCTTTTTCTGAAGCTGAAACTGCTGCCAATCCTCAGGGCTGCTGCTTTTTGTTTGGCCAATTTGTTTGCCTCTCCTTGGATCTAATACTAGCCTTAATTTTCCTTGTCAGCCATGGTTGGGCCACCTTTCCTGTTCTATTTATGTGCCAGACATGAATGATCAATCATTGCAGTTCATCAATGAGCTTTTTAAATGTAAAATGTCGAGATTTGCACCAGTTTTCCATTTTAATCTTTATACCAAAAAGTGAAAAGATCTTTCATAACTGTTGTGTATCGATGAGTCCACTGAAATGAAAACAGGACTTAGCTTCAGACCTAAGCACTTACTATCATTTCCAAACCCAGGAACATTTCAACACTCTCGATTCGAAGGTCTCTTACCTTCACATCCTCAATAGTATTCAGAACATAATAGACCTCCTTTATACTGCCAACTGATGTTCTGTTTTGTTCACAGATAATTTCTGCTGCACAGACCTTGGCTCTTCATCCTTCTAGTAAGATTGCCAAAGAAAACCTAGATGTATTTTGTGAGGCATGGGAGTCACAACTGAACGATATGTCCATTCTGCTGAAAGAAATTAATGATGTCTTTGAAGGACGGAGAGGTAAATAGTCTGACTTTGAGCTTCAGGTATTCTCTCTATTTTATTTAGCTTGTCAGTTGGGTTGTGCAATATGTGGGTTTTAACTGAGGAAGAACATTACAGCGCAAAAAGCACAAGAATTCAGGTAACGTACTTGAAATAGCAGATAATGAAATTGGCTGTTCTAAATATCAACCGTGAAAGGCTAGAGCTTTATCACGATTTAAAAATGATGCCCCAAAGCATCAGTTGACAAGACATTGAAACTCAGAGTAAGCTTTTTACCTCATTTGGTAGAATGACTAAAATATTTCTAGAAGTTAATGTCAAAGAAATGTTGAGTGGTAGAATTTGTGTCTGAAAAAGGCCCAGACAGTTTTCTGTGTTTATTATTCAGATTGGTCAAAATATAGATGCCTTTTTGTGGAATAATTACTATAATTTTGTTGAGGGGGGAAGATTAGAAAACATTTTTATCTGTGAAATTTGCTTGTGATGATTGCTTCACATTATAAAATAGTGAATGTAGCAATTTGATTTTTTTAATTGCTGTCCTTCCCAATGAATGGGATCTCCTTGACATGTTACACTTTTGGATATTTTCTCTGGTTGGTAAGTTTTACTGGAATTTATATCAGGTTCTTTTGATGTGCGCAGAGTTTTGTCTGAGCAAAATGCTATCCATTTAAAATTGGTTCTCTTTGTCTAAGACAAGGATACTGTTTCATAGCCACCATTTATTTGAAAATAGTATGACTAAAAGTAAAATTTGTACGAGAGGTAAAAGCAAAATATTACTGATGCTGGAAAGTTGAAATAAAAACAAGAAGTGATGGAAATACTAAGCAGATCTGGCACCATCTTTGAAGAGGTAAGCAGGGTTAATAATTTGACTAATATAACTCTTCTTGAAACATAATCAATTAAATGTTAACTCTGACTCCCTTTTCATTGTTGCTACCAGACCTGTGGAAGTACTTCCAGCACTTTCTGTTTTTAATTTGAACATGGTATAGACTTTTCTTTTGCACAGTGTTCAAGAATAGGCCATAATTTACAGCGTATTGGTTCCAAGTAGCATAGAATCTCCATTGTTCATTTCAGTGAACTTATTAAATCGTGGGGAGAAGCCACTAGTTATCCCCATAAAAGATTATAATTTTTGACTGGTACCCACAAATCTGTCAGGGATTGGAAAGTTGCTATGTTTAGAGCTTTGTTATACGAAGCACAAACCAATCAGGAATGTTTACACCAAAGCTTTCAAGGGGTGTGGTTAGCTCAAGCATAAAGGCCCAAATTTTCACTCCTGAGGTGCATGCCCAGACTCATGGAATTTCGGAACTAACTTCATCAATCCTGGTAAAAGTGCCTCTGAGTAACAGAATCTTTGTTCCGGCGGTGACAGGAGGGGATGATATATTTGGGAGGCAGGCATTTATTGCCTATCCCTAGTTGCCTTTGAGAAAGAGATGGTGAGCTATCTTCTTGAATGGCTGCAGCCCATTTGCAGTACCCCCCGTGCGATTAGGGAGGGAGTTCCAGAACTTTGACCTATTGCCAGTGAAGGAATGGTGATTTATTTCCAGTGGCCTCCTTCTGCACTGTAACAATTCTGTGATCTTGGCCCAGCAACACCGAAGAAATGGTAGTATATTTCCGAGACAGAACAGTGAGTGGCTTGGAGGGGACCTTGTACGTGATGTGATTCCCATGTGTTTGCTGCCCTTGTCTTGATGAATTTCTGCAGTGCATTTTGTAGATGGAAAACACTGCTGCTGTTGAGCATTGATAGCGGAGGAAGTGGATATGGTGCTAATCAAGTGGGCTGGTTTGCCCTGGAATGTGCCAAGCATCTTGAGTGTTAGTGGAGATGCACTCATTCACGCAAGTAGAGACTATTCCATCATGCTCCTGACTTGTGCCTTGTAGATGGTGGGGAGGCTTTGGAGAATCAGGAAATGAATTACTTTCAGCAATGTTCCTAGCCTCCGAGATTCTCTTGTAGTCACAGTATTTATTCATCGAGCCCAGTTCAGATCCTGCTGTCCCTGGAAAGTGTTCTGATAGCTGCCATGTGGATTATGAACTATTAAGGCAGTGCTGTTTTTACGTTAGGCCCTCTAGCCCTCATCCCTCCTTCGTTGCCAATTCATGCCGTTATGCATCCCCAATGGGTCTAGTGCCAATTTAGTTATAACTCATGCCCACCAGTGCCCCCCCCACCTTTTGCCTTACACCTTCTACAATTATGGGCAGACCACTGGAGCCATGCTGAGATGCAATAAAATAAATTTCTAAGTATCTAAAACTTGCATCACATTATATGTGTGATATACATGTATCAAGCCTGTATAAATCATTGATAAAAGCCCATTTAAGTGAACTCAAATACATAATTCCCTATAAAAATAAACATATATATTCATAGTTCCACATCAAAGACAGATAATCCTGTGTTAATTTCTTGCAGCCATTAAACTGACATAATGATATGCTACAGAAGCAGGCTAGCAGTAATTACACTGTAATGATAGCACTTGAGGTTATGTCAAAAAACAGGTATTGAATTTGGAAGCACAGATTTATTCTTTTCTTCAACTCAACAGCAGGTTGCTTGCTCAAAATTATTCTCAAATTTTAAAGGGGAGGGGATTTAAATAACCTGACCATTTCCCAGACCTTGTTAGCATTTTGTGGGCATTCACGTAAACTGTTCAAAGTTATACATCGTGAATTGTAGGTAATGGACTTTACCATCAAGTTCAAATGGCTCTGCTCAGTTAGAATTCCCCTTACGTGTGAATCACTTTCTCCTGTACACTAATGGCTAAAATAGGATCTGTCAGAAATGAGAACAAGATTTCTGGATCCCTCTGGGACAAAACATAACTTGGACTTAGCACTTCTCATCGGAAGATCAGAAGAGGGATGCTGAACAGACAGTTTAGGTTTAATTACTTGCAAAGAGAGAGCCCAAGGAGACAGCAAGGGTAGATAGTGGCAGGAAATTTTACGATGGGCTTTTGGAAAAGGATGCAATTGAGATGTTGAAGAGGTAGTATTTTCTGAACATCAGAACTGGCCTGGTGGAGAGGAATGGTCTTTTGCTTGATATGTACTTTCTCAACTTATCAACCCAGTGTTCCATCTGCAATGCTGATCAGAATTGGCGTTGAAATAAAGTAAGAATAATAAGTGTTGGAGCATGAAGTTCAGAGAGCTTTGAATGACAGTGATTAAAATGTAAAACAAATACATTGAACATTATCTAGGAGGTAGTAAAAGTAGCTAGTTTAAGATAAAGGGGATATAGATACTGGCCAAAAGAAATCAACTTGTATAACATTACTTGTTGACATGGATGGTTTAGTAAGTAGGTGTACGTGTTCCCTACTCAGGCCGTGATTAAAGGTAGCCACCCAGAGCATTCTTGATATGCACGCATGGATGAGCCCAGTGTTACATCGTGACCACGTAGAAAATAACAACGTGGGAACCCATCACAAACCTTGTCTTGGTTGTGCTGTATTTTCCCATGATTCTGCTTCTGTTTTCAACAATATAGGGATGGCAGCGAGGGTCAGGAGTGGATAAGCAAAAAGTTACATCAAACTAATGATTCTCCATGGTACACCATCTCCACCTACTGGTACACAAGAAGTACTTTAGAGTTAATAGGTACTGCAGATGCTGGAGAATCCGAGATAACAAGGTGTGGAGCTGGATGAACACAGCAGGCCAAGCAGCATCAGAGGAGCAGGAAAGCTTGACATTTTGGGCCTAGACCCTTCATCAGAAATGGAGGAGGGGAAGAGAGTTCTGAAATAAATAGGGTGAGAGTGGGAGGCGGATAGAAGATGGATAGAGGAGAGGATAGGTGGAGAGGAGGCAGACAAGTCGAAGAGGCGGGGATGGAGCCAGTAAAGGTGAGTGTAGGTGGGGGGGTAGGGAGGAGATAGGTCAGTCCAGGGAGGACGGACAGGTCAAGGGGCCGGGATGAGGTTAGTAGATAGGAGATGGGGGTGGGGCTTGAGGTGGGAGGAGAGGATAGGTGAGAGGAAGGACAGGTTAGGGAGGCGGAGATGAGCTAGGCTGGTTTTGGGATGCGGTTGGGGGAGGGGAGATTTTGAAGCTGGTGAAATCCACATTGATACCATTGGGCTGCAGGGTTCCCGGGCTGAATATGATTTGCTGTTCCTGCAGCCTTTGGGTGGCATCACTGTGGCATTGCAGGAGGCCCAGGATGGACATGTCGTCTGAGGAATGGGAGGGGGAGTTGAAATGGTTCGCGACTGGGAGGTGCAGTTGTTTCTTGCGATCTGAGTGCAGGTGTTCTGCAAAGCGGTCCCCAAGCCTCCGCTTGGTTTCCCCGATGTAGAGGAAGCCACAACGGGTACAGCGGATGCAGTATACCACATTGGCAGATGTGCAGGTGAACATCTGCCTGATGTAGAAAGTCTTCTTGGGGCCTGGGATTGGGGTGAGGGAGGAGGTGTGGGGGCAGGTGTAGCACTTCCTGTGGTTGCAGGGAAAAGTGCCGGGTGTGGTGAGGCTGGAGGGAAGTGTGGAGCGGAAAAGGGAGTCGCAGAGGGAGTGGTCCCTCCGGAAAGCAGATAAGGGTGGGGAGCGAAAAATGTCTTTGGTGGTGGGGTCGAATTGCAGATGGCGGAAGTGTCGAAGGATGATGCGTTGGATCTGGAGGTTGGTGGGGTGGTACGTGAGGATGAGGGGGATTCTCTTTTGGTTATTTTTGCGGGGACGGGGTGTGAGGGATGAGTTGCGGGAGACATGGTCGAGGGCGTTCTCGACCACCGTGGGGGGTATGTTGCGGTCCTTGAAGAATGAGGACATCTGAGATATACGGGAGTGGAATGTCTCATCCTGGGAGCAGATGCGGCGGAGGCGAAGGAATTGGGAATAGGGGATGGCATTTTTGCAGGAAGGTGGGTGGGAGGAGGTGTATTCCAGGTAGCTGTGGGAGTCAGTGGGCTTGAAATGGACGTCGGTTTCTAGGTGGTTACCCGAGATGGAGACAGAGAGGTCCAGGAAGGAGAGAGAAGTGTTGGAGATGGTCCAGGTGAAATTCAGGTTGGGGTGGAAGGTGTTGGTGAAGTGGATGAACTGTTCGAGCTCCTCGTGGGAGCACGAGGCGGCGCCGATACAGTCATCAATGTAATGGAGGAAGAGGTGGCGTTTAGGGCCAGTGTAGGTATGGAAGAGGGATTGTTCCACTTAACCTACAAAGAGGCAGGCATAGCTTGGGCCCATGCGGGTACCCACGGCCACCCCCTTTGTCTGTAGGAAGTGGGAGGAATTGAAAGAGAAGTTGTTGAGGGTGAGGACGAGTTCGGCTAAGCGGATGAGGGTGTCGGTGGACGGGGATTGGTCAGTTCTGCGGGACAGGAAGAAGCGGAGGGCCTTTAGGCCATCTGCATGGGGAATACAGGTGTATAGGGACTGGACATCCATAGTAAAAATGAGGTGTTGGGGACCAGGGAATTGGAAGTTCTGGAGGAGGTGGGTGGTGTCGCGGACGTCGGTAGGGAGTTCCTGGATCAAGGGGGTGAAAATGGAGTCTAGGTAGGTGGAGATGAGTTCGGTGGGGCAGGAGCAGGCGGAGACAATGGGTCAACCAGGGCATTCAGGTTTGTGGATTTTGGGAAGGAGATAGAAGTGGGCGATGCGGGGTTGGGGAACGATGAGGTTGGAGGCGGTGGGTGGGAGGTCACCTGAGGTGATGAGGTTGTGGATGGTTTGGGAGATGATGGTTTGGTGCTCGGGGTGGGGTCATGATCCAGGGGGTGGTAGGAGGAGGTGTCGGAGAGTTGGGGCCTGGCCTCAACAGTGTAGAGGTCAGTGCGCCTTACTACGACAGCGCCTCCCTTTTCTGCGGGTTTTATGGTGAGGTTGGGATTGGAGCGGAGGGCTGCACGTTCTGCGGTGGAGAGGTTGGAGTGTTTGAGATGGGTAGAGAGGTTGAGGCGATTGATGTCTCGACAGCAGTTGGAGATGAAGAGGTTGAGGGAGTGTTGGAGGCCTTCGCATGGTGTCCAGGAGGAGGACTGGTGTTGGAGGCGGGAGAAGGGGTCAGTAACATCAAGCTTTCCTGCTCCTGTGATGCTCCTTGGCCTGCTGTGTTCATCCAGCAAGTACTTTAGAGTCCTGAGTTTGCAATATTAAGAAATTGATAAGATAGTACCAACTGTTACGCAGAGTTGTAATATGATTTTGCATTAATCTCCTTACAAAATGCAAGAATTATTACAGTGCAGAAACAGGCCGTTCAACCCATCCTGCCTGTGCTGGTTCTATGATCTAGTCTGGTTCTATTAATTAGTGCCAACCAATGACTTCTCCTCAAATCATTGCAACCCATTGTTGTCCAAAAACACATCTAATATCTTCTTTGATGCCTCATTTGTACCTGCCCCCACTACATTTCCAGGTAGTGTATTCCATACCTTAACAACTTGCTGTGTGAACAAGTTTTGTTTCTCATTATCCTTGCTTCATTTGTTCATTAGTTTAAATCTGCACCCTCTCTTGTTTCGTTTACAAGTGGAAACAGCTTCACTGTATCTATTCTGTGCAACTTGCTCGTGATTTGAAAATCTCAATGAAATCTCCTCTCACCCCGTTCTCTTCACAGGCAACTGTCCCAACTTCTCTAAACTGTCCTCGTAGTTGAAGTTTCTCAGCATTGGAACCATTCCAATAAATTGCTTCTGTACTCTCTTCAATATATTTGTATCTTTTGTATAATATGACACCCACAACTGTACACAATACTCCAGCTGAGATCTCAGAATTGTCTTACATAAAAACATAGAAAAATAGAAGATAGGAGCAGGAGGAGGCCTTTCGGCCCTTCGAGCCTGCTCCGCCATTCTTCACAATCAGGGCTGATCATCCAACTTAACAGCCTAATACTGCTTTCACCCAATAATCTTTGATCCCATTTGCCCCAAGTGATGTATCCAGATGCCTCTTGAATACATTCAATGTTTTGGCATCAACTGCTTCCTGTGGTAATGAATTCCACAGGCTCACCACTCTGTGAAATGAAGAAATGTCTCCTCATCTTGTTCAAGTTCAGCATCACTTCCTTGTTCTCTTAGTTTTTTCCCCTATTAATAAAGCTAAGAATGCTACATGCTGTAATTACTGTTACCTCCACCTGTCCTACCACCTTCAGTAATCTGGGCAAAGATACAGGTCCCTCTGCCCCTGCACCCTCTTCAACATTGTACCCATTGTGTTATATTGTATCTGTGTTACACATAACCACCTCTGATCACATGCTTCAATCACTGCACTCTCCAGTAACCCATCCAGTAGCCTTGGAACCTCAGTTGCACCATACTATTTCATTGCCTTTCCTGGTGACTTACAGGAAGGTCTACGTTTTTATGCAACTTCACACCTTTGAGAGACTTCAAAGTTTTACAGCTGATGAATAGCCATTGAAGTGTAACTCCTGTTATGTAATAACATGAAAAAGCCAAGTATACAAGAAAGCCATTGAGCCTAAAGAAACTGATTTCTGTAGGAACATTACTGTCCACTGTTGCATCTGGGTAAATTATTTATAAGGCCAAGGTTCTTATGTCCATTACCTCACCTGGTAGATAATTTCCAATATTTATCATTCTTGTCATGCAGAAAAAGAGAAACATTTTATCAAAGTAATTTGCAAGAATTCCAATATAAAAGGGAACAATGTTTTTAATACTTTGTGAGCAGCGTGCTGTCATTGGAGGAGGGATTGTCTTGGAAAATACACTAGTTTGATCTGTTTAAGGGGTACATAGGTGTATCTACACCCCAAGGACTGTAATGGTTCGAGAAAGTAGCTCATCACCATCTTGATCAGGGCAAAAAATGTCAACCAGCCAGTGACAACCACGTCATATAAATAAAACATCTCAAATAAAATTTATTGGGGAGAAGGATGGCATTCCTACAGGGACCATTCAGCTATGTTTTATGATTTACTTATGACTGACAGCAACCAGAGGAGTAATAGTTACACAAACAAGAACATAGCAACATTTTCAAAGCATTATTACCCATAGCTACTTGCATTTATTTCTGATGTAATTAATATTTGCATTATTATATGGCATTGCTATCATTATAATCTTTTGGTTTTTTTTATTTGACTGTACTTTTATTCTTCCCTGACACATTAAAAAGCACTTTCTCAATGTTAAATTCAGTTCAGTTTACTTTTGAAGGGACTTGTATTTGATATCAATTTTCAAGTTCAGTGTATGTAAAGTAAATCTCTTAGATTTTGCATCTTTGTTGATATATTGCATGCAATTACCATCAAACTGCTTTTAAACATTTCCTCAAAATTAAATAACTTCAGTTTGTTCTTTTTAAGCTTCTTATGCAGTCTTTTTTTCCCCCTTGTGTCACCTTAACTTTTTGCTTCTAAGGTGTAGATACATGTCTTTTTTGCCATACTGTGCTCTGTAAAGAGGCCTAATGCAGCTCTACTCTGGTCATCATGGAATAAGCAAACAAATTTTATTTTTGTAGAGTGATTGATTTGGTCACTGGTGGGTTTTACAGGAGCATTTTAACAGATCCCATTCTCTGTGGAAAGAGAATAATGTGAAAGATGGGGCAGTGTTTATTTCCTAGTGATGTGAATGGTGGTTGGGGTCACCATGCTTTGACTATTGCCATACTGCCTCACATTATCAGCTCCAATTTAGACAGGCATGTATTAAATGCAGCCAGCCAATTGTACAGCCTTTCTGATGAGCAGTGTTATTGACTTACTCTACAACATGTCACATGCATTTGAAAGATGCCACACTTGTTAAAATTACATGTTTTTCAAAATGTGTTTTATCTTTGCGTTTGTTGAAACTATACAGAAAGTCAAACCCCAACGTTTGTTTGTTCTCAATATGCAAAGACTGCTCAAAACCAAACTGCTTTAGTAACTGTCTATGTACATAAAGATATTTTAATGAATAAAGTATATTTTTGCAATAAAAAAACAGCATGTCCAGTAAAAAGCGGAGGAACGAATTTCACAAAGATGCGCCAAGAGTTCATACGGTACTATCCAAATAGAATTTCAAGGCTATACAGCAACATCTCATTTTGGGTGAGAGGGAAGGTATTGAGAGCTGTGGGGAAAAAATGTTTTGATCTGGTCAGGTGACGTCAGGGAACTTTTGAAAAGGTGGCTGATTCTTTACAGTGGCATACTTAAGAAGTAAAAGCTATTACATTTTGTGGGTAAGACACCATCATGTACTGGATTTGAGGAAATAGATCCTGATTATGGGGAAAAATATTTTTAGGACGAAGTTGGTGAAAATTGCTTCATTCATTTTAACACACCTTTGACCCTAAGTAACAACTTATAAACCCAAGTATATTAATAAATGATGTTCATTGTATTGGAAATTCATAATTTATTGCAACAAAAATGGTTATGTATAACATTAACATTAACAGTTGAGATGTAGTGGAATAAACTAGAAATTTGTTGTAACTCTTCATTTTTAATATATCTTTAGTTATTTTGTCTCTCATTCAATGGTTTATTTGCATCTGTTTCCCCAGGTGAGAAGCGTGCATACCTTTCCCTGCCGAGACCAGGGGTGAGTTTTTTAAAAAATTTTAACTTAAAATCTTCATCTCAAAATTCATACTGCAATGTCACAAACTACAGGGTAATTTTGGCTTAATGTAATATTGGTGATGACTCACAGACCATTTTACATCTCTCCTGTTTTGCAGTTTTGTTGTAGTTAATATTAGCCTGTCTTCTAAAGCACCTCGTTATCTGTTACAGACAAGAAGTAATTTCTGTAAGCACAATTTATGAGCTAAAATATTTGTGCTTTTTATGTTTGCGCATTGTGTAGATTAGTGTGCCGGAAATGAATGGTTAACTCTTAATTGTATTGATCACTGGGAGATCTAAGATACTCAACATGTCCTCCTGCCTTCTCCAAAAAACACTAATACAACAATGTCATGCTGAAATATACTAAAATAAAACTGAATTTCCTTTATGATGGTCATATCTCGAGTTTGTTGTCATACCCAGTATTTGCATATTATATGGACCACTCCCGGGGTGATTGTTGACAGCAGCAAACTGACTACCAATTAAAGAAACATCTGGCAACAATAATTAAGATGTGAGATCAATTGTTATTTAACCATTTCCCACAAGTTATTAGTGAGTAATAACAGCATGTACTGGGCTAGGAGATCAATATTGCAAAATGTATTACATACTTCACGATTCTGACATTCCTGATAATCATGATTTTAAGCGAAACATTGGTTCCTATGGAAACCAGTGTCAAAACTGTAATTAGAGTCTGTTGACCTTATTGATAAAGAAACAAATATTAAAAGATAATCTCGAAGTTGAAATATATTATATTACTGTGTACTAAAGTAGGAATTTAACAATGAAATACTGTTTAAACTAACAAAAGTTTGAAAGCATGAAAGAACAATGTAACCATTACTTCCAGCACTTCCTTCCCGCTAGTGATTGTGCTTCCTGAAACTCCTGTTCCATGATTCTCTTGGTCTCTGCTCTTCGACATGTGGGTTGTGCCCTCTCCCCAATTCCAGACTCCCCAACACCACTCCAGGCTACTGCTACTTCCATTCCTTGGACTTCCCAATCAAGATTCAGGTTCATTCAGAAGCTGGTACTCCGTTTGGAAGTAGGAGTCCTGGTTAATCAGTGGTTCTTTTTAAAAGCTGCTGGTCACCCCATCCTTCTCCTGAACCTTCACTGTGAGTGAGAGCTTTTATTCATTCATGGGGTGACGGTATCACTGTTTATTACACTTCCCTGATCCCAGAGTAAAGATTGCTGTGGGTCTGGAGTCACATGTAGGCCAGACCAGGTAAGGATGGCAGTTTCCTTCCCTAAAGGACATTAGTGAACCAGATGGTTTTTGTTCAGACAATCGACAATGGATTCGTGGTCATTGTTATTTTTATTGAATTCAAATTTCGCCATCTGCAATGGCAGGATTCGACCTCTGATCCCCAGAACATTACGTGGGTCTCTGGATTAATGGGGCACCATAATACCACCAGGTCATCACTTCCCCACGAGGGAGGATAGAGGACCAGCAAGGCAGGAGCAATTTTCAAAGACATTTTAAAACTAAAGGATTGAAAAAGCCCCAAAAACACTGAACCTTCAGAGTGACTGTTTCCATGACATTGTGGCTCCAGCCTTAGATCAAATCTGAATCTTGATGAGGGAGGCAGATCCAGGAGAGGGAGGCAGCATGTGAGTGAGTCAGGGACAGAGGAGAGGCTGCAACTCTGAGGTTGGGGAAGAGGGGAGGCCACAACTCCGATGTCGGGGATGGAGGAGACGTTGCATCTTGAAGGTCAGGATCTGAGGAGACACCAGTTTAGCTAGATAGGAAACAATATTAAAACAAATTTTGAGATGCTCAACAAGATTTCAAGTCCCATTAACTTACTGACGTTAAAGAAAAACAATACTGAGCAGAGCAACTTTAAGGGAGGAGTTTCTGTACATGTGAACAATGCCAGGAAAGAATAGCTAATGTTGCATGAAGTGCTGCTGTGCAGCATTGCAGACCATTTGGTGTAGGTAAACCCACAGTGCCTTTAGGGAGGGAATTCCAGGATTTTGACCCACAGACAGTGAAGGAACAGCGATATATTTTCAAGTCAAGAAGGTGAGTTGTTTGGAGGGGAACTTACAGGTGGTGGTATTCCCATTTGGCTGCTGCCCTTGTCCTTCTAGATGGAAATGGTTGTGCATTTGCAAGGTGCTATCGAAGGACCTTCGGTGAATTTCCACAGTGCATTTTGTAGATGGTACACACTGCTGCTACTAAGTACTGGTAGTGGAGGGAGTGGATGTTTCTGGATTTGGTGCCAATCAAGTGGGCTGGTTTATCCTGGATGGTATCAAGCTCCTTGAGTGTTGTTGGTGCTGCATTCGTCCAGGCAAGTGGGGAGTATTCCATCACACTCCAGACTTATGCATTATAGATCGTAGACAGTCTTTGGAAAGTCAGGAGATGTTTATCTCTGATAAGTTTTCCTGCTCCTATGATGCTGCTTGACCTGCTGTGTTCATCCAGCCCCATGCTTGTTATCTCGGATTCTCCAGCATCTGCAGTACCTTTTATCTCTGATGTGTTACACCTTGCAGGATTCCTAGTTTCTGACCTGCTGTTGTAGTCGTAGCATTTATAAACTGGTTTATTCCAGTTCTTGGTCAATGGTGACCTCGGGATGTTGATAGGAGGAGGAACCAGAAATGGTAATGCCATTGAATGTCAAGGGGCTATGATTCGATTCTCTCTTTTTGCAGATTGTCATTGCCTAGCACTTGGTACTTTCCTTATGGACTGCATTAGTACCTGACGAGTTACAAATGAATATTTTACATTCCTTAGCGAACATCTCCAATTCTGACATTATGATGCAGGGCATGTCATTGATGAAGCTTGTGACATGCTCAAATCCAGTTCAAAACTAAGCACTCTTTTGCAAATTGTAGCTAATTTTTTTGAAATTATCACATCAGTGACATCATGTGTTGCAAATAACGTATGACTGACAAAGAGATAGGCCCTTCCAGTGAACACAAACAAATCCATCCCTCAATATTTCCAGGGTTTGCTTAAGAAACTGACATATCCCATGAGAGAATTAAAAAAATACTATTTCTCAATTTAACCAGAAATTCATTGTGTAAAGTTTTCTTTCAAATCATTTTTGGCTATTTAATATCAGGATGTTCCTGCAGATTGTTTGAAAATGTAGTAAACCCATGCTAATTGCGATCAAGTTAGCATAAATGTATCTTAAATGTAACAAGGAATATGGTGTTTTTTTAAAGTCTTCTGATGCGTAGAAACCATTCACTATCTTCCAGCTGTTTCTCTATATAAATAAATTGTATTTAAATGGTGATATACAAAAATGAATATCTTTCATTTCCTTATTTTTTTTGTTTGTACCAGAAACACACTGCAAATTTGAAGACTGTTAAAGCAGTAAAGTTAGATGCTGAGGTAAGACTTTTAGTTCTGATTTGTAAAGATTGATTATTTTGCAGAAAGGAATTGGATAATTGGATGACTCTGTCAAAGAAATAACATTGATACAATGGGCTGAATGGTCATTCACATTGAACGATTCTTTAAACAATAATGGAGAAATAGGCTAGCTTTGCCTGTCAAAAGTAGAGATACATTTTTCTGTACTAAAACAGCTTTATTTGTCCTGCATATGCTGAGCGTCATCTAGAAGGAAAATGTTTATTTTATTGCAGGAACAGGCTAAGATAGCAAAATTAGGTTTGGAGCTACGTTTACACACATCAGATATAGATGCAGAAACAGAAAGGTGGGAAGACCAAGATAACGAAATTCTTCGTCAAGCGCAGACTATGTCCAGCATGGCATATTCTATGTATTTATTCACAAGGTAAGATTGATTCTAAAATCAGCCTTTTAGAAATAGTTTGCTTTTTTTTAAAAAAGAAGTACTTTTAATTTCTTTTAAGTATATGAAAAATAAATTAGTTGAAAATGATTAACCAAGCATTTTCTATTTGACTTTTAGCCTACAGTGCTAAATTGTCTCATTGGTCATCTTTAGAGAGTGTCTCAATGTTAGTCAGGCATTTTCTGCCTTGCAGTTTGGCCGATAAGGAGGAATACGTGGTACATCACAGGCCCACCATGACTAACTTTCAGTCCTTTTATAAAAACAATTGGGAATTGAGGACAATGGGCTTGTGGTAACGTGTTTGTTGTTTTCTTTGTGTACCACTTATCTGTGAGAATTACCCAATAATGAAACCAGCTGAATCATGATCACAATCTGGGACATTCCTTTGTTGTACTTTATTATGATTATTCCATTCAGAGAATGTGGGTTTTGCTGGCCAATCCAGCACTTATTGCCAGTCCTTAATTTCCCTTGTGAAGGTGAGCTGCCTTCTTGAACCACAGCAGTCCATTTTGTGTAGGTATACTTACAATGCTGTTTAGGGAGCATGTTCCAGGTCTTTAACTTGTATATTCCCAATCCTCCTCCTTTACTTAGCAATCAGCAAGGGCGATCTGTCTGTTACGTCACACTTCTCTGTCACAGTACTTACAGGGTTTTTTTCTGAACAAATTTCTTACAGCAG
Source organism: Ginglymostoma cirratum (assembly GCA_024137785.1). Lineage (NCBI taxonomy): Eukaryota > Metazoa > Chordata > Chondrichthyes > Orectolobiformes > Ginglymostomatidae > Ginglymostoma > Ginglymostoma cirratum. Next base: position 59,593,032 of record JAHRHZ010000013.1, read on the forward strand.
TTTTGCTTTTGTTGAAGATTTCCTCCAACAATCCTGTTAAATAAGGAAAGATGTATTTAAAAAGACATTGGGAGTATACAGAAGAAACTTCCCACAACAGCATACACAAAATACTAGTTATTCAGAGCTTGTGACTCTCATGTTTGTAGCTTTTTTGTAATTTGACTTACACAGATGTGGCAGGTGATCCTATATAGCACGCTGTGTTACGTTATATAATACCTCTGTCCTTATAAATCAACACCTCACTAAATTATAGTGAGCAATGAAACAGAAATTCATAGAATCCTTACAGTGTGGAAGCAGGCTGTTCAACCCATCAAACCCAGACCGACTCAACCCCCCACCCTATCCCTGTATCCCCACATTTCCCATTGGCTAATCCACCTAAGCCGCACATCTTTAGACTTCAGGAAGAAGCCCACACGGAGAGAACATGCAAACTCCACACATACAGTTTCCTAAGGGTGGATTTGAACCTGGGTCACGGGCATTGTGAGGCAGCAGTGCTGACCACTGAGCTAATGTGCCACCCAGTATCTGTTAGTATAATGATTTGAAACGGCTCCATCAATTGCTTGGTAAATTATTTTCCTGTGACTTTCTTTTCCCCCTTTCAGTGTGGCAATAGTTGACTCTCTTCAGTATTTTCCTCAAAACAGCTAGGATTGGAAACTAGCCATAACAATTTCTTCCCACTCTGTCACATTAACACTTTCATGTCGCATCACATTGCTTCACCATGCAATCGCTTAGATGTCCAAAGACACTTGGGGATGCAGGTGCATAGATTATTAAAATGTCACAGACAGGTGCAGAAAATAATCAAGACCGCTAATGGAATGCTGTCCTTTATATCTAGAGGGTTGGAGTACAAGGATGCTGAAATTATGCCGCAGCTATACAAAAATCCTGGTTAGATCCCACTTAAAGTACTGTGAGCACATACTTTAGGAAGGATATAGTGGCCTTGGAGGAAATACAACATAGAATAGTTACCTGGATTTCAGGGATTGTTAGGAGAGATTAGGTAGAGTGGGTCTCTTTTATTTGGAATTTAGAAGGTTAAGGGGTGACCTAATCGAAGGCTTCAGGATATTATCAGGAAATGATGGGGGAAATAAAGATAAACTAATTCCACTAGTTGGAGATTCTAGAACTGGGGGGTATGGTCTGAGAATTCAGGCCAGACCTTCACCCCCAACACCTCCCCACAGCCCTACGGCACCTTCCCCTGTAACTGGCGAAGGTGCAACACCTGCCCCTTTACTTCCTCTCTCCCCAGTATCCAAGGGCCCAAACATACCTTCCAGGTGAAGCAACACTTCACCTGCACTTCCCAGAATCTAGTCTGCTCCATTCGCTGCTCGCAATGTGGTCTCCTCTACACTGGGGAAACGAAGTGTAGACTTGATGACCACTTCGCAGAACATCTACATTCTGCTCGGAAAAAAGACCCAGAACTACCTTTTGCCTGCCACTTCAATGCACCACCCTGCTCCCTGACCAACATCTCTGTCTCTGGCTTGCTGCAGTGTTCTAGCGAAGCCCAACACAAGCTGGAAGAACAACACCTCATTTTCCGCTTCGGGACCCTACAGCCCTCCAGACTCATTATTGAGTTCAATAATTTTAGGGCCTAAACTCTCCCATGTCCCAGCCCCCCACCCCACACACCAGGCCTTGTTACCACATAGCCTGCCACTACACACCCCCTGTTGTTAGTCACTAACAGTCCCCATTAACAACTACTCACCCTCCCAGCCTGATCATTAGCAACTCCTTTGTCCGTCCAACTGTATTTCTCTCTCCTAGGGCTCTATCCTATTGTTTACTCCCTACCCCACCCACCTCCCTATTTTCTGCATATAAACTGACGTTTTCCCAGCCACCAGCAGTTCTGAGGTAGGGTCACCGGACCTGAAACGTTAACTCTGTTTTTTACCTTCACAGATGCTGCCAGACCTGCTGAGCTTTTCCAGCAACTTTGTTTTTGTTCCTGTTTTATTTCTGGATAGATGTTAGGAAGCACTTCCACATAAATGGTTGTAGATTTTTGAAATTCTCTTCTACAAATAGCAGTGGATGATAGATCAGTTGTTAACATCTGAGTTAGATAAATTTTTGTTGAGTGAGGTATTAAGGAATATGGGCTAAAGGCCACAAATGAGGCATGACCTCATTGAATTGTGGAGCAGGCTCGAGCCTAGGCCTGTTCCTGTGTTCCTCTGTTCATAGTACATTTTATGAGCACGATCATCAATGTACATTGTTTTGTTCATCCTATATTTGCCATTTTAAATCCACTTATTAAATATCATATTTAAACCCTTAACATTTTTAACATTAACATTTCTTTTTTATTCAGAGGAGAAGGCCTTTTGAAAACAACACAGGATTTATTTCACCAGGCAGAAGTAAGTCGATTGTTTGCTATCTCTTCATATTGTATTTGAATTGATCCTGGACCTTTCTACAATTGAAACAGTTTGGAAAAGTAATCGCTTATAAGTGCCATATTTTTCTCCTGAAAATTGCATTTGAACTATGTAGTTGTAATCCAGTTAATTTCATTTTAATTGTTTTTCGGAGACAAAAGATGTAGCTTTGTGCAAATGTAAGTATTTTACATTAATATTGTGGTCTGTGATCTGGCTTGAGCAACACACATTTGTTGGTTAAGTGAGGTGAGATTGTACAGATAAAATAGCAGGAGTGGCCATTTGGTATCTTTTTAACATCATGCAACCATTCTGCAGCAGGAATGAAATTCTTTGTTCAGCTGCTGTACCCATGCTCCCAAATTCCAAAGTAGAAGATGTAAAATAATAAAAGATCACTGTAGTTTATGCTGAAACTAGCTATTTCATGTGTCTGCTGAGGAGGAGCATGAAACTCTGGTAATCAGTGGGGGTGGGGGGTGCAGAGATGGGGAATGGTGATGGCTTGCTAGATTCCTCTTTGCGAGTATATACTATACTGTCACATATCTCTGACAGGAGCTCTGATCACCAAGATTCAGTTTCATTGGGAAATGGGATTGGATGTCAAAGCAGCAATGAGAGCTGAAGGGATAGACAGCTATCATTTTTATTATACTCCAATTGTGAGCATAGATAATAGTGAAGGCAGATAGTCCATTCTTTTCCTATGTGAAAGCGTTAGTAGGGGAATAAAATGTAATATCTCCAAATCTGCAGATGACATAAAACTGGGTGGGAGAGTAAACTGTGAGGAAGAAGTAAAGATGCTTCCGTGTGGTTTGGGCAAGTTGAGTGAGTGGGCAAATGCATGGCAGATGCAGTATAATGTGAATAAATGTGAGGTTATCTACTTTGCTAGCAAAATCAGGAAGGCAGATTAATATCTGAATGGCAGTAGATTGAGAGAGGAGAATGTACAAAGAGACCAGGGTACACCAGTTACTGAATGTAAGTGTGAAGGTGCAGCAGGCAGTAGAGGGTACAAATATAAGAGCAGGGATGTTTTGCTTCATTTATGCAGTGCCTCTGTAACACCACACCTGGAATATTATGTGTAGTTTTAGTCTCCTTATCTGGGGGAGTATGCCCTTGATATAGAAGGAGTGCAGTGGGAGTTTACCAGACTAATCCAGTGATGTCAGGACTGTCAAACAAGGAGAGATTGAATCAGTTCAGGTCATACTTGCTGGAGTTCAAAAGAATGAGAGGGGTTCTCTTAGAAACTTACAAAACTCTAATAGGGCTCCACAGGGCGGATGGAGGAAGAATGTTTCTGATGGGGGGCAGAGCCCAGAACCAGGTATCACAGTTGAGGAATATGCAGTAAACCATTTAGGACTGAGATGAGGAGAAATTTCTTCTTTTAGAGAGTAGTGAGTCTGTGGAATACTCTATCACAGAAAGCAGTCGAGGCCAAAACATTGTATGATTTTAAGAAGGAGCTGGATATATCACTTGGATCTAAAGGGATCAAAGGACATGGTGAAAATCAGGAATAGGTTATTAAGTTGGATGATCAGCCATGATCATAATGAATGGAGGAACGTGCTTGAAGGGCCAACTCCTGCTCCTGGTTTCTATGTTTCTGTGTTTCTATGTTAGTAGTCATGAGCATGAAACGTTCTTGTGAAATTTATATGAATCTTCAGTGGTCATTCTGCAGGAAACCTTAAGACCAAGGGAACTCATGATGCATAAGATCCTTTAATTAATAGTCTTTAAATTTTTCACAGACTGAAGTATGAATATAATGGCTCAAATGTGAAGAGCAGGTTTAGTGGAAACTTCACGTGCATAAGAACATAGTTACTTTTTTCATTGTATTTTGCTCTGTTGCAGATCTTTGCTGAAGAAGGCCTGAGATTGTATACAAATCTTCATTCTTTTTCAAATCAGGTATGCCATGGAAGAACATTGGTGAACTTGCAGTTTTATAGCACATTAAACACGAGATATTCACCACTACAAAAACAAGGATATTATTTTGCAAAGGATCATGGTTTCAATATATTTATGTATCTCCTTCATATCCAATAATAATATATGGTTGTAAAGATATATAAAATACACACACACGCTGGAAATTTGAAGTAAAAGCAGACTTACGGTTCAGTAATCACGCCTCATCAAAATAAAATGTTGTCTTCATTTATTTTCATGTAAGGTTGATACCTAAAATGTCAACCAATTCTTTGTCTGATTTACCTGCTGTTTTCAATATCATGTTTGCTTTATAAAAGCTTTGTAAAACATTTTGCATTAGGCAATGTACTTTTTTTTAAATTGGAAGAAAAGATCGGTACTGAGCTATTCATCTTTGCAAAATCCTTAGGGTTCTAATCCTCAATGGAGATAGTTTGATTTGATCAGGGGTCACATTCATATGCAATTGTACATGACAGACATTTGTTGGCATGTGAACATCAATTTCTATTTTAAATTCATTACAATCCATTATTTTAAAATCAATGTTAATTCTCTTTTCACTGACCTGTGTCCTGTAGGTATACAGTGGCAAAATGCTGGGCTCAAATTCTTATTTATATGCACGTCATGTTCTGCAGAAGGTTGAAGAATAACATAATTATCATGGATAGATATCCTTGATCTTCATTTTATTGGCTATGTAACTAATGTGTTTATTAGCTGTAAAATCTAATCTAAAGAAACTAGGTTTATTTAACGTGACAATGATGTGTGTGCACAAATAACCAGCAGGCTGTTTTAAAAGCCTTAAACATTTAATTTAGCCTTCAATATTAGAAGTTAATTTCAAGTGATGAATTAACACAGTTTTTAATCTGTTTCCATGCAATGTGTTCTGTCAGTGACCTAAAACTGAATTAAGTGTCTTTTCTGTCCTCAGTTGGAAGATGACGAGAAAGCAATTCTGATGATGGAGACAGAGAAATTTCCTTCCTTATGTCAACAGCTGCAGATGTCCAGCAAAACTCCTGTTCATGGCAAAGCTGCCATTTTCGCTAAGGTCAGTGTTTTCATTATATGGAATGATGGTTAGAAGGTGGGTTAAAAATTGCAATTTCATGTTGGACACCCAAACCTAATAAATATCACCAATCTGTCATTTACCTGATAAACTGCCTGTACATTACTGCAGCTATGAGTGACCTGTTATTCGACTTCAGTGTAAGGCAACATTCTAACCTGTAGAGTGGAGTTGTTCAATGGGATTTTAATGCTTGCCAAACTTGTGGTGATCAGGTCATGATATTCCTCAAATTATACAAAATATATACAATACTTTATTGAAAAAATGTGTAACCTTTAAAAATAGTTTTGAGATTTATTTAAATTATTTAACCTACTTTTCTAACCAACGTGTTCAGAGATGTTCCTCTCTGGAGCAGATGGGACTTGAACCCAGGCCTCCCAGCCAAGGGGTAGGGACACTTCCGACTGCACCAGAAACCTTTAGCAATGAAGACCAATACATTGACAGCCACAGCCAGGACAATAGCTTCTAGAGGGTTTTGGAACACGAGTCTTCACAAAGCAAGCCTGAAATATGCAATCTCAAAGGGTGATGACGACATTTTAACTGATAGAATTAGAATTAACTTTATTGACACACGTACTCAGATGAGTACAGTGAAAGGTTTACATGTCACCACTTCCAGCATCATCTTAGGTACAAAGGTATCTAGGTACACAAACGTAAGTACAAATTCTTAGGGAATAAAAAGAGAAATAAAAGAAAGTCCAGCATTACAGATCATAGGAATAAATTAGAAAATAGATAAGAAGCCTTTCAACCCAGTTCTCACCAGCACCTAGCCTTGAATCCGCACCAGGCCCTGACTCCTGACCAGGCTGGGCTTCAACTTGAGGCTCTCTAGGCTGAGAGACTGTTCTACAACCATCTCGAGGCCGGAGATCCATGCTGAGGCCACGCTGGGCTGAGAGATCGCCATGCTGGGCCACCCAGAGATCGCTACTCCAGGCCGATGAGAGACTGCCATGCTGGGCCACCCAGAGATCGCCACTCCAGGCTGCTGAGAGACTGCCATGCTGGGCCACCCAGAGATCGCCACTCCAGGCCGCTGAGAGACCGCCATGCTGGGCCAAGCAATCACCACACTGGACCCACAAGACACTGCAACGACAGACCGAGAGGCTGCCATGCTTTGCTGAGAGATCGCCACACCAGACAGTGTATAGTGTGTCCCAATTTGTTTCAAATAAAGTAGAGGCCATTTACACTTCAAGAAATTTATGAGAATCAATGGCCAGAATCTTATAAGTGTCTGAGCAACTCGAATTCTGGCAAGATGTTGGGCAGAATGGGATAAGAAATCTGCTATGGTTCAGAAATCCACTGTGGTCCAATTCAACATCAGAAGCATTTCATCCCATCTTTTCTGCTTCTCACAAGCAGCGTGGCAATTTTGTTGCCAGGCAGCAGTGAATTTCCCAATTAAAGGGGATTATTGCTTGTTAAATATGTTGTTAGTGGCATAACTCATCTCATTAATATTTAGCTTCTTTTCTTACCAAATGCAGCAAACAACAGATCCATGGCCAGTTCACTAGACAGAAGGTCTTTGGATTGATGGTTGCCACAAACCCAATGAACGTCACTGGCTTATATTGATGGAATTACTTTTTTAGGATCTTTCAGCCGTTTTTCTTGTGCTGCCAAAAAATGTCTGAGGCAACAAGGAACGTTCAGCCTTTTCTCCTTCACTATTGGAAATGAAGGCTTGGTAGATTTGTGGTGTTCCCAGTCAGGTTGTCATTGCTAAACGCTCTCAGCTTGGACATGACAGCTACAGTTTTTGCGATGCAGTGCATGCTTATATCAGCATCAAGTGACAGATTATTGATGATTGTAGAACCTGAAATGTGAACTGTGCATATCCTCCAGTGTTAAATTATTAATATTGATAGACAGCAATATGGTACATCCCAGATCATGACTTTCGTTTTCCTAATGTGGGTAGTTAAGCCAAACTCTTTACAGGGCACTGTCCCTTGGTCCCTGAAGGTGTTCCTCACGATAGAATGCTCGAGTGGCATCATCAGTGATGCAGTGAACAAATCACAGATTAAGGTTAAGTGGTAACCGATCACCTGCATTTAATGACCTACCCCCTGGGATGTTAAAAGGAATAGTGATCTAAAAGAGAAAATTATAGTTTTTCATCTTCTGGAACAGTTCCGAAAGATTCGAAGGTGGCAAACATAGCTGAAACATATAAGAAGAAAAGACAAAACAGCATTTAAAAAAAATGTTTTGAAGAATGGGAGGTGATCCAATTGAAACATATGCCGTTTTCAAGGAATTTTTTACAGAATAGATGCTGAGGAAATATCTCATATTTGGGGAATCTAGAAAATGGATTCACATTTTCAGAATAAGGAGTTGATTACTGAACACCGAGAGGAATCAAGAACTTTCTTCACTCCAAGGATTTTGAATCATTGGAAATCTCTATCTCAGAGAGCAGTGGATATGCAGTCATTGAGTATTTTCAAGAGAAGTTGCTACAGTTATAGGTACTAAGGAAATTAATGGATATGGTGTTAGTACAGGGAAGTGGCGCTGAGATAGGTAGAAGTTCCGACTTATTGAATGGAAGAATAAGCAAACAGCCAAATGCCTAATCTGGATCCTGTTTCTTATGCTGCTACCTGTGAAATATTTAAAGCAAATTGGGTTGCTTGAGGATAAATGATTCACAGAAGAAAAGTACTGATTTCAGTCAATATCCATTCCCATTTGGTGAACGTGCATGGAAAGAAATCTTTGTAGAGGAACTTCTCACGTGTGTGTCAATAGTAGCTTTAATAAAATTTTATTAAGTATTCATATTATTCTTTCACATTATTCTATGTTTTCAGGTTGACACTGCCATTCAGGAAACTAAGAATATAATGACCGTGTTGATGAAGGTTCTCTCTCTTTGTTACAAACTGTTAAAAAAGGTAAGACAATGAACTGAAATTGCGTATAAAAGTAGCTGATTGGCCCATTAATTGATGATGAGGCATTTCAGCATAGAAAGGTTGAACCTCCTTTGCACAAAATAGCATTGCTAAAAATGTAGAAATTGCAAGTCTGAAATAAAAACTGAAAATGTTGGAAACTGACTTCTGATGACAGGTCATTGGCCTGAAATATTAACTCTCCTCAAATGCTGCTTGACTTGCTGAGTCCCTCCAAGAGTTTCTGTTTTTAGTTTATGATTGGGGATTATGTTCAGAATAGGAATTCTATATAAAACTAATATAGTTCTTTGTCAGAAGGCTGTGGGTTCAAGCTTCAATAGTGAATTGAGCACATAATCGTGACTCAAGAATGTATTTCTTCAGTGCAGTCCTAAGGGATTGTCAGAAGTGCCATATCTTTCACATTGCCTTCAACCAAACCCAGGTCATCCGTTCACTGTCAAAACAGATACATTGGTCATTCATCTTATTGCTATCTATGATGCATTTTTTTAAAAAAGGCTGTTATTAATTATCCATGTATAGTATTAGCTGGCCATTAATGACATTGCTGTTTGTGGAATTTGTTGTTCACAAATTTGTGATTTAGATGGGAATTGATAGGGTCAATGCTGAGAAAATATTTCTCCAGTGGGAGAGACAAGAAAGAAAAGTTCCTGCTTTCAAAAATAAGGGATTGTCCACTTAAGGCATTTTTTTCTCAGATAGTGGATGGTCTGTGGAATTCTCTTCACCACATTGTCCGACAAGTATGAGGCACTTGCTCCCTGCGTGGATGAGTCAACTGACCATGGCACCACGGTCCAGGAGGCCATTCAAGAGCGGGGGGCAAAAAGACAGATTGTAGTTGTAGGGGATTCCATCATCAGGGGGATAGACAGTATCCTTTGCGAGCAGGATAGAGAATCCCGCATGGTGTGTTGCCTGCCCGGTACCGGAGTGCGAAACATCTCTGATCGGCTTGAGAGGATACTAGAGAGGGAGGGGGAGGATCCAATTGTTGTGGTCCATGTAGGTACCAACAACATAGGCAGGACTAGGAAAAAAGACCTGTTTCGGGATTATGAAAAGCTAGGAACAAAATTTAAAAAATAGGTCTTCAAGGGTCATAATCTCTGGAATGCTGCCTGAGCCACGTGCAAATTGGCATAGGGAGGCGAGGATCAGGGAAGTAAACACATAGCTAAAAGAGTGGTATGGGAAAGAGGGTTTACTTTTCATGGGGTACTGGCATCAGTTCTGGGACAGGAGGGATCTATACTGCTGGGATGGACTCCACCTGAACAGGGCCGGGTCCAGTGTTCTGGCGAAAAGGGTAAATAGGGTGGTTAATAGGACTTTAAACTAGTAAGTAGGGGGGAAGGGCGAAGTGAGCATAGAGGGAGAATAACAATTAATGTAAGGCAAAGCAGCAGGTTAGCAGGTGACGAGGAAGCTTCAACTCCATTGAAAATTAGGAAAAAATTTAAAGGGAAGGAGAACTCAAGAGCTGTTAGTAATGGAGATAATAGGACCCAAAAAGAAGGTGCAAAAACTGGCATAAGGGCACTTTATCTGAATGCTCGGAGCATTTGAATCAAGGTGGATGAGTTGACGGTGCAAATCATGGCAAATGAGTATGATTTAGTGGCCATTACAGAGACATGGTTACAGGATGGTCATGACTGGGAGTTGATCATCCAGGGGTATCAAACTGTTCGGAAGGACAGACAGGAAGGTAAGGGAGGTGGTGTTGCTCTGATTTTTAAGGATGATATCAGGGCGGTAGTGAGAGATGATATAGGTTCTACTGAACAAAACGTTGAATCCATTTGGGTGGAAATTAGGAATAGCAGGGAGAAGAAGTCACTGATAGGTGTGGTCTGTAGGCCACTAAATAATGACATCATGGTGGGGCGGGCAATAAACATAGAAATAGCTAATGCATGTAAAAATGGTCCAGCAATTATCATGGGGGATTTTAATCTACATATCGATTGGTCAAACCAGGTCAGTCATGGCAGCCTTGAGGAGGGGTTCATCGAATGCATCTGCAATAATTTCCTTGAACAATATGTAATGGAACCTGCGAGGGAGCAAGCTATCCTAGATCTAGTCCTGTGTAATGAGACAGGAATAATTAATGATCTCACAGTTAGGGATCCTCTCGGAAGGAGCGATCACAGTATGGTCGAATTTAAAATACAGATGGAGCGTGAGAAGGTTAAATCCAGTACCTATGTCCTGTGCTTAAACAAAGGAGACTATGAAGGAATGAGGGTGGGGTTAGCTGAGGTAGAATGGGAGCAAAAACTTTATGGCTGGTCAAATGAGGAACAGTGAAGGACTTTCAAAACGAATTTTCACAGTGCTCAGCAGAAGTATATTCCAGTGATAAGGAAGAACTGTAGAAAAAGAGAGAGCCAGCCATGGATGTCTAAGGAAATAAAGGAAAGTATCAGATTGAAAAAACACATACAAAAAAGCAAAGAGTCGTGGGAAACTAGTAGACTGGGAAATCTTTAAAGGCCAATAGAAAGCCACAAAAAAAGTTATAAGGAAAAGTAACATAGATTATGAGAGTAAACTATCTCTGAATATAAAAACAGGCAGCAAAAGTTTCTATAAGTATGTAAATTGTAAAAGAGTGGCAAAGGTAAACGTTGGTCCTTTGGACGATGAGTAGGCCAATTGAATAACTGGGAATGAGGAAATAGCCGAGACATTAAACAGTTATTTCGTGTCGGTCTTCACAGTGGAAGACACAAATAACATGCCGAAAACTCATGGCAAGAAGGTTATAGCAGGTGAGGACCTAGAAACTATCATTAACACTAAGGAGGCAGTGCTGGGCAAGCTAACGGGGCTAAAGGTAGACAAGTCTCCTGGCCCTGATGAAATGCATCCCAGGGTACTAAAAGGGGTGATGGGGGAAATAGCAAATGCACTAGTAATTATTTACCAAAATTCAGTCGAACCTGGGGTGGTTCCCGCAGATTGGAAAACAGCCAATGTGACCACACTGTTTAAAAAAGGAAGTAGACAAAAAGCATGTAACTGTAGGGCAGTTAGCTTAAGTTCGGTAGTGGGGAAAATGCTTGAATCTATCATTAAGGAAGAAATAGCAAGACGTCTGGATATAAATTGTCCCATTGGGAACACCCAGTGTGGGTTCATGAGGGGTAGGTCATGTTTAATTAATTTGGTGGAATTCTTTGAGGACATTACTTGCATGATGGACAATGGGGAACCTGTGGATGTGGTGTACCTGGATTTCCAGAAAGCATTTGACAAGGTGCCACACCAAAGGCTGCTACATAAGATAAAGTTGCACGGTATTACAGGTACTGTATTGGCATGGATAGAGGATTGGTTGACCAGTAGAAAGCAGCGTAGGGGTAAATGGGTGTTTTTCTGGTTGGCGGTCAGTAGCTAGTGGTGTGCCTCAGGGATCAGTGTTGGGACCGCAATTGTTTACAATTTACATAGATGATTTGGAGTTGGGGACTAAGTGTGGTGTGTCGAAATTTGCAGATAACACTAAGGTGAGTGGTAGAGCAAAATGTGCAGAAGACACTGAAAGTCTGCAGAGGGATATAGATAGTCTAATTGAGTGGGCAAAGGTCTGGCAGATGGAGTACAATGTTGATAAGTGTGAGGTCATCCATTCTGGTCTGAATAACAGTAAAATGGACTATGTTTTAAATTGTAAAAATTGCAGCACGCTGCTGTGCAGAGGGACTTGGGTGTCCTTGTGCATGAATCGCTAAAAGTAGGATTGCAGGTGCAGCAGGTAATTAAAAAGGCAAATGGAATTTTGTCTGCCATTGCTAGAGGGATGGAGTTTAAAAACAGGGAGGCTATGCTGCAGCTGTATAGGGTCCTGGTGAGGCCATAGCTGGAGTGCTGTGTGCAGTTTTGGTCTCCTGACTTGAGAAGAGATATACTAGCACTGGAGGGGGTGCAGAGAAGATTAACTTGGTTGATTCCAGAGTTGAGGGGGTTGGATTATGAGGAGAGACTGAGTAGACTGGGATTATACTCATTGGAATTCAGAAGAATGAGGGGAGATCTTACAGAAACATATAAGATTATGAAAGGAATAGATAAGGTGGAGGCAGGGAGGTTGTTTCCGCTAGCAGGTGAAACTAGGACGAGAGGGCATAGCCTCAAAATAAAGGGAAGCAGATGTCGGAGTGAGGTCAGGAGGGACTTCTTCACCCACAGGGTTGTGAATCTGTGGAATTCTGTGCCCAGTGAAGCTGTTGAAGCTACCTCACTGAATGTGTTTAAGGCAAGGCTAGATAAATTTTTGAACAGTAAAGGGATTAAGGGTTATGGTGAGTGGGCGGGTAAGTGGAGCTGAGTCTCAAAAAGATCAGCCATGATCTTATTGCATGGCGGGGCAGGCTCGAGGTGCCGGATGGCCTACTCCTGCTCCTAGTTCTTATGTTCTTATGTCCAACAGCAACAGAGGCAGGTTAGTCAAATATCTTTCAGGTTGAGTTAGTTATTTTTAATATATCTGTTCATAGGATGAGGACATTGCTAGTTGGTTGGTTATTGCTCATCCCTGGTTGCCCTTAAGCTGAATGAAAGATTTAAAAGGTTAAGAATCAACCACATTGCTGTGCATGCGGAGTCACATGTAGGCCAGACCAGGTAAGGATGGTTGTTCTCCTGAGTGAACTAGATGTGTCTTCACAACAATCACCGTTTTCCATTACACTAGCTTCTAATTCCAGGATCTTTTTTTAATTATTGAATTCAAATTTCACCATTTGTTTTGGTGAACATGGGTTCTGGATTGCTAATTCAGTGATATTAGCACCATTCCACCACCTCTTCTTGATTGACAAGGAGTCACAGGGTATGGGGTGGTCAGGAAAGTGTAGTTCAGATCACAGTCCGATCAGCCTTGTCAGATCTTATCAAATGGCAGAGCAAGCTCAAGACGTTGGATGGCCTACTCCTGCTCCTTTGTGCATATGAATGAATGTTCATTGTCAGAATATTACGAGGGCACAGCAATAAGTGAATTGTTCTTTATCCAACCAGTTTGGGTAAAGGAGAATCTACTGTGATTCCTGCTCATCCCCATGCTGAAATACTAGCCTTATATTGGCAAAATCATATGCTAGAGGCCACATTTAAAGGGAGGCGATGGCCTAGTGGAATTACTGTTAATCCAGAGACCCAGATAATGTTCTGGGGACCCACGTTTGAATCCTATCATGGCAGATGGTGAAATTTGAATTCAAGAAAAATATCTGGAATTAAGAATCTAATGATGACCATGAATCCATTGTCGATTGTTGGAAAAACCCATCTGGTTCACTAATGTCCTTCAGGGAAGGAAACTGCCATCCTTACCTAGTCTGGCCTTTATGTGACTTCAAACCCACAGCAATGTGGTTGACTCTTAACTGCCCTCTGTGCAATTAGGGATGGGCAATAAATGCTGCCTAGCCAGCGACGCTGTCATCCCCTGAATGAATAGAAAAAACATTTTTAAGATGAGAGGAGAGAGATTTAAAAAAAAGATGAGGCAATTTTTTTTACACAGAGGGTAGTTCTCATGTGGAATGAATGTCCTGAGGAAATGATGGATGCAGGTACAATTACAATGTCTAAAAGACATTTGGATAAGTACATGAATAGGAAAGCTTTGGAGGGATATGAGCCAGGAGCAGGCAGGTGGGACGAGTGTCTTTTGGAATTAAGTTTGGCATAGACTGGTTGGACCAAAGGGTCTGTTTCCGTGCTGTATAACTCTACGATGACATGAACACCAAGAACACCAGTGTTAGATAAAATGCAGCATATATTTATTCACAGAATGTAAACTGTAATTTTGCGTTCAACTGTTGTGGCCGTCAAGGATCTGTAATTGTTTTCATATTTTTTGCAGTGTAAAGTGGATCAAACATTCATGAGTTCTCCCCACAGCTGGAGAGGAAATCAGCTGCAGATGGTTTCAAATGGTGAGAGCTTAGATGGTCAGAATACAGATACATTTGGTGTGAAATCTCTGGAAAGGCACATGGCAAATTTAACATTCTTAGAAAGCAAATGATGGGGCAAGTCCTGTAGTGGCTATAACACTATTAAAAAGCAAATGTCACATGTACTGTAAACTCTGTACAGTTTTATCTGCAAACTATCAGCTCATGGTTTGTTAAATTTGTAGTACTTAATGTGGCTGAAAATGGGTGTTATCCCTGACAGATTCCACCACTTGGAGTTGTGACCGTTTCAAGCCTCCTACTTTAAACAGTATTTTTTTTCCTTTGGCTGTGTAGTATTTTAAGTAACACCTAATGGAATAGCTACATATCTTGGTTAAATATCTTCTCGGAAATGTGTTCATGGCGTTTTTTCTTTCTTAGCCTGCTGATACATTGTCTTGATCCATTTGTGAATGTGTTATTGATGCGATTAGTCCTTTGATGCTGCTATGGTCAAAAATATGTAAGAGCATAAACTGGATTTTACAGGCATACATTACTGCTGTGTGAAATAACTAAACCAAATTATTATATTTGCAGGCAGGCTATTGCAACAAACTTGATAATTTGGGTGCACCCAAATCAAAAAAGTCTATATCGCTGTTTTATTTTCCTCTGCTTCTCCCTATTCAAGTTGTAAATGTTCAGGAGAAAGGCCCAAGCTTCCTTTCAGTCAAATTTGTACCAAAACAATTGAGACTATCTTGTTTTCTGTGTCAGACTGTCAAGTTTGTGTGTTTTTTCTCCCGTACTACCTACAAATTAAAGTTCTTGATAACAGATATAAATTTATTTTGAAAGTATGTATTTTGTGTTTAGGAAGAAGAGCAATCAAACAGATCACAAGTTTTAGAGGACAGGTATTTTAATGAATCAAACTCTTAAATATGTTCTATCCCTCCATCACCTTCTTCCCCCCATGAACACTATACCTAATGTCACTATTTTTCTGGTGATTTTGATATGCAGTGCAGTGGGGTTGGAATGTTGATGCATGAACCACTGGAAATATTTAGTATAAAGAACTTCTACTGGATTTGTATTACCTGTAAAGGCAGTTTTTAAGACAAAACTTCTCTTACAATTAACATGTAAAGTTTTATATTTTTAAAATAAAATTCTAATTCGTTAATCTTCATCACCTTTTGTGTATTGTTTATTGAATTTCATACTCTCAAAAGAAAGTAATATAAATATTAGTCAGATTTATTTATTGTTGTGTCTGCCATAAGATGTCTATTTCTGATGCCCTTGATCATAGAAGAATCCCTATTGTGTGGAAGCAGGCCATTCAGCCCATTGAGTCCATACTGACCTTCTGAAGAGCATCCCACCCAGAGTAACCACATGCCTGTAACCCTGCATTTCCTAAGGGTAATCTGCCTAGCCTGCACACCCCTGGACACCGTGGGAAATGTAGCATGGCCAATCTACCTAACTGCACATCTTTGGATTGTAGGAGGAAACCCACGCAGACACAGAGAGAATGTGCAAACTCCACACAGTCAGTCCCTCGTGGATGGAATTGAACCTGGTTCCCTGGTGCTGTGAGGTAGCAGTGCTATCCACTGAGCCACTATGCTGCCCCTTAATTTGTATTTATATCTATTGAAAATATTGTTTTTTATACTGTCAACATACCCCTGTATTTGCTAACATTTGTGTTCACATCATGTCAGGATCTTCATTTGTCAACAGAACTTTTCCATTTTTAATGGAAACCACAGTAATGCAGCATGCTTCATTGAAATTCCTGGGTGTAATCTATCCTGGAGTTACTTTATTCTACGGAGTCCTTTGA
Organism: Ginglymostoma cirratum; assembly: GCA_024137785.1. NCBI lineage: Eukaryota > Metazoa > Chordata > Chondrichthyes > Orectolobiformes > Ginglymostomatidae > Ginglymostoma > Ginglymostoma cirratum. Next base: position 59,609,273 of record JAHRHZ010000013.1, read on the forward strand.
CACGTACAGAGCTTCAGTTTTTCAGTACAAGTTGTATTTGAAGACCGGGAAACTAATCATAAAAGATATTTGTTCCATTACCAGCAAAACATTTGACAATCAGAAGATTGTTTTGAAAAAGTCTCTTTCTGCACTGTTTCATCCTGAATAATCTCTAATTTTCAAACTGTATCAAACTTTATATTGATAATTCAGCCAGGGGATTGTTTTTGCTTTCATGTTTTTGTTTTTGCATTGGCCTACCAATTTAGCCGAAGGGCAAGACTGAACTTCACTTGTTTACTGATGAAAATAAAAGCTAAAATTTCTTCAATTTAACTTGTATTAGATGGATCTAGTTAACTAATTTTGATATGTCCAATATTACAGATTTTACACCGATACATATCACTCACTCATTCTTGATGCTAAAAGTTACATGATTTTTAGAAATGTTCAACTTATATTGACTTTTACCGGATTTGGATTATTGAAATAAGCACATAATACTAAACATCCAAAAGCATTAAAACATTTGACACCAACTATGTGGTTTTAATTTTTGGCACAGCTTGCCACTTGTAAAGATCAGATTCCAACTGAATGTACAATAGAACAGTGCAGCACAGCAACAGGCCCTTAAGCTCACCATGTATGTGCCAACCATGATGCCATTCTAAACTAAACCATTCTGTCTGCATGTGGTCTGTATCCCTCTATTCCCTACCTGTTTGTCTGTCTAAATACCTCTTAAAATGTTGATATTGTATACGAGGTACAAGCTTGGATTAATAAATCTTCCCCATTGACTATAACTGAAGACAAATTCAATAATTGCATGCAACGATGCCCGCTGCTTTAGCATACAGCAGCAACATTTCTGCTGACACTAGCAACTAGTAATAGATTCAAAAGATAAGCAAAAATTTGTGTATTCCTTAGTAGCAACGAGAGAACATCTAATCAAATTAGAGTTGGTGTGTTTCACACTGGCTTAAGAAATACATATGACCCTGCCTCTAATTATTCATTTCCAATTTAAAATGACAAAATTACAAATGGGATTTTTCTCCAAATCTACATCAATTTATAAAGCCCTTTTGCCAAGTAAAGTGCATAATTCATTCAATTATATGTTGCCTTGGGATGTGTTGACTGTCCAGATGCTCAGTATGAATAATGGGCAGGATGTTAGATACAACATTCAATTAAACATAATTCTGTGCAGCAGATTTTCTCTGTTAAAAAAAAAAAATAAAAGAATCAAATAGATCAGGTCATTCACACCCACAAGCCCACTCAGCCTTAGGATTATTGCCCAATCACTGTGACACCCAGGTAGTTCATATGTTTAATAAAAACAAAGAACTGTGGATGCTGTAAATCAGGAACAAAAACAAAGTTGCTGGAAAAGTTCAGCAGGTCTGGCAGCATCTTGAACGGAAAAATAGTTAACGTTTCAGGTCCAGCGACCCTTCCTCAGAACTGGGTCCCGAAACGTTAACTCTGTTCTTTCCTTCACAGATGCTGCCAGACCTGCTGAGCTTTTCCGGCAACTTTGTTTTCATTCATGTGGTTGCCAACCTGAAAAAAACTTCTGATTCCTGTCAGGTCACGAATCTTCTACCCAAACTAATAACCAGTGCCTAGGTGGCAACTTATTTTTTTTGGCCAGAACCTTTAATATGAAATTTTGTAACATGCCTTATGGAATGCCACATACACCATTATCTACAGGATTCCCCTTTATTCATTTTTTATTTGTCCTCAAATAACTCATTAGTCAACAGTAATTTCCATTTCCTAAAGGTTTTCCAATCTGCTGGGATCTTTCTGGATCCTGGGGATGATCACAGTCAATACATATAAAGCACGAGGAGCTTGAACAGTTCATCCACTTTACTAAAATGCCTTCCACCCCAACCTTAAGTTCACCTAGACCATCTCCTATACCTCTCTCTCCTTCCTGGACCTCTGTTTCCATCTCTGGCAATCACCTGGAAACCGATATCTATTTCAAGCCTACCGACTCCAACAGCTACCTAGAATACATCTCCTCTCACTCACCTTTCTGCAAGAACGCCATCCCCTACTCCCAATTCCTTCACCTCCACCACATCTGCTCCACAGATGAGACATGCCACGCCCGGACATCCCAGATTTTCTCATTTTTCAAGGACTGCAATTTCCCCTCCACAGTGGTTGAAAACACCCTCGACCGCATTGCTCGTGTTTCCTGCAACTCATCCCTCACACCCCCTCCCCGCAATAATAACAAAAACAGAATCCCCCTCGTCCTCATGTACCACCCCACCATCCTCCGGATCCAACACATCATCCTCCGCCACTTCCACCACCTGCAATCTGACCCCACTACTAAGGATATATTTCCCTCCCCACCCTTATCTGCCTTTTGGAGGGACTGCTCTCTGTGACTCACTCGTCCGCTCCACACTCCCCACTAGCCCCACCACCCCTGGCACTTTTCCCTGCAACTACAGGAAGTGCTACATCTGCCCCTACACCTCTCCCCTCACCCCCATCCCAGGCCCCAAGAAAATCTTCCACATTAAACAGATGTTCACGTCCACATCTGCTAATGTGGTATACTGTATCCGGTGTTCCTGATGTGGTCTCTTCTACATCGGGGAAACCAAGCAGAGGCTTGGAGGCTGCTTTGTGGAACACCTACACTCGGTTCATGACAAACGACTGTACCTCCCAGTCGCGAACCACTTCAACTCCCCCCTCCCACTCCTTGGAGGACATGTCCATCCTGGGCCTCCTCCACTGCCGCAACTATGCCACCCAAAGGCTGCAGGAACAGCACCTCATTTCGCCTGGGAACCCTGTAGCCCAATGGTCTCAATGTGGACTTCACAAGTTTCAAAATCTCCCCACCCCCACCCTCATCCTAAAACCAGCCCAGCTCATCCCTGCCTCCTTGACCTGTCCGTCTTTTCTCCACCTATCCGCTCCTCTCACCTAACTGACCAACCCCCACCTCTCTACCTCCCAGCCTCATCCACCTGTCAGTCTTCCCTTGACTGACCAACCCCCATCCCAACCCCCCACCTACATTCACCTTTACTGGCTCAGTCTCCTCTCCACCTAGCTGTTCCTTTATCCACCTTCCATTCGCCTCCCCCTCTATTTATTTCAGAATCCCCTTCCCCTCCCCCATTTCTGAAGAAGGGTCTAGACCTGAAACGTCAGCTTTCCTCCTCCTCAGCCTGCTGTGTTCATCCAGCTCTACACCTTATTATCTCAAAGCCTATAGCCACTACTTTTAAAAACCCTCGATAAAAGCGATCAGGGCCAAGGGTCTTGTCCACCTCCTAATGGTTTTCCCAGTACTTTTCCCTCAGTTACTGTGAATGTTAAGTTCTCCCTTGTTGATTTTAAGTATGCACAATAAGTGTTTAACATTTCATTTCCTTGTTTCTCATTAATTCCCCATTCTCAAATCTCACAGATGAACATAGGTTACTTTTCAGAGTTTCTAAATTTCTAGTGAGCTTTCTCATACTTTAGTTTTCCCCCTTTCATTTTTGGTTTTAGTCATTCACTGATTTCTAAAATCTTTTCAATATTCTAAACTTCGTAAAACTACTTTTTCCATCAAACCATGTCACATGTCATCTCAGCATATTAAAAGCTAAGAGTCCCCAAAAGACACTTTTCTCCAGCACCACTATGTTGTTGAAATATAAAAGATGTATGTATCAATGACAAAGTATGTATGTATAACCTTTAACTAATTTCATTAAAAAATGTTGCAGTGGGCCTTAGTAACTTGAGACCAACTTGTGGATCATATGGGAAGGTAGATAAGAGTCAAGGCTGATGTAGACCGGCGTTGCTGAATTGTATGTCTATATGGTGAAGAAAAAAACTAAGGGAGGGTACAGCAATCAGAAATATTTCTAAGTCAAAATCAAAAGTTGAAATCTTTATTTTTGTAATACACATTCAAAACCTCAAGAGATTAATGCACAGTCTTCAATCTAAAACAAATTCAGGATATTTAACTCAATATCAAAATAAGTGAAATTTAATAAAGTTTCAGGTTAATTTCTGAATAACATTTTGCACTTGTTTTCAATTTAAATGTCATTGTACAAAAATCCTTCTCATCAAGCAAGGTTAAAATTTTTAAAAGCTTTAAACATATTTCTAGGAAAAAGTAGGCAAAACAATAGTTTTTTTTAAATATTGCTTTAAACCTATTTTCAATGAGAAATAAACTGAAGAACACTGACTTTCAAGTATGTAATTCAAGACCAAAACAACTGGTTCATCACATAGATCATCCATTTAAACACAAAGCATGTTGCTGGTTTAATTTTCATTTGAAATAAAACAGCTTAACTTAAGGAATGCAATTGCTAACAGAAATAGTAGGAACTGCAGATGCTGGAGAATGAGTTTACAAGGTGTAGAGCTGGATGAACACAGCAGGCCAAGCAGCATCAGAGGAGCAGGAAAGCTGACATTTAGGGCCTAGACCCTTCTTCAGAAGTGGGGGAGGGGAAGGGGGTTCTGAAATAAATAGGGAGAGCGCTTTCCTGCTCCTCTGATGCTGCTTGGCCTGCTGTGTTCATCCAGCTCTACACCTTGTTATCTCAATTGCTAAGAGAGCCAGGGTTTAGACTGTTGAGATCAGTATTTCCCATTACTTCTGCTGTTGTCTTGTGTCTCTTTGAAATAATATCTTGATACTGTTCTTGATTAATTAAACCTTGGGTTATACTTTTGCTTTCTTCAAATTTGGGTAATACAACAGCAATGTATCCTTCGGTAGATGGCTGATTGTGGGACAGAAAGAGCTTTACGTTAATACGAATGATAAAAGAAACCATAGTAAATTTGTGTGAGATAATCCTATTTTACCTTTTTTTGTAGAAGGCTGGGATCCTGGAGAATATTTTCATTTACCTCCAGTAAACGTCCTCTGATACAACTGCAATAAAACGGGGAGTGAACTTGAAAGGGTAATAGTATAACAGCCATGTGTTGTTTTCTTTATACAACAGTTATTATAAACCATGAAAAGTAAACAACTTCCTTTTTCTTGTATCTCATTTGAGGATTACATTCAAGTTATCTTTCTGCCATTGTCAGCCATTTGTGAACTGTTTGTAAACAAGAAAAGCTTATTTCCTTAAACTGATCATATTTGCTGTTTTGCCTGGGGTGAAGCACTTTCATTGTGACAGAACATGGTGTTTAAATTAGCAACAGGACATTTCTCACAACCACAGGGTGGCTCTGTTGCTTTGCATCCAATTCTGGTTTTTAAAAAAAAGTCAAAAATATTAGTTTCCAAAGGCAACTTCATGACAGCAGAGATGCAAGATACAGCACAAATGGCAAGCAAACAACCATTCTCACAGAGTAATTTGATACCCAATTACGTGTAGAGGAATTTTGATTATCCTGCATCAATATGAATACATCAGCTCAAATCCCTCTTTCTGTACAGGAAAGCATCTCAATACAAGTCACCTTTACACCATTTACAAGATTCAGGTCTGGTGTGCAATGGAATGTGCCTGGATTGGTGCAGCTCCAACACCACAAGCAGCTTAACACCATGCAGGACCCAGCAGCCTATTTGATTGGTACCCCATTCACCATGTTGAATATTAACTCCCTCCGTTACCAATGCAACAACTCACAAAGGCTCCTTCCAAATCCATTATCTCTATCACTTAGGATACAGGCAGTTAGTGCACACCACAACCTGAAAGCTCCACCCAAGCAACACACCATCCTGATTTTGAACCACATTGCTGTTCCTTCAGTGTCACCTAGTTTAAAGTCCTGGAACTCCCTCCCTACAAGCACTGTGATTACTTATACCCTATTGATTGCAGCAGTTCAAGCCGGTAGCTCAATGGCATCTTCCCCAGGTATTTAAGGATGGGAAGAATGGCAGCATTCATTGAAAAATAATATTGAACACCACTTTGCAAGAATACGTTTAGGAGCCTGGGTAGGTTGCTATGGCACACCTTGTAGATGGCACTCACAACTGGCTTTAGGGAGGTGTAAAGTGGGATGCCAAACAGGTAGTTTTATCCAAATGGTATCATGCTTGGGTGTTGTTGGAACTGCACTCTCAGCAAGTGGAGACTGTATTTCATCACAATCCTAGCCTATGCCTAACAGACAATGTACAGCCTTTGAGGAGACAGGACATGAGCTATTCACCATAGTATTCTCAGCTTCTAACCATGTTCTTCTCTTTGTACGGTTGTTTCTAGTCAAAGGTAACCTGGCCCCAGGGTGTTGACAGTGGGGGTTTCCCTAGTGGCAATGCCATTGAATGTCAAGAACTGATACCTAAATTTACTTTTCCTGAAGATGGTTATTGCCTGGCACGTGTGGCACAGATGTTACTTGCCACTTGTCGCCCCAAACCTGGATACTGTCCAGGTCTTGCTGGATTTGGACTTGGACTGCTTCAGTGTAGTTATGAATGGTGCTAAGCATTCATCTCAAACAACCCCACATCTGACTTTATGATGGAGGAAAGGTCATTGATGAAGCAGTTCACGAGGGTGGGGGCCTAGGACATTACCCTGAGGAACTCCTGCAGAGATGTCCTGGAATGGAGATCACTGACCTCCGATATTCGCAATCACCTTCTTTTTTGCCAGGTATAGCCCCAACCAGTGTAGAGTTTCCTCTGCCCATTGATTCCAGTTTTGCTGCAGTGCCTGATGTTAAGGGCTGTCACTCTCATCTGACCTCTGCAATTCAGCTCTTTTGTCCATGTTTGAACCAAGACTGTAATGAGGTGAGGAACTGAGTGGCCCCGGTGAAACACAGACAGAGCATCAATGAGCAGACATTGCTAAGCTTGACAGCTGTATTAAGCACCATTACTTTGCTGATGATCAAGAATAGACTGATGGACGGTAATTGCTCAATTTGGATTTTTTCCACACGTACATTGGACATACCAACGATATGGGCACTTTTCCACACTGCTGGGAAGATGCCATTGTTGTAGCTGTACTGGAACAGCTTGGCTAGAGGCCTGGCAAGTTCTGCAGCGCAAGTTGTCAGTACTATTGTTGGAATGTCAAGAGCCCATAAGTCTTTGTAGTATCCAGTGTTTCCAGCTATTTGATATCACATGGAGTGGATCTGATTGGCTAAAGACTGGCATCTGTGATGCTAGAGATCTATAGCAGGGCCAGGATGGATCAAACTCAGCACTTCTGGCTGAAGATTGTTGCAAACACTTCAGCCTTTCCTTTTGCACAGATGTGCTGGGCACCCCAATGATTGAGGATGGGAATACTAGTGGATCCTCCAGTGAATTGTTTGCTTGTACAGCACCATTCACGAATATACATGGCAGGAGCTCAGAGCTCATATCTAAGATCAAGAAAAAATGCTGCAGGAAATCTGATAAACATATCTGCTGGAGAAGCTCAGCAGGCCTGGTAGCATGTGTGGAGAGAATTACAGAGTTAACACTGAGCTCAAAAGGACTCTTCTGCAGAAAATTACAGTATTTAGCTTTAGAAGGCTTAGATCTGATGGACTGGTTGTGAAATTGCCTTGCTCAATCTATCACTTACGACTTAAGCTGTTTGGCATGCAAGTAGTCTTGTTTTGCAGCTTCACCGTGTTGACACTTCATCTTTAGGTATGCCTTGTGCTGCACCCGGCACTTCATTAAGCCAAGATTGATACCTTGGTTTGATGGTAATGGCGGAGTGGGGGATATACCAGGCCATGAGGTTGCCGATGATGTTGGAGTATATGTTTGCTGATGATCGCCCACAGCACCTCAGATACCCAGTCTGAAGTTGCTAGATCTGTTCAAAGATGATCCCATCTAGCACGGTGATATAGCTCCACACAACACAATGTAGGGTATTCTCAACATAGACTTTGTCTCCACAAGGAGTTTGAGGCTTACTTACTCTTCCAGATATTATCATGCACAGATGCATCTGCATTAGGCAAATTGATGAGGATGAGGTCAAGTATGTCCATTCTGAAGAAGGGTCACTGGACCTGAAACATTAACGCTGATTCTCTCCACAGATGCTGCCAGACCTGTTGAGATTTCCCAGCAACTTCTAGCATTTGCACAGTTCTTTTATTTGTTTTTTACCCCTTGTTAGCCGTCTCAACACCTGTTGCACATCCTACAGAGATTGTTGATTACGAACACTGTCTTCTAGCCTAGTGCTATAACTTAGTGCTATACGACGTTTTGGGGTTCAGCGACAATGTTGAAGATACCAAGGAAAACTCCTTCACAAATTGTATACCATTGTGCACCATCTATGGTCGATCTGCCCTGTCAGTAGATGTCTAGGCTGTTGTTTAACTAGCCAGAAGGCCAGCTGTCCAATTTTTGGGAGTCTCTGAATTACGAGTCCAGTCCATTATGCCATCATCTCTCTCTGACAGTCATCTAATGGGATGTAGGCATCACCAAGCATGCCATGAACAATTTTAAAAACTGTCACCTTTCAGAAAGGACCTTAAAATTGTGATTGAAATGAATGGTAAATTATTTTAAAATCCAAAAATTGTAAAGGAAGAGAACGTACAATGCTAATTCAGTAATTTTAGTTCTGGATTGAGACATGTTCCTCAATGCTGTAGGATCTATTTCCAAAAGAATAAGTTTCCATTAAACTTAAAGCCACAACACGAGAAAAATATCAAATGTCCTAAAAATAACATTAGTTAAATTGGCACAAAATATGGATCAGACAATGCTGACAATTTTTTGTTGTTCCAAAGTAATTGGCACACACATCTACACGTAAAAAGCCATCATTCGAAATACACTTCCAGCGACTGATGAGCTCACAGCTAACACTGTCTTGCAGCTCATGCAGAAACATTTTAAAAAGGCAGTCACTACTTTTTCTTATTACTTCGTCAAAACTGAGAGGATACACAAAAGATAACAAGCATGGGGCTGGATGAACACAGCAGGTCAAGCAGCATCATAGGAGCAGGAAAACTCGACGTTTCGGGCCTAAACCCTTCATCAGAAATGGGGGAGGGGGAGAGGGTTCTGAAATAAATAGGGAGAGAGGGGGAGGCGGATAGAAGATGGATAGAGGAGAGGATAGGTGGAGAGGATGCAGACAAGTCGAAGAGGCGGGGATGGAGCCAGTAAAGGTGAGTGTAGGTAGGGGGGTAGGGAGGAGATAGGTCAGTCCAGGGAGGACGGACAGGTCAAGGGGGCGGGATGATGTTAGTAGATAGGATATGGGGGTGTGGCTTGAGGTGAGAGGAAAAACAGGTTAGGGAGGTGGAGATGAGCTGGGCTGGTTTTGGGATGCGGTTGGGGGAGGGGAGATTTTGAAGCTTGTGAAATCCACATTGATGCCATTGGGCTGCAGGGTTCCCAGGCTGAATATGATTTGCTGTTCCTGCAGCCTTCGGGTGGCATCACTGTGGCATTGTAGGAGGCCAAGGATGGACATGTCATCTGAGGAATGGGAGGGGGAGTTGAAATGGTTCGCGACTGGGAGGTGCAGTTGTTTGTTGCGAACTGAGCGCAGGTGTTCTGCAAAGCGGTCCCCAAGCCTCCGCTTGGTTTCCCCGATGTAGAGGAAGCCACAACGGGTACAGCGGATGCAGTATACCACATTGGCAGATGTGCAGGTGAACATCTGCCTGATGTGGAAAGTCTTCTTGGGGCCTGGGATTGGGGTGAGGGAGGAGGTGTGGGGGCAGGTGTAGCACTTCCTGCGGTTACAAGGAAAAGTGCCGGGTGTGGTGGGGCTGGAGGGGAGTGTGGAGCGGACAAGGGAGTCGCGGAGGGAGTGGTCCCTCCGGAAGGCAGATAAGGGTGGGGAGGGAAAGATGTCTTTGGTGGTGGGGTCTGACTGCAGATGGCGGAAGTGTCAGAGGATGATGCGTTGGATCCGGAGGTTGGTGGGGTGGTATGTGAGGACGAGGGGGATTCTTTTTTGGTTATTGTTGCGGGGACGGGGCGTGAGGGATGTGTTCCGGGAAATGCGGGAGACACGGTCGAGGGCGTTCTCGACCACCGTGAGGGGAAGTTGCGGTCCTTGAAGAATGAGGACATTTGAGATGTGCAGGATTGGAATGTCTCATCCTGGGAGCAGATGCGGCGGAGGCGAAGGAATTGGGAATAGGGGATGGCATTTTTGCAGGAGGGTGGGTGGGAGGAGGTGTATTCCAGGTAGCTGTGGGAGTCAGTGGGCTTGAAATGGACATCTGTCTCTAGGTGGTTGCCCGAGATGGAGACAGAGAGGTCCAGGAAGGAGAGAGAAGTGTTGGAGATGGTCCAGGTGAACTTCAGGTTGGGGTGGAAGGTGTTGGTGAATTGGATGAACTGTTCGAGCTCCTCGTGGGAGCACGAGGCGGCGCCGATGCAGTCATCAATGTAACGGAGGAAGAGGTGTGGTTTAGGGCCAGTGTAGGAAAAGTTGTTGAGGGTGAGGACGAGTTCGGCTAGGCGGATGAGGGTGTCGGTGGAGGGGGATTGGTCTGTTCTGCGGGACAGGAAGAAGCGGAGGGCCTTTAGGCCATCAGCATGGGGAATACAGGTATAACTCCACTTCCAATTCCCCGGTCCCCAAAAAAAGAAAACTCCTCCCCCCAGGATACACAAAAGGATTTCCCAAACACATCAATTCTATTTTGAAGGCTAGTCAACCCATCACTGCAAAATGACTGAACACCAAGACCATTAATATAAAGTATTTGAGCATAATGACCCAAACAAATCAAGTGGTTAAAAAGCATTTTAAAAGTTAGAATGGAATATCAATTCATCGAGCCAAGATATTAACAGTAACTTTAAAGAAGCCAAAACCTACAGCTGGTCTCTCTGCACTGCTGTTCTGGTACCCAAACAGATGTACCATCACATCTTCAAATTGCTCCTCCTATCACTGGCTCTATACTCACTTGTATTTCCAGCAGATGTGTGATGCAGTTGGGCCTATCTCATATTTTTGCTCATTTTTCACCCCAATATTGACCTTTCGAAAGCGAATTTGCTGACTGCCTGCGCCTCCAACAGATTTTAAAGTTGTTTTGGCAGGATAAATGTCAACAAGGAGACACATGCAACCCTAAATCTGAGTCAGCATTACCTCTACCATGTTTTTTTTTGAATAGGTCGACGTTTCAAGACAAGAGATTTGCAGTCAAAGATTTCCATTTATGGCTGGTAAAGGGAAAATGTAATATGTGGCGCAGAGAAATCTCTCAAATACACAATCTTAATGCACAAAAGAAAATGCCAATTTAGGAAAATTTCACAATAGTTGCAATTTTTAATGAACTTCACATAATTATAACACAGTCTTCAAAACAAAGAGAAAGACCTTGCCTGTATATTGTGTATTCCTCGCCATCCGAACACAGTATTCTGCACAATGGTGCAAGTTCTGTTAGAAACTGTCCACCCTGAAATAAGTTTAAACAAACATATATAATCAAACTCACCAGAAAGAGAATCAATCAGCATATCACAGCGATGATTTCTATAAATTTTCCACAAATTGGCTAAATAGAAAAGTTGCAAGTGCAATTCTTGCAAGGTACAACAAAGGTGCCAATGCTTACTATATCAAAAAGGTATCCAACTGCAGCCTGACAGTCATATAGAGCTTTGTGAAGATCTATGAATCACTTCAAACAAAAAGAGGTAACTACTGTAGCTACTGCATGGCAGGACCGTATCTAATATCTACTACAGATCTACTGATCACAAAACACGGTGGGATACGTAGAGCTAGAAGACTGGCCTCATTAGCAATTTTGAAAATAGAAACTTAGCCATTTGCTCATCTTGTATGCTCAACAAGGAAAGTTACCTTGCTATCAGATCACTGTTCACGGTACATTGTGCAAACTTACAAATCAGCTATGGGTCACCACGTTCAGACTGTAAAAGAAAAGTGTTTGGTCTGACCTCAAACACCCTTGGAAAGGCAAAATATCTCAGAATTTTAAACAAGCTAAAGAATCTATTTGGTGCCAGTACTGTATAGTGCAAGTCTTTTCTTCCCCCCCTAACAAGATGCTGCTCTCAATACAAAAAGACATTCTTATCGTCACACAATTGAGCAATATTTATGTATTAATTTCAGGGCAGTGCAATGCCAGGTATGTCAGTTGTATGTCCCAGCAACTGGCTAATCTAGCAGCATGTTGCTTTGGTTGTTTATGATAGGCATGACACAGACCGTATTCAATGAGCCTGTGTTTGCAAAACCCAAAACAAATGCATATTGTTCAATGATGCCACGATTGGCAGCATTTGTTGAATAATCCTTAGGTTCGCTATTAGGAACTCACAGCTCATATAAGATAAAGTCAAGCTCATAGCCTAAGCTTCCAACAGTGGAATACATTCACAGCCAGGGACCCATGTTCTGTAAACAAAAGGAATGTGTTTGAGTCGAATAACTTTTTCAAACCACACCAGAGCTTGGGAGCTAAGTTCCCTGTTGGTGGTGCCATGACAACACTCTAGCCAATCAATGCATACTTTTACGGTCATTCCCAAAATTAATAATAAGATAAACACTGAGCTGCAAATTTAATCAGTTGGTAACTCAGCTTTAAGTTTACATATTGGAATTTGTGTTTTTGGATAACTGATTGAAGCATCTGAATTCAATTTGCAAGAGACTTCACCAAAATGAATGTCATAGTAATTAACTTGGCTCAACGAGCCTAGAGGACTTGCAAGAAAAATGGCCCAAAATGAGAAAAAAAAAATTCAGTCTCCTTTAGAATAATGTCTTTTTGATTTTCAAAGAAAAATAATTTATGGGATGTGGGCATTCCTGGATGGGCCAGTGTTTATTGCACATCCATTGTTGTACTTGAGGTGGTTACGAAGAACTGCTTACTTGAACTGCTCCAGTGCTGTAGGTAAATCCACAATGCCATTAGGGAGAGAATTCCAGGATTTTGATCCAGCAACCATGAAGGAACTGCAATATATTTCCAAGTCAGGATAGTGAGTGGTTTGAAGGGGAACTTGCAGTGCCTTTGCTCAGGAAATCTGGCATGTCCATAGCATCCTTCACCAACTTCTACAGATGCACCATTGAAAGCTTGCTGTTCAGATGCATAAAGGCCTGGTACAGCAACTGCTCTGCCTAGGACTGTAAGTAACTACAGAAGGTCATGTGCACAGCCCAGACCATCACGGAAGCCAACCTATCATCTACAGACTTCACGTACACTGTTCACTGCCGTGGAAAGGTTGCCAATATCATCAGAAACCCTTCACACACCAGTAATGATCTCCTACAACCTCTTTTGTCAGACAGCAGATACAGAAACCTGAACATGCACATGAGCAGGTTCAGAAACAGCTTCTTCCCGGCCATTATCAGACTGATGAATGGACTCTCTAGCCTCAAATAATGCTGATCTTGCTAACGTTGATCTCGCCTTGTGCACTCCCTGTATGATGTAACCTGTGTGCCTCAGTCTTTTTTGATCTGTACATCCTTTGCTTACTATGATCTGCATGTATTGCTCGTAAACAAAGCTTTTTACTGTATTTCAGTACATGTTGACAATCAATCATTTGTCTGTTGCCCTTGTCTCTCTAGACAAAAGTGGTTGTGGGTTTGGAAGATGTTGAAAATTTCTGCAGTGCATTTTGTCAATGGTAAACACTGGTGGTGGTGGAGGGACTGAATGCTTGTAACTGTGCTGTTGTTCAAGCAGGCTGCTTTTCCTGGACGGTATCAAGCTTCTTGAGTGTTGTTGGAGGCACACCCATTCAGGCAAGTGGGGCGTACTCCCCAAACTCCTGACTTGTGCCAGAATGAGTTAATAATGTCTTTTGAAGTCTGCAAGTAATACTAAACGTGAAAGTACAGCAAATTTCAGAAAATGTATTCACAAGGATTGGGTCTTCCAAGAAATTTGAAAACAAACTGAAAATGGTAGATTAAATATCCAATTCAGTTCAAGGACACAATTGTATAATATAGAAACATTGGGTGAAAAAGAGAGAGCTTTGGAGAATGGATGTGCTTTACAACATTTACAAATCAAATTGGGCTTATGGATTATTGCAATAAAACAAATCAATTGAACCATCAGCGTAAGATAGCTAAAGCTATATACTATGAAAATAATTTGATAAGACACATGTATCAGCTTCAGTTCCTTTACAAAAATATACGTTTTCAAACAACCATCTAAATAAAACTCCATCAGAATCACAAACAGAAACAAGAAGTGTGTGATGTCTGACACGTGCAGATCCAAGTTACTTTGGGTTAGCTGAAATTCTTTTGATAAGTCTTCATTTTGTTCCTATGTATACTTTCCAAAATCTTTGGGTCTTAGATCTAGAAACATAGGAGATCACTGAAAGCATATTTTAAAAAAAAACCTGCTGAAAGCCACTACTGAAATGGCATACCATATTATTTTAAATGGTGGTGACCATGGATTTAAATAACATTCCAAGAAATAAAATGTTTCAAAATCATTTATTCAAAAGCATACATTTACAACAACATTGCCAGTCATTCTGTCACTTCTACATCCAAGGTCATGGGGTAAGGAACAAGACAGAGAGATAGAGAGAGAAAAAAAGGGAGGAAAGAGAAGGAATTCAAATAAAAAAGATCAAACATACCCGTTTAGATTTTCCTGAAACTTTGTTTTGTAGTCGACTACAGTTGGCACTGATCTGGTAGCTGATATTTTTTATTTCTTTCCCACTCTGTAACAGAGGGTGAGATTCTGCCAGTGTGATGACACATATCCTATTATAATCAAGAGTGGCATGAATTAGAGCTCTAAAGCAAATAAAAAGAACAGGCCTACATACTTCCAATGCTAGAATAAGTGGCAGGATTCCAATAACCATATTTAGTCACGTGGATCATCATGTGCCGATTACTGTGGTTCTAAAGCTATCATTAGTGACCAATTACATGTATTGGTAAGGTTAAGATGGATTAGTAATAAACAAGATAACTGAATTGCGCTTTCAAGAACATAAATCGAAAGTCAACTTCCATTTAATTAGCACCAAATCATTTCTTTGGAATGATAAAACTACACAAATTTTGAAGTGTAGTCATTACTATTATTTACTTTTGAAGTGCAGTTATTACTGTTATTTGGTAAAAGATAACACCATTTACACTTGACAAGGTCCTACAAAAATTACGAATTGAATTTCTAGTTAATGATTTACCTTGATTGGGTTGGTTGAGAGTAAAATGTTAGCCAGAACATTAGTAAACAAAACTATTCTTTGTAATGCTGTACGAGTAATATGGCAGGCCATTAAACTCTGTCTGCTTCAGTGATAATGTTCAGACCCTGGACAGGAACTTAAATCCAATAACTTGTACTAGTGAGTCAACTTTGAACTACATTTTTAAATTCAAGGATGAAAACTCAGCGTAAAATTAATTACTTGTGTTTTCTTAGACTATTGTTATGTAGGATTAATTTCCCTTATACAGAGACTTCATGTAAAATAAAATGATCCTCACAATTGCTAGGTATTTCACAATATGAGCTAATGGTCTAACTGCGTGCTTTGGAACCCTGTTTTAATACTTCACATCAGATTTCAGAAATACATTTAAAAATATTACATATACAAATACAAAAGGAAAATGTATTTAGCCCATTCTGTCTAAATTGCTCCTCAATTTATCTATTGTCAAACAACTACATACGTTAGCTCAGATCACAGGAAATCACTGCTACTTGTATCTTTATGTTATTCAGTTAAATTGCTGATTCCAATAATTTAATTCAGACTAAGATGCAACAGCTATTTCTCATAAAAGAAAGCAGTATCTCCGGAACACGCACCTCCTGCATGAAATCAAAATAATGCATGCCAACAAGATGATGTTTCAAAAGAAGCCATTTACTGTCAACTGTGATGGCTTATGAAGCATCCTCCTTAAATTTGGCTGCCCTGTGAAGATCAAAGGCAGCTGCATCACTGCAGCAACCCTCTTTTACATCTTTCTCATTCCAATACCACCTCAGCTTCACCCTGCTGGAAGGACCCAGTACCCAGTTTTGAACCACTTATTTACTCCGCATGATAGCAAGGAACAGCTGAGTGAAGGCACTGGATGCTGTAAAGGCTGACAACATTCTAGCAACAGTACCGAAGATGTGCTCAAGGACTAGAAGTGCCATTTGCCAAGATGGTTCAATACAGCTGTAACACTGGCATCTATTCAGCAAATGTGGCACACTGCCTAGGGCACTAACAAGACCATTAAGGACAAATCAGCCCACTTAATTTACAATCCATCCACCACCCTCAGTACTTACTTCCTCAACCACTGCACATTGGCCGTACAATAAACCATCTACAAAATAAACGACAGGAACTAACCAAGCCTCCTCTGGCACTAACTTCCAAACCTGCGACCTCTTAATACCTAGATGGACAAAGCAGCAAATGCGTGGTAACAGCACCACTTACAAATCTCCCTCCAGAAGTACAAATCAGCCCGACTTAAAACCATACTGCCATTCCTTCACTGTCACTGGCTCAAAATCCTGGAACTCCTTGGCTAATAGCTAATCAGCTGTGAGGATCTCTACATTAAAAGGACTGCAGCATTGTAGCAATTTAAGAAAGCAGCTCACAACCATCTTCCCCAGGGCAATTAGGAATGGACAATAAATGTAGGCCTAGTCAGTGACGGCCACAACCCATTAATATTCTTTTCTTAAATAAAACTGCCCAAAGGCATGGAGAGGGTCTACGAAACAGATTGGAAGCTGTTCGACCTACACCATCTGCAGTCCTAAACCAAAAATGACTTCAGTCACTGAATTCAGTACACAGGTGTGCATTGAGAAAATAAGTTTCAGCTCACTGTCAACATATAAGCAAACAGGCTAAGCACTGAACATCCTGAAAACTAAGGTCCTCTCCCAAATGACTTCCACAGCACTAACCACTCTTAGTCCATATATTTGTACTTTTAACAATGCAAAATAAGACAATGGAACTGTTTGGATGTCGTTGAGTTGAAGAGGCTTTATGCAATTTCTTGGAAGTGAAAGTTAAAACAAAAGGTCAGCAAAGGTAGTTTACTGGAGGATACAAACCAAGACTTTTAAGACAGATAAGAGATTGTCAAGCCATTAAGTCTATAAAAGAAAACCAACTTGGAGAAATCCTAGGATCCATGCTACTATTGCCTAACAACAATCCTGAAAGAAAATCAGCTGAAGAGACCTCAGTGAAGACTTTCTTTTCTGGGAATCAAAAAAAAACAAACAAACAAAAAAAAAAAATTCACATAAATCAGTGTTTCTGAATCCTTAAATTCTGAAAGCTGAACTGCAAAGAAAAAAATCCTAAAACCTACATTTAACTGACCTTCCACCCAAACTACGGATCCCCCCTTGCTCTGCATTTGACAGCAACTTAATTTTTTTCATTCCTGGTCAGACATTATGAACACAGAAAGAGAAAGGGACAGGAAGATTGGGATCCAGGAGAAAATGAGAGGGGTGGGGTGATGAGGGCCCAGCTGCTAGGGGAGCAGGCCTCGTCACCCCTTGACTCTCCTTGCGCACACACAAAACCTCTCCGCCAGCTCCTAGATCCTCTTTCTCTTCTCCCTCTAGGAATTCCCCATCACCTGTCTCGTATGCCCCTTCACACCACCAAAGCCCACTTCAACAGCATGTGCACTTCCCAGTGTATGCGCAGTAATGCATTTACACATGACATCACACAAAGCGCAAGTGATGCCAGGGCTTGGAACAGTGCATCGCCCAATGAGTGCACGTGTGGTTGCCTGCAGTTGTCATTATCAGCAATCATAATTAGTGATGATGGTAAGATCACAACAATGTACAATATTCCATTATTCTTTATGAAGTTGCAATAGCAATACATCATATACACCCACCTATTAGAATGGTGTAAGATACAATGATCTTCACACGGTTTCCCTTTAACATCTGGAACAAAGAAAATACTGTTGTCAAAAATTGCAAACCAATTTTTTTTAAAATCCCTCATAGCAGTACATAGTGCAAAGTTATTATATTCCATTGTCTTTTTTAAAATTGCATCTTAAACAGATCTTACATCTTCCTGTTAAATTCACTCATTTTATAACCTACATGCCCTGTGTCCTTGTGTTTTCCGATCACCCCCACACATTTCTTCTCCCCTCATCAAAATCTGAACTTATTCACAAACTTGACCTTCCAGTTCTTGATTCACCAACGTTTCTTAGACAGCATCTTCCAAACCAGTGACCACTATCATTTAGAAGAACAAGAGCAACAGATACATGGAAACACCACCATGCAAGTTCCCCTCCAAGTTTTCGTTCCTTCCTACTTGATCTGCTTGCCTTTTGCTAACATTCCTCCTTTCAACAATAAAATTGAGCCAGTTCCTTTAATCACAGATGTTGCCTGTCCTGCTGAGTATTTCTAGCATGTTTAATTTCTAATTAAAACAGAATTGCTGCTTATTCAACTGCTTCGTTTACGTGGTGTACTGTGTTAATTGGTTGTTGTATATCTAACCTAACTGACTACACTTCAAAGGTAATTCATTAGACGTGAAGTGCTTTGACAGAAACTTGCATTCACAAATTGAAAGCTAAGTCAGGATAAAGAACAGGTGCTTAGCAATACATCCAGCGTGACTGTTGCTAACATAATTACTACTAATTTCAGTTTAACTGAGGTCCCAGGATGGATGGTATCCAATAACAGATGCAGTTGACTGGCAAATCATTTCAAGGCAGGTGATTTGGAGATAGAAATCTACCAAAACTGTGCACAAGGTTGACAGTGAGAGCTAGAAATCCAAATACAAAAATCTGGATGCCAAAGAATGTGCAACCAGCTCTGGTCATGCAAAAGTCATTACTTATCAGGGTACTACACACTGTGAAGAACAAAAGTCAGCTCAGATTAGGGTGAGTTGCCAAACCTCTAAAGCAGTATACTGAAGTGTCAGTCTTGTAACTACTTATAGTTATACAATTTTATAGTGGGACACTTGTGGCACAGTTAGTATCCTTTTAGCCTGCAGGTCTATTTGTAAAATTGACATGTGTTCATGTACAATCACATGTCTGCTCATGATAGCTTATCTTTAGAAGACGAGAGATGCTGTTAATGTCTCAATCAGTACGCCTTTAAGAGACATGCTCATGTCATCATTGTATCCCAGACCCAAGGATATAAAGGCCTCATTGTGATTTGATTTGATTTGATTTATTGATTTATTGTCACGTATACTTAGTACTGTGAAAAACTTTTGTTTACGAGCAGTGCAGGCAGATCATAGTAAGCAAGGACATATAGATCGTAGGGCAAAAAAATACTTGGACACAGGCATACAGATTACAGCGCACAGGGTGTGCACTAGGCAAGATCAACATTAGCAAGACCAGCATTATTTGAAGTTAGAGAGTCTATTCATCAGTCTAATAATGGCAGGGAAGCTGTTCTTGAACCTGCTGGTGTGTGTTCAAGCTTCTGTATCTTCTGCCTGACAGAAAAGGTTGAATAAGAGCATTAAAGGAAGGGGGTGGTTGGGGGGAGAAATGGGTCTTTGCTGATATTCGCAGCCTTTCTGCGGCAACGAGCCGTGTAAATGGAGTCCACGGATGGAAGGTCGCCTTCCATGATGGTCTGGGCTGTGCACACCACCTTCTGGAGTTTCTTATGGTCCTGGGCAGAGCAGTTGCCATACCTGGCCATTATGCACCCGGACAGTATGCTTTCAATGGTCTACCTGTAGAAGTTGGTAGGGGCCTAGTGGGCATGCCAAATTATCCTGGGGTCCCTTGAAGGTCACACACTACCGGAAGCACATTCCTTTGTAACGTCAGAGCTTACCATCAGAACAGATGAATGTGCTTATGAATGCAGTGTTTGCATACAATAGCTAGATAGAATACACATCTGCTTAATTCTTCAATACCTACACATTTTATGTTCGAGAGATAACAAACCACTAGGTAAAATACCCTGTTAAAAATGTCACAGGCTATCCTAGAAATTATGCTGAAAGCTGATAAACTTTATCAGAAACACCCTAAAAGCCAATAAACTTTAATTTTGCTTTCCCCTTAATTCAATAAGAAAGTATTAACTATTGAAAGAAAGCATGGAAGAAGCCAGGGTTCAAATGAATCAGACTTCTGCGCATAGTTACTTCATAAAAGCGCTAGTTGATCTTCTGATATTCTAGACATTTTCTAAGCATGCAATTCAATTAAACAAATCCCAGAGTCAATCTAATAGGCATATTCAAATTGGCCTTCAGCAACCCAAGCATTGAGTGGACATAAAGGTTCAGTTCGAATCTGCATTTTCAGCAGAGTGCATGCAAACATACGCAGTAGACCATATAGCCCCTCAAGCCATTTCTGCCATTCAATTAGATCGTAACTAATCAAATTCCATGCTCATCTACTCTAAATAACCCGCTATTCCCCTGCCAAACAAAAATCTGAATTTTTTAAGACAGGTGGACAAAGGTAAGGCACAACATTCTAAAGCCACAAAACCCTAAAATTTCATCTAATCTGAAAGGGCGACTCGAATTTTAAAACAGCAACCCCAAGTTCTGACCCACTAAAGGAAACATCCTTTGCACATCCACCTTGTCAAGACCATTCAGAATTTTAAATTCAAATCAAGTCACCTCTCACTTTAAACGTCAGTGGAAATAAACCCAGCCTGCTCAATCAATCAAAAGACAACACAAAAGTCCAGACTTCAATCCAGTAAATCTTCTCTGAAGTACCTCCAGTGTATTTATATCCTTATAAAAGGGATCAAAACTAGATACAGTATTCAAAGTTTTGGCAAAGATCTGTTGCTCGGGTGGTGGGTGAGGTTATTGAATTGCTCGCCAACCTGGCTTGTTCTTGTTCAGGCGTTTCATCATCGTGCTAGGTGACATCATCAAAACAGCCTCTGATGAAGTGGTGTTTTTCACCATACCACATAGAAACCCATACAGATCAAAACCAGAAATGACACTACTCACTATTACAGACCAAGAAGTATAAATTCCAAACAGAGTAGAATAATATCGCTTCATTGGAGGCTCCGCTGACAATGTCACCTGGCATGGTGACGAAACGTCTGAATTAGAACAAGTCAGACAGCGAGCAAGTCAACCACCTAGATTCAGTATTTCCAGCTGTAGACTTGTGCATGGGAAATCATATTTCACTAATTTGCTTGAGTTTTTTGAAGTAGTAACAAAGAAGTTTGATGAAGACAGAGCAGTAGACATGATCTGTATGGACTTCAGAAAGGCGCTTGACAAGGTTCAACATGGTAGACTAGTTAGCAAGGTTGGATCACATGGAGTACCATGCCCTCCAGTTCTGGACTCCCCCATTTGGATACAGAACTGACTCGAAGTTAGGAGACAGAGGGTTGCTTTTCAGACCGAAGGCTTTGTCTACTGGGTCTACTGCTTTTCATCATTTACGAAAATGATTTGGATGTGAACATAGGAGGTGTAGTTAGAAAGTCTGTAGAAAACACCAAAATTAGTGGTGTAGTGGACAGCAAAGAAGGGTACCTCAGAGTACAATCGGATCTTGATCAGATGGGCTAATGGGCCGAGGAATTGCAGATGGAGTTTAATTTAGATAATGCATTTTGGAAAGGCAAATCAGGGCAGGACTTATACGCATAATGGTAAGGTCCTGGGGAATGTTGCCAGGATTGGATGGCTCGAACTAGAGGCAGAGGCTGAGTTTTATAAAATCATGAGGGGCATGAATAGATGACTAGCTAAGGTCTTCTCACCGGGTTGGGGGAGTCCAGAACTAGAGGGCATAGGTTTAAGGTGAGAGGGGAAAAGATTTAAAAGGGGCCTAAAGGGCAACCTTTTCATGCAGAGGGTGGTGCGTGTATGAAATAAGCTGCCAGAGGAAGTGGTGGAGGCTGGTACAATAACAACATTTAAGAGGCATCTGGATGGGTATAGGAAGAGGAAGTGTTTAGAGGAATATGGGCCAAAACCTGGCAAATGGCACTAGATTAATTTAGGACATCTGGTCAGACAAGTTGGACAGAAGGGTATGTTTCCACGCTGTACATCTCTTTGACTCTACAACACACCAATGCTCTATGTAACTGAAGCACATCATCCCTTTATGTTCAATTGTTCAATAGCATTCTATTAGCCTTCTTGATTCTATCACACCTGCATACTAACCTGTTACTTAGGCACCAGGACATCCAAATCCCTTTGCACCACAGAATTCCAAAGCTGCTCTCTTTTTGAGATTTACTGTTTTTTCTTATTCTTCTGGTCAAAAGTTCACAACTGCACTTTTCCCATCTTATACACTGCCAGGTTTTTCCTTACACACCCTATCCATACCCATCTGGAAGATTGAAATTTCACATATTTCGTGTTTATGTTCTTAGGACATCCAAAAAGCTTTACAGGCAATGTCAAGACACATTACATTTTGAGTCTCAAGATACTGAGTTACAATTTTTTAAGCAGTTAGACTTATTTTCCTTCAAATTTGAAGTGGGTCTGCAATATCCACCTCCTGTGAAAATTCCATAGTGGCAGGCTGAGTAGGGAAACCTTCTGCATTTTATCAAGTTATTTTCTACTAACTATTTCATCATAACATAAATAATAGGGACAATACAGCAGCTGCCCGTTAACAGACTCCATATAGTCTGACGGTTTTGCCACGCCGTCTCAAGATTAAAAATCTCATCAGATACAATGGAATCCTTCCAATCAGAGCTGAATTTTGAGTTGAGTTTAGGCTGTGTTCCCATTGAAATTCAGATTATTCCCTTGAATTTCTGCGAAACGAAAGTCAACCTAATAGTCAACCTTCTAGTCTTTAGATACGATTACGGTTTATTGTCTTCTCTTCCCTAACTTGGAAACCAGTGTCAGTCTGGTGCTCGCAAATTCAGGCTGGGGTCTTAACTGTTCCGGGTGAATATGGCTCCCGTTCTTCGGTCCGAGCCAATTCGACCGCCCGGGTGTTGGGGCCTTCCGTCGGGGTTGGCGGAAATCTCCCCCCACCCCCCAAATCAGCAGAACCTAGGCCGAGGCTCCACAGTGACAGAGCCACCCACCCTGCCGTGTACCAGCAGTGACAGAGCCGCCTACCTGTCTTATACCAGCGCCTAAAGTAGCGATCGACCATTGAGGGACAGGTCTGAGCCTGCACTTCCTCCACCTCCATCACACCGGAAGCCAGTACAGTCTCGTAGCAACACAGCGGAAGTGCCTGTTGGATTCTTGATGCTTTGTTTGTGTTTGTTCCAGTTCCAGGGTGCTTGGTATCTCACAACTAATCGCTGTATAAAGTGAAAATTTTTATACTGTTCAGTAGGGGGAATCATCGGAATCGAAACGTCGACTGTGGTTCAGATGCTGCCGGACCTGCTCAGTTTTTCCAGTATTTTCTGTTGTTAATGGAGGATGCTTGCTACATTTCACTTTTGCCAGGTACCTATAATGTATAACAAGCATGGGGCTGGATGAACACAGCAGGTCAAGCAGCATCATAGGAGCAGGAAAACTTGACGTTTCGGGCCTAAACCCTTCATCAGAAATGGGGGAGGGGAAGAGGGTTCTGAAATAAATAGGGAGAGAGGGGGAGGCGGATAGAGGATGGATAGAGGAGAGGATAGGTGGTTCCAGCTCCTATGATGCTGCTTGACCTGCTGTGTTCATCCAGCCCCATGCTTGTTATCTCGGATTCTCCAGCATCTGCAGTACCTTTTATCTCTGATACACCTATAATGTATAAGTTCACCACGCAGCCTCCTGGGGGAACTGCAACAAATGTAGCGGATAAACCCTCTGATTCTAAAGGTGTGATTGTTTGAATCTGCTGATAACTAAAAGACACTGCAGCTTCTGGGCCTGGAAAAGTTGCCTTGAACGTGGAGAAGTATTTTACGTCAGTCACTCAGAGATGCACAGCACGGAAAGAGACCCTTCAGTCCATCTTGTCTCTGCTAACCAGGCCAGAGCCCACTCTGCTCTTCCAAAACGGAAGATAAAGCTACCGTGACTTTATTTTCCTTTGACAAAGACGCAATTACTCTGGGGAGAAACAAAAACAAATACACAAGCAAAAAATGGCTCTACCTTGACTCTGTCCCCACCAACTCTTTTGGGCAGGAACCACAGGGGACCAAAATAATAAAAAGCAAATTCAAAGAGAGCAAATAACTAAATAAACAAATAACCAATTAAATAAATAAATCCGCTGTACTTCATCCCCATTGAGTACTCCTGAGACAGGGACAACAATGGTTTAAAATCCAGAGGATGTTCCCGTGCTCATTTCAAACAAAGATAAAATTCCCCTCAGACTGATCCCCATCAAGCACATCTGGAACAGGGCCAGTACGGAGCTAAAACAGAAGCCCCTTCGGCTCTTCCATGGGGTTCAAAATTGGAACAGATGGAAAATAAGACAGTCCTCTTCCCTGGGCACCAAACCATAAACAAATGCAAACTCAAAAAGGCAAAATGGAGACTTATACTACAGGGACAATTAACTAAATCATCATCCAGACTGATAATGCACTCCAGTCCCTATGGCGCCCAGCGGTCTCAACCATGCCAGTGAGCACCACTCCCTCTCCAAGAACACCCAAGCATGGGCGTAACCACAAAACCGGTCAGACAGTCAGGAACAATGAGCCCCTTTTAAGTCTGTTGCCTGGACCTGTTGATGGCCATGTTGGCCAGACCCAGGAGCAAAGCCACAAGAAGGCTCGTACACATGTCTGCCACTCCCTCCACTGGATGCCCGTAGCTCAGGAGTGTGAGGCTAAACTGCAACCAGATTTTAACAGCAGATCCTTCAAGAAACTAAAACGGGGCTGCAGATGTGTGCACTCGACATAAATGTGCAACACCGTCTCCTCCAGGCCACAGAACATGCACATGGACCGGCAACTGGTAAACTTACACATTCGCCGGTAACACCGGACCGCCACGTGCAGCACTCTCTACCCCACATCTCTGATGTGAGAGGGGAAGACCCCTTTATAGAGGGCCCGCCATTGGAGATCTCTACCGCCGGAGGGCAAAACATTATGCCAAGGCGTGCCTGGGCAGCAGATGAAGGCACAGCAGTGAAGAGTGTGCAGCATCAACCTGTACAAATAATGCCTCCGTGCTGTTTAAAAGGCCATCAGGAGGATATTGCTGAGATGGCTCAGATTGTGGGGCACAAAGTCATGGGGGAGGGTCCACAGCGGGGGCCCATTGTCAAGTTTGGGATGGATAGGGGTCAATTCGTCCAGAATCCCAATGCACGCCTGAGGAGCCTCGAGTGTACACGAGGGGTCGGGGCCGAGTGCCTTGTCCATCAGTCTCCACATGGCTCGGGTCACAAACCAGAGGTGGACTGATGCCCTTACAGTCAACTGTGCTGGTGTTATTCAGCCCGCTCCTCTGCCATCCAGCGCGTTCCCCGACTCTGGTCGGCCCTGAATCCGGAACTCTCTCCTACCTTGGCCAGTGCAAACAGCGCTCGAGGAGGAAACTGGTCCTGTGCAGCAGCTTCCCAACGAAAGCCGCCACTGCTGTAGTGGGAGAACTCTGGCGCAAGCCAGCCGTGCCCCACACGATTGATCAGGTTCAGATTGAAGGCAGGCAACTCCTGGAAGAAGACCCGAGGCTGGGACCACTCCACGAACAGGAACTGCATGTTGTAATGGAGGCTGCACGCCTGATGGAAAAAATACATCGTCAGGGCACACTATCTTGGAGGAAGCAGAACGTAAAGGCACTTCTGCAAGATCTGAAGGCAGAAAGTCGCTCCTTGGGTGCGAAGGCAAACAAGCACCTGACCACCCTCCTCAAGCGGAAGACTTAGAACCGTAGCAGCAAGCCAGTGTTGCCTCTTGTCCCAGGAAAACTTGACGAGCTATTTCTGGACCAAGCCAGGGAGAGGGACCAAAGTGACCAGCCGGGACCACAACATGGTGACCACCAGCTGGTTTATGACCAGCACTTGCACCCTGTAGGACAACACTCGGAGCAGTCCTGTCCAGCGTGCTAGGTGAGTGGTCACCTTGGTTTCCAATTCGTGCCAATTTACTGGCCAGGATTCCTCATGAGTTCAAAGGCGGATTCCTAGGTAGAGGAGGTGAGTGGTACTCCATGTGAAGCACTGGAGCTCCTCTGGCAGAATGTCCATCTGCCAGGGACTGATCAGAACTCCTGAACACTTGCTCCAGTTGATCCTTGCAGAGAACGCCAGAGATTTCCTGGCACTCGTGCATCCTCCAGGTCACCTGGGCCTGTGAACAGAAGGAGCACATCATTGACATATGCCAAAAGAACCACCTCATGCCCTGGCCCATGCAGAGCCAAACCCAAATGCTGCTTACGTCGGAGGTGCAGGAACAGCTCCAGACAGTGAGAATAAAGCTGCCTGGATAGGGGACAGCCTTGACGCAGTCCTCTCCCAAAGTGCAGGGGCACCATCAGGGATCTGGTAACCCTCACTAGGCACTGCATGTTAGCGTACAGAAGTCAGATCCAGGCAACAGAATGCATTTCAAACCTGAATACTTACGGAGTTCTGAGCAGATACTTGTGATCCACTCTATCGAATGCCTTTTCCTGATCAAGAGAGAGAACAGCGCTCGACAGGCCAGCCCTCTGGGAATAATGGATCACATCCTGGACCAGGTGGATGTTGTCGTGGACACTGTGACCTAGGACACTGTAGGACTGATCTGGGTGGATCATGTGGTCTAGCACGGTGCCACAGCAAGTTAAAAGTACCCTGGCAAATGTTTTGTAGCTCGTGCTGAGGAGAGAGACCAGACGCCAATACAAACAAACAGAGATCCCCTTCTTAGGCACAGTGATGGCGGCCCTGCGCCAAGAAAGACACATTTCTCTGCTTGCGATTCATTCCTCCAGGACCCGCGCGTAGTTGCCTCTCCTCACCCCCAGCACATCCCAGAATGCCCTGAAAAACTCCGCAATCAGCCCGTCCAGCCCTGGAGACTTGCCCGAGGAATGACAGTCGAGGGCAACGGTCAGCTCCTTCATACTCAGAGGGGCATCAAGCCTGTCGGGACCCTCGGGGCTGACCTGTGGCAGGTCCTCCCACAAAACTTTGCGAGCTTCCTTGCTGGATGGATCTGAAGAGAAGACAACCCTGTAATCATCCATCACTTGGCCCCTGATGCCCCCTGGATCCAAGAGGAGGGACCCATCACCAGCTAGCAGCACAAGGAGCTGCTGACGGACCCCGTGCCTTTTCACCAGCAAGTAAAAGAAGGCAAAGCCGCGGTCGGGATCCCAAAAGACCTGGACCCACAATCTCCTGTATGCACCCCGGGACGCAGTGAGATGCAAATCCCGGAGTGTCTCCTTCTTCTTTTTCCGCAGGGTCGGGTCCACATCAGGCTGACCGAGATGTGACTCCAGGTTGAGCACCTCCTTCTCCAGCCCCCTCGATTCTGTCCGTCTCTTCATCAACCCTCACATGTACTGCTGACAGAAGACACAGATGTGAGTCTTGCCCACATCCCACCGTAGCCTCAAGGAGGGGAAGCCCCCCGCTTCTTTCTCCATAGCCAGTCCAGAAGTGATGAAACGAGCCCCAGAACTGCCTGTCCTCCAGCAGTTGTTAAATGGTCGTTAAAGTGCCAGTATGCCGAGCTTGCCCTGATGCTGAACGGAACAAGTTCAGCGAGAAAAGGTCGTGAATGGAAAATGGCACCTGCCGCATGGACGCCTTCAGAACACAGGAGGCCTATGCCCTGGAAATGTAGAGGTGGTCAATTCTGGACACTCTGACCCCAGGCCTTGCAAAGATGAAAGCAATGGAATCGGGATGGAGATTTTGCCAGACATCCACCAAGTCAAATGTCTTAACTAAGATCCCTAACTTCCCCACTAATGCTGAACTCTTCTGGGTACCGCCATGGTCCCAGCTCTTGAGGGTACAATTGAAATCTCCCCTGAAAAGAATGACTTCATACTCACCAATGGAGCTAAGGGTAGTAGACACTCCCTCGAAGAAGCACATCTGCTCAGGTCCCATCCAAGGCATGTATATGTTTGTGAAGTGAAGCACCAGGCCTCTGAAATGAACTGTGAGTTACGGGCAGGCCACCTGGCTCATGCTCCTTGACCCTCAAGATCTCTGGCTGAGAAAAGGGGCCAATAAGATAGCCACCCTGCCATAATCAGAGGCCAGATGATTCATGAAGACCCTTCCCACCACTCCACGAGCCACATATCTTTGTCTCCTGAGACCGTATGGGTTTCTTGCAGGATGCTCACTGCATCCTTTCATTCCCTGAGGAGCAAAAAGATATGAAATCTGCGCTGGGCCTTCCCGCTGCCGCTGCCGTTGACGTTGAGGCTAGCTATGGATGTCTTCATGGCTGCAGTATGTGCCACCACCACCAGTTAGAACAATGAAGACCAACTTACTGAGCAGGCGGAGGGACTCATTTCTCCCTTCCACCCTGAGGGTGCTGTAAAGGAGTCCTTTGCACCACTGCTTTGCATTCTTGTCCATTCCCAGGGCTGCCAGTAGCTGCTGGGCAGACATGACCAGAAGCAGTAGAGAATTCCACCGATCCACAGCCAACTGAACTCTATCTCAGTGACCAAGCACAGCTTGCAAAAAGACCTCACGTTCCCCAATGGGGATGAGGGGGACCTCGTCCACAAGCACCACGTCATTCTCTGCCTCATCTACCTCGGCAGTGCTTTTGACCAACGCTCAGTCCTCCTCCAGGCCGTCACGTCCGACCCTGGCTCTTCCCCCACATCAAATGCAGGGGTACCCAGGATCACCAGTCAGACACACCCCCTGCCTCAGCCCCACCCCCAAGCTGAACAATTGGAGGATCCTTTGCAGGGAGATCCAAGTCTCGGATTATGCCAGACTCAACTAAAACATTGACTGAAATGTCGGCCCCCTGGGTGGCAGCGGCTCAGAATCCTGCTTCACTCCCAGCGCCGGGTCACCCTCTGTATCTGGGAAATGATCCTCAATTGGGGCAGAGGTGCCCGACATAAAAGCCTAGGTGGAGGCAAGGAGGCCTGCTGCTTCGTTGCTGCCATCCAGGGTGCCCTCAGGGTAACTAATCCCACCGCAGTCCCCGGCCAGCACAGGCAGCACTTTGAGGCCTTCCAGTTCCTGTGGTATGGGCAAGACCTCAGCGGCCGTGCTCACCTCAGCCTCTGAGGTGCCTGGCCCAATTGTGGTGGACTGCAGAGGTGGGTTATTGTCCCCCTCCCCTAGCAAGGAAGGAAGAGGGACTTCCGGGGGATGCTACTCCCTCATCCCCGGGGGCAGTTGTTGTTAGTACTGGACCCTGAGGAGTGGCACCTTTATCAGGAGAATGCGGGAGTGAGAGACACCCCCATCTCTCCACTGTCCTGATGCCCCCTTCCTTCAAAATGTTCTCTGTTTCTCCTTGTCCCTCACGGGTTTCGGGACACGCAGGGGGCTGGGGAATCTGGGGACACCATCTGCTCATTCGCACTTTTTTTCACTGACAGGCACTAGGTAAGGCTCCAGATCCTACACTCTCCTGATGGGCCCGGGACTGCTATCCTGTGAGAGGGGTTCCTCCCCAGGCTGGGGGCTGACAGCCTCAGGGTTACCCGGGGAATCCTCCCGGGAGGTTGCTCCTGACCACCATACTGGTGTCCCCATAAGCGAGGTAGCTCCCTCTTACGAGGTCCGGAGGGGGGGTGGGGCGGGGGAGGTGGGTGGTGGTGGTGGAGGCAGTCAATAGGTGATGGGTGGTGATACCAGCTGCAGCCACGTAGGTGTTAGCAGTTTGAGGCAGGGCAGTTCCTCTGGAGGTGCCCCACCGCCTTGTAGGCATGACACCGCACACTCTCTGCCGACCAGAACACCTGGGTAAACAGCACTTTTGTGCTCAACCGTGAAAGTACCCTCCGTGACCTCCTCCCAGGCCAGGCAGGCAAAAACCGGTCGTCAAAAGGAGTAAATATGTCTCAGGCAAGTCTCCTTCAGACTGAGTTCTAGGGGCACTGCGCCCTACCTCACCTCCCCAAGCTGGCCGAAATGGGAGAGAAGGAGCTCAGATGGGAGTGATGTTCGATAAAATAACCTTCTGAGAAACTACTTCCAGAGGGTCGACAGGCAAGATCTTCCCACCAACAGTAAGCCCCTTCCCGAGGGCAAGGCGCACCGCCCGCTCAGTCTTCAGGAACAACACCACCTTCCCAAACACCTTCGGTGCAGCAATAATGGTGGGGACACCAACTACCCCCGCCAAGGTCACTGCACATGCCTCAATGTTCATGCCCCACCCCAGATGTTTTAGAGTGCCTCGCTGTCACCATCGCACCCCCCGCCCCAACCCACACCTCCCAAACCAGGACTTCTACAGCCTCTCACATAAATCGCAGAAAAAGAACCTGACAGTGTCTTGTTCAGCCTCGCCAGTCAGCACAGTCCTTTAGGCTGTCATGTCCCAACCCACAAGTCCCAAACAATAATTCCTCAAGCCCAAAGGCAAGTCACTGCCAGATCGTACAGGCCACACTCTGGAAGTAGTAACGGGGAGAGGGCCCAGGCTCCTAACATGTAAAGATGAACACAACTGCTGCAGCTCAGTCAGGTTTTCCTCTGTGATAGGAAAGCCTTTACAAATGATATTCTGGGATTTAATCAACTTGGACAAATGTAATTAAAGGAAGCAAACATGAACTTGTTAAAGGAATATTGTTTTTAATCAGCTTGATTGAGTTTTGATCAGATAACAGAGAGGGTGAATGACAGTACTGCAGCTGATGTGGTGTACCTATAATTTTACATGTTTTTAGTAGAGCACCACATAATAGGCTTATCAGCAAATTTGAAGCCCACAGAATAAAAGGGAAAGTGCATAACTACAGTTGGCTGAGTGACAGAAACCAGAGTAGTTTTGAACAGTTGTTTTTCTTGATATATGATATTGTAGAGTGAGCGCAGTTTCAAAATTTGCAGATTAAACAGAGCTTGTAATTATTGTGAACTGTTGAGGCTAAAGATGGACTACATGAGAATATGGATAGGCTGTTTGTATGAGAAACTAGGACCTGAGGGCACAGCCTCAGATTGAAGGACCAACCAGTTAGACTATTTGTGTTGCATGAGCCATAACTCCTTTGCTTAAAGAAGACCATAAGATATGGGTGCAGAATTAGGCCATTCAGCTTTTCAAATCTTCTCCACCATTCATTTGTGGCTGATATGTTTCTTAACCCCATTCTCCCCAACTTTTCCCTGTAAAATTAATGTATCTCCGTCTTAAATACACTCAATGACTTAGACTCCACACCTCCTGCAGCAATGAGTTCCACAGATTAACCACCCTCTGGCTGAAGAAATTCTTCCTTATCTCAGTTTGAAAGGGTTGTCCCTTCACTCTGAGGCTATGCCCTCTGGTCCTGATCTCTTCTAAAGTGGAAACATATTCTCCACATCCACTATATCCAGGCCTGTCAGTATTCTGTAAGTTTCAGTGAGATCCCCACTCATCTTTCAAAACTCCTTCGAGTACAGATCCAGCATCCTCAACCGCTACTCTTATGACAAGCCTTCATGCCTGGGCTCATTCTTGACCCCCTCCAATGCCAAACAGCCTTCTTTAGATACCAGGCCCAAGACATCTCACAATATTCTAAATGTGGTCTGACCTTTTACAGTAGTACATCCCTGGTCTTGGAAGCAGCCCTCTCAAAATGAATGCTAACATGGCAATTTGTTTCCTAACTGCCAACTGAACCTGTGTGTTAACCTTAAAAGAATCCTGAAGTCGGACTCCCAAGTTCCTTTGTGCTTCTCATTTCTGAAGCCTTTCCCCAGTTAGAAAATAGTCTATGTCTCTATTCTTCCTAGCAAAGTGCATATCAAACTTCACACTTTCCCACATAGTATTCCGATGCACAAATTAGGAATATGATGCAACACTCCCCACTTGTCTGGATGAGTACAGCTCCAACAACTCTCAAGAAGCTTGACACCATCCAGGACAAAGCAGCCTGCGTGATTAGCACGACATCCACAAGCATCTACTCCCTCTACCACCAACACTCAGTAGCAGCAGTGTGTACCATCTACAAGATGCACTGTAGAAATTCACTGAAGGTCCTCTGACAGCACCTTTCAAACCCACAACCACTTCCATCTAGAAGGACAAGGGCAGCAGATATATGGGAACACCACCACCTCCAAGTTCCTCTCCAAGCCACTCACCATCCTGACTTGGAAATATATCACCATTCCTTCATTGTCGCTGGGTCAACATTCTGGAATTCTCTCCTGACTGGCATTGTGGGTCAACCCACGTCAGATGGACTGCAGCAGTTCAAGAAGGCAGCTCGCCACCACCTTCTCAGGGCAGCTAGGGATGGGCAATAAATGCTGGCCAGCCAGCGACACCCACATCCCACAAATGAATTTAAAAAACCTGTCACTTCTTTGCTCACTCTCCTAGCTTGTCCAAGTCCTTCTGCAGACTCCCCACTTCCTCAATACTACCTGTCCCTGCGTCTGTCTTTGTATCATCTGCAAACTTGGCAACAATGCTGTCAGTTCCTTAATCCAGATCATTAATATATAACGTGAATAGTTGTGATTCCCAACATTAACCCCGTGCAGAACTCCACCAGTCACTGGCTGCCATCATGAAAAAAACCCCTTCATCCCTACCAGCTCCTTTCTGCCAGTTGTGATGTGGACTTCACCTAATAAGGAGCAGTGCTCCGAAAGCCTGTGGTTTGAAATAAACCTCTTGGACTATAACCTGTGACTTCTGACTTCTGCTAGTCAGCTAATCGTCCATCCATGCCAGTACTTTTCTCCTAACACCATGGGCCTTTATCTTATTTAGCAGCTTCCCATGCGGCACCTCATCAAAGGCCTCTGAAAATCCAACCTGATCAAGTCCAGTGGCTTTGCTTTGTCTAACTCGTTTGATAAATCCTCAAAGAATTCTAACAGACCTCCTTCTGATGAAGCCATGCTGATTCAGCCTTATTTTACAATGCACTTCCAAGTACCCCGCAATCTCATCCTTAATAATGGACTGTAAAAACTTACCAAGGTCAAGCCAACTGGTCTGTAATTTCCTGTGAGATAATAAGAACTGCTGATGCTGGAGTTAGAGATAACACAGTGTGGAGCTGGAGGAACACAGCAGACCAGGCAGCATCAGAGGAGTGGGAAAGTTGATGTTTCGGGGCAGGACTCTTCAGAAAATTTCCTGTTTTCTGTTTCCCTTCCTTTTTAAACAGGGCTGTTACATTAGCCATTTTGCAGTCCTATGGCACCCTCCGTGTCTCCAGTGATTCCCGAAAGATTGCCACTAAAGCCTCTGTAAACTCCTCAGCTATCTCCTTCCGAACTCTGGGGTGTAATCTATCTGGTCCAGGTGATTTATTCAGACCTTAGATCTTTCCCAGCACATTCTCTTTTTGATGGCCACTATACTCACCTCTGCGCCCTGACTCTCTTGAAGTTCTGCTATGTTGCTGTGTCTTCCATTGTGAAAACTGATGCAAAGAACCTAATTAGTTCCTTCGCCATTTCTTTGTTCCTGTTACTACTTCTCCAGCCTCACTTTCCAGTGATCCAATATCCACTCTTGCCTCTCTTACCCTTTATATATCTAAAAATAGCTTGTAATCTTCTTTTATATTTCCAGCCAGCTTACCCTCATATTTCAGCTTCTCCCCTCATATTGCTTTTTATTGCATTCACCTGAGGTTCAAGCATTCATTCGCAGGCTTTCAAACTCTGTGTAATATGTATTTTTTGTTCTTTGGAGGGATTTAAGGTCCACTTTGTGACAGTTTCTCCCCAAGAATGTTAAAAGTGTGGCTACTCATTGTTGCTCTGGCTTATTAATTAAAACTATCACAATCTCGTAGTTTTCCATTGAGAGTGGAAACCTGCCGGCTGTGTTCCCTACCACTTTTATTTTAACCAGAGACAGGCGGGGAAAAGTTGCAAGCATTGTGTGACTTACTGAGTGATTTAGCTGCAGACTACTTCTTTGTTTACCTTTCCTTTTCAGTGGCTTTTAGCAGCTTTCAGCAGCACTGAACATTTCAGTGTTTCCCCTTTGGGAGTAGTGCTTCTATTAGAGATCTTCAGCTCTCAATTTAAGCTCCATTTCTGAGACGTTGTTACATGTTCATGGAATACAATGTGTCTTGTATTCTGTTCTGTAAGATGGCTCCTTGAATTGAGTCCCTCATGTTAGAGGTCACATGATAGTTGCAAGTGAGGAAGGAGATTAGTACAACTTCCATCCAAACTGCCTCTTTCTGTATTCTATCATTCTTTACTTCTGTTAATGCCTCTTAGCTTCTAGAGGCATTAGGCATGCATGTGACTTATGTTTTTTAAAAATTATTTTTGAGGGCGTAGATGGTGCAAGCCCAGCTCCAGAAGGAAAGCTGCCAGACCTACATTTTAGAGCCAATAGATTTGAGTATTGAGTTCACATACCCCTTTAATCCATATTCCTCCAAATTCATCAGCCCTTCCTCACTCCCCATCAGCCCTAAGAAATTATTTCAGGTTTAGAGTTGCAGCATATCTAGGATACATACAGGTTTAAAGCTTAAAAGGCCACTGAAGAAAACAGGTTCATCTAAGTTACAAAATGAATCGGTGAACACTATTTTGGAGTTTGCTATGACTGTCCTCTGATCTTTCATTATAGTTTCCTACCCCACTTCATTATCAAATCAATATAAACCAAAGCACAATGAAAGAGAAAAAAACAAAGTCTTAAATTATGGAATTAATTTTATTAAAATATCTATTATTAAAGAAGCTTCTGTCTCAGAGGAATATCAATGACTTATATTGATGTTATGTAAAGAGGTAGAGTTTATACCAAAAGGCATTTATAACTGAGATACATATACACATAATAATTCTTCTTCCATGTAAAAGACTTCCAATATCTAATTAAATATATACCTCAATATAGGAATGGTCTTGCTAGTTGCAATATTTAAGTGTCTACAAACAGCTATTTCAATGCTAAATTGCATAAGAAAAATATTGATTTAAGGATCAAGGTTTGGAATTTGCTGATTAAAAATTTTAAAAACAAATTGAAAGCTGTACTGTAGGATGCTATTAAAGAATGTGTCTTTTGAAGTGTATTTCTCATGATATTGCGGTAAAACTTCATCTCAGCAACAAGGGAGCACAGGACATCTTACATCATCAACTTGTGAGCAAGACTTACAGCTGAACATGGTAAAGCTCGTAAGCCAAATGAGCTTTTTCAGAAATTAATTTGATATGAAGAGCTATATTTTTAAAAGATGATAGAGACAAATACTCTAAATATACTTTGGTTAAAGACAATAGTTTGCCCTGATATGGCACTGAGTAGTTGGTGTACGGTTTGTAACCTTTGAACGTTAAGCTCAATGTATTATTTTAGTTCATTCTCAATCATACATGGAATGTCCATAAAAAAATTCAGTTTGATTTTATTTTGGCCTATATTATGAATACCATCACTTTGTCTCCCTCCCTATTAGTTTCACTGTACATGAAATAATATGAATATATTTGGAATAGAAATTAAACTTAATAGAATGATACAATGTATTAGGTTTGAAAAGTTTACTTAAATTGAAGTCATCATTAATAGGAAATCCTGAGGGAATGAGATTAAATATGTTTGACAGTTTAATAAAAATGGTTCAGGCTAAGATATTACCATTAATTTTAGAAAAAAGGCATTTTTGGTTTGTTAAAAATAAGTAGTTTTATAAATTTGAGGTGGAATAATAGGTATAAAAGTTGACAGTGACTTTTTCATTGAGAACGTCTTAAATGCTTGAGAATAACCAGAATTCCATATTTTAATCTTTAGTTAGGACACTTTATCTTCACTATTCCCCATCTGATATTTCAACCAAGTGGGAAATCTCATCATCAGTAATGTTGTTAAGAAACAACATTAGCTATACCAGAGCATATAGCAGAGCATAAGCATTCCCATCCTTATGTGTCCATATGTATAACATTATTTTGTTAAATAATGATGAATCAAAATCTTTAAGCCAATACATTAAGATGATACTTATTTCAACCTTAAATAGAAGCTTCTTCTCCTTCACCATTATATACAGTAACAACACTCTCAAAGAAGGACATATACAAAACATTCAGCAATTTACAGATTAATAGTGTGATATTTCACACCTATATAGACTTTTGCACACATTAAACCGTCACTGAGAACTACTACCTTCCATGCCGAAGGAAAGCTGCTACCTTCTGTGGAGTTGAATTCCTTGAGATAAAGCAAGGTTCGTCTGATGTGCATGGAGATCTGCATTCCTCAAAGCTGCTTTCCGGGCATGTGCTTTCACCAGATTGTAAAGAGCCAAATGTCTTACATGTTTCAGTGTCAGTATCACTTAATAAACCAATGCATTGATCATCTGAAAATCCCACTCTGTGTTTTGGCGAATGCCTAACAATAAATTCAGATGGTCTTAACTTGCTTTTCTGTTCCAGTAAGTCAACACTTCTTATTATGTTTGCCAGTGTTTTCACCTGCTGCTTTACTTCTCCCTTTTTTACCTGAACACATTTTCCCTTCATTGGTGACTTGCGATACTTCCAGCATATTCTGCAAAACACACATAATGAAAGTTCGTCCCAAAAATTTGCGAATCTTTTCTTAAATAAATAAGAATGTATTGGCAATTAACACACTTCATATAGTATGGCTCCCAGGAGTTCTGTTGGCACAAATTATGTGTGTGTGTGCGTAATTGAGGATGGGTGGCAGGAGATGAATCATAGCTGTAGTTCCAACAAGGAAGGTTGTGAATCTTGCTATTTTTTATATACATAGAAATTGATGAGATTTGTGCCAGAGACAGTGAAGTTATTTTTTAAAAAGGAATTCCTGGGAAATTTAAACCAAACATGATTTTTTTGTTAATATAATGAAACAACTGTGGATGCTGGAGATCTGAAACGAACTAAAAAAAAATTGCTGGAGAAACTCAGCAAGTCTGGCACCATCTGTGGAGAGAAAACAGAGCTAATGTTTTGAGTCCAGTGACTCTTCTTTAGATTTTTTTGTTTGATGTGCACCTTGCATGAGTCACAAACAAATGCAAGACACAACATTTTTGTGATGTTATTCATGGTAAAATAAATATGTTATCAGGACTTCTAATTTATAGTTATTAAGTGAAACATTGTATTAAATGGTACCATGGGAGTGTTTAATAATCTTGATCTCATCCCATGATTATGAGTACATGTGTGAATAAGTAAGAAGATAGATGATGGTAGGGCGGCAGACATTGTTTACATGGACTTTAGTAAGGCCTTTGACATGATTCCGCATGGTAGACAGTTTTGTAAAGTTAGATCACATGGAATCAAAGGAGAGCTGGTTAATTGGATTCAAAATTGGGTTGATGGTAGGAGAGAGGGTGGGGGTAGAGGGATATTTTTCAGATGATGGCCTGCTGAGTCCACTGATGTTTGTCATTTGCATGAACGATTTAGATGAGAATATAGGGAGCATGGTTAGTTTAATTTGCAGATGACACCAAAATTGGTGGTGTAGTGGACAGCGAAGAAGGTTATCTAAGAGTACAACAGGATCATGATCAGCTGGGTCAATGGGCTGAGGAGTGTCAGACCGAGTTTAATTTAGAGAAATGCAAAGTGAAGAAAGCGTTTGGCATGCTTGCCTTCATTATTCAGAGCATTGCGAATAGGAGTTGAGACATCATTTTGCAGGTGTACAGGACATTAGTGAGGCCACTTTTGGAGTACTGTGTATCATTCTGGTCACCCTGTTATCGGAAGGGTATTATTAAATTGGAAAGGGTACAGAAAAGATTTATAAAGCTGTTACTGGGTTTGGAGGATTTGAGTTATAGAGAGAGGCTGGATAGGCTGGGACATTTTTTTTCCTTGAGTGTAGGAGGTTAAGGGGTAACATTCATAGAGGATTATAAAATCACGAAGGGGAGAGATAAGGTGAATAGCAAAGTCTTTTCCCTAGGGTAGGGGTGTTCAGAACTAGAGGGTGTAGGTTTAAGGTGAGGGGTGATAGATTTAAAAGGGATCTAAGGGGCAACTTCTTCACACTGAGTGTGGTTCATATGTGAAAGGAACTGCCAGAGGAAATGGTAGATGCAGGTACTGTTACAATATTTAAAAGACATTTGGACAGGTACATGAATCAGAAAGGTTTAAAGGGATATGGGCCAAACACAAGCAAATGGGACTAGCTTAATTTGGGAAACCTGGTCGGCGTGGACAAATTGGATGGAAGAATCTGTTTCCATGCTGTATGACTCTATAACTGTAGGCTTGATAATTTTATCATTCAATTTTATCTCTTGCCTTTTATTCAAAACTAAATACAGAGGGCGTTAGTTTCGAAGATGATCCAATGATGTAATGATGGGTGCTAGTTTGCAAATCCTCCATATGTCACAAGTGGCGAGTAGGCGAACTGTGGTTACATCGTATTAGAAGGGCAATTCTGTGTTTTGGGTGCACTTAATGGGAGGTGATGTATTGTGACAGGAAGAGATAGGTATTAAAGGGAGGACTCAATATCGAGTTCAATTATTTTAGGGCCTGAGCACCTTATCCAATGGCCTTACCCCAACCCCCACACATCAGGCCTTGTCATCACATGGGCTGTTCCCACAACCAACCCACTGTCAGCTGTTAATAGTGCCCATTAATAGCTATTCATTCTGTTGGGTTGACCTTTATCTATTTCTTTGCCTGCTCAACTGCTTTCTCTCTCTCTGGGCTCCATCTCTACCTATCATTTACTCCTTCCCCCTCATCCACCCAATCTTCAGCATATATACCAATCTTTTACCAGCTACTGAGCATTGGTGACGGAGAGAGAGGACTTCTGTTGATGTGATGCTTTATCCTGGATGGTATCAAGCTTTTTGAGACCTGCACCCATCCATGCAAGTGGGCAGTACTCCCTCACACCCCAAGGATAGTCAGCAAGTTTTGGAGAGTTAGCAGGTGAGTTACTCGCCGCAGTATTCCTAGCCTCTGACCTGCTAAGACCTAATGATGTAATAATAATCTTGGCATCATGGAATCATACAGCTGAGCAGGAAGACCTAATGCTGGGCCTTCCAGTGTTTATGCTGCTGGATCATATTTAAAAGCCAGCTGCACAGCACTTCAGATGCTGCAAGCTAGGAACTGATTCTCACACTCTGATGCTTGATGATTATTAAGAACAAAGAACAAAGAAAATTACAGCACAGGAACAGGCCCTTTGTCCCTCCAAGCCTGCACCGACATGCTGCCCATCACAACTAAAACCCCCTAAC
This sequence comes from Ginglymostoma cirratum, assembly GCA_024137785.1. Classification (NCBI taxonomy): domain Eukaryota; kingdom Metazoa; phylum Chordata; class Chondrichthyes; order Orectolobiformes; family Ginglymostomatidae; genus Ginglymostoma; species Ginglymostoma cirratum. The sequence continues at coordinate 59,648,652 of JAHRHZ010000013.1, forward strand.
CTTCCGGGGACCGTATCCCTCTATTCCCATCCTATTCATGTATTTGTCAAGACGCCTTTTAAAAAGGTGGATGTGGCCCAGAGGAAAGGAAAGATTGACCTCCACTTTGCAGACACAGACTGGAGATGTTGGTGGATGAGGTGATCAGAGAGGAAGACAGTCATTTTCCTGTGGATCATCACATGAGGTCCCCCAGACAAGTCAGCTGAGATACATTTTGGCAGCCCAGGTAGTGCCATGTTCCAGGTGAATGGAGATATCCAACAATCCAGAAAGAAAGTCAATGATCTTCTGCACTCCATTCGGGTAAGTGCTATGATCATCTGCCTGCAACCTAACACTTAGTAGAGGCCATCACTCACTCTAACTCTGTTACTGCACAAGGCTCTCATCAAGACTCAAGGAATATAACACTCAGTATTGCCATTATATCTATTCAATTGTTCTCAGCCACCTCATCATTTGAAACTACTAACCTTTCTGATCCTCTGCACTTCACAATCACTCACTGAGGACCTTCAGTGCACACCTCTAAGCTCCTTGCATAGTAGCAACATCCAAAACTGGAAGTCAATGCTGTAGCACGTCAATTCGCATACATGAACCTTCAAAGCTGAGACAGAATGTTGCTGGGGACCTCACAAACGTTCCTGCTGTATGACTCTATGATTCTCCGGCTTGTGCATCACCACTCACTGCTGTTCCATCTACTTTCATTATACTCAATCCTTCCCTTTGTCTCATTGCAGGAAAATGTGGCTTACTGGACTGATGTTTGGACAGCATGACTGACCTACCAATAATTTGTGGACAGGTTACACTGACAGACCAATGGTGTCATTTGAATATAGTAACAGAGCGATAATGTGTGTGCAGACTGTGGGATTGGCCTAGAGTAGGGTGTGGGAGGTTTGAGAAAACTAATTGTGATGGATAGATACCGATGGGAAGATGGCGTGCTACTGTGAAAAGCATGGTGATGCAGCCTTTCTCATGGATGGGGAATAGAAGACGCTGCTGGGGTGGGAACAAGAAGAAGCACTAGAAAAAAAAATCAGGGTATAACAAAAAGGAGAATTTCACTGACACCCAGGACAGCAACTGACAAGAAATAGGGAATGCACTTGATCCACCGAACAGGACTGATGCAAAGGATTAGAGATAAAAGGTACTGCAGATGCTGGAGAATCCGAGATAACAAGCATGGGGCTGGATGAACACAGCAGGTCAAGCAGCATCATAGGAGCAGGAATGCAAAGGATTTCAGGTTTTAGTGGGAATATTACTGTTGCCTTTAAAATCTAGTGTTGCTTCCACAGTTTTCCAGTCCAGGAGAAATGAGCAACTAATCTTGCCTGCCTCAGCCAGCAACAAAGATGTCTGTATACAAATGAACATTTTTAACCCTGAGGTGAATAGTCTCTTGGTAAGCAAGAATTTCAGGCAATGTGGAGTTGAGGTTACAACCAGGGGCCAAATGGGCTACTTCTCATGTGTTCATGTAGTGTCAGAGCAGTATTGGTATTAGTACTAATTACAGACATCTGTGACCAAATCACAATTCCATTTGAAGATTGTTATGATGAAGTGGCTGCCCTGGTCAGATGGAAGCGATAAAATTATTAGGTGGAGAAAGATTTGAAAAATAATAAGAAACAAGAAAAAAGACAACAGGTCTAAAACTACAAAAAACACTACTTGAAAACTAAATTAAGTAACACCTTTTGACCCAGAGCTGATCCTCAAACCAGGTGTGATAGACTTTCAACATAATAAGACTGTCAAGATTTGAGTGAATGGCCCTAAGCATATTTGGCTTGAAGTTTGATCAGAAACATTGGGAAAGACATTCTGCTTCTGCTGAGCATACATTCTCTTTTTATTTGACTCATTATTTAATTTTACTTAATTTTGATTGCTTCACTCTACTCCCTAGATTTCCATCCCTAAACCACTCTGCATTTCTTTCTTCTTGAGAGATATTTATTAACACTATGTCTTTCACCAAGCATTTCGTCATCAAATCTCAAGTTTCCTTATCTGACTCAGCATCACATTTTGCTTCATAATGCTCCAATGAAATGCTTTCGGATGTTTTATAATCTATTTGTCACTATACAAACACAAGTTTTTGTTGTAAATTCACGTTCAATACAAATCTGCAATTAGGAGTCCGATGATGACCACAAAACCATTGTCAATTGTCAGAAAAATCCATCTGTTCACTAATGTCCTTTAGGGAAGGAAACTGCCTAGAAAGAAATCCAGATCTATAGATTATAATGAGCCAAGGGTATTGAAGAAATCAAGGAGTTAAAGGGACTATAGATCAGCCATCATGTTACTGAATGTTAGATCGGGCTCAAGGGGATGAGTGGTTCTGTGTCCCTGTTCCTATGTTCCAATGCTGGTACAAAGGTATTTAATAAAGTAAGCTTGTGAGTCTCGAGAATCTCTGGAGTTCTAAATCCACAGAATGTAACTTTCGAACCATCTAAATAAATGATCTTCATTTCATTGTAAAATCAGAAGTGGAGATGTTTGCTGATGATGCTTTTCAGCAGTATTTGTAACTCCTCAGAAACTGAGGCAATCAGGGTGCTAATTGCAATCATATGCAACAAGATCTGTACAACATTCAAGCTAGGGCTGACAAGTGACAAGTGACAAGTAAGATTTGCACCACACATGTGCCAGACAAGGACCATCTCCAACAAAAGAGAATCTAACTATCTGTGCCTGATATTCATTGGTATTGTCATTGAATACTCCCACTATCCATGTTCACATGGGTTTACCATTGATTAGAACCGTATCAGTCGTATAAATGCCATCCCTACTAACTACCACGAGAGTTCACCTCTGCCATCCTGACAGCAGTCTACACACCACCACATGTGGATGTGAACAATGCCTTGGACGAGATTTACACCGTCACAAACACTCTAGAGACAAAATTCTCCCGTGGCCCTATTCATTGTGGCCAGTCACTTCAACCAAGCCAACCTCAAGCAAGTGATACCAAAATACCACCATCACATCTCCTGCCCCACCATGGGACCAAACATTCTGGACCATTGCTTACGATCATCAAAGATGCCTACCGCTCAATCCCCTGCCCACACTTTGGAAAATTCCGCCACAGTGCTGTGTTCCTCCTCCCAGTTTACAAGCAGAAGCTGAAACAGGAGGATCCTTCATGAAACAAAGTACAGTGCTGGTCTAAGGCAGCAGAAGACCATCTCCAGGACTGCTTGGACTTGGTGGACTGGACTGTGTTCAAGTGTTCAACGGAAAACCTAGTCAAGTATGCCACCATCATCACGGACTTCATGAGCAAATGCCTGGAGGACAGTATACCAAAGAAATCAATCCAAGTGTTCCCCAACCGTCAATCTTGGATGAACCAGGAAATCCACTCCCTATTGAAAACTAGATGTGCAGCTTTCAAGTCGGGTGACCCGGACCAATACAGAAATCTAGATATGACTTCCACAAAGATGTAATGAAGGCCAAGAAGCAGTACTGGACCACGTTAGAGGTGCAGACCTACCAAACAGACTCCCGCTGTCTATGGCAAGATCTAAATGACATTACAGGATACAAGATGAAACAGTGTAAGATAGTGGACAATGACACATCCCTCCTTGACACACTCAATGCTTTCTATGCCCAGTTTAAGCAGAATACCACCGGCATGGCGATGCCTGCCCTGACAGCTCCAGGCACACCTGCTCCCTCTGTCACTGCTTCAGAAGTCAGATCAGTTTCCTGGAAGTCAACCCAAGGAAAGCGATGGGCCTGGACGGTGTCCCTAGCTCAGCATTCAGATCCTGTGCAGACCAACTGGTTGAGGTATTCACCAACATCTTCAACCTCTCCTCACTACAAGCCAAAGTCCCCACCTGCTTCAAGAAGACCACCATCAACGTTGTACCCAAGAAAACACGTGCAGTGTGCCTTAGTGACTACCGCCCAATAGCTCTGACTTCAATAATCATGAAGTGCTTCGAGAGGCTGGGCATGGCCCACATCAACTCCAGTATCCCAACCTGCCTCAATCGCCTACAGTTTGCCTACTGACATAGCTGGTCCACAGAGGATGCCATATCCCTAGCCCTACACTCATCCCTGGAATATCTGGACAACAAAGACACCTACATCAGACTCATGCTCATTGACTACAGCTCCGCCTTCGATGCCATTATCCCCTCCAGACTGATCTCAAAACTGTGTGATCTTGGTCTTGGCTCCACCCTCTGCAATTGGATCCTCAGCTTTCTGACCCATAGGCTCCAATCAGTGAGGATAGACAATTGCACCTCCTCCACAATAACACTCACCACTGGAATCCCCCAAGGATGCGTCCTCAGCCTACTACTGTTCTCCCTGTATACCTACGACTGTGTTGCCAAATTCCGAATGAATGGCATCTACAAGTTCACTAACAACACCACCATAGTGGGATGGATATCTAACAACGACGAGGCAAAATATAGAAGGGAGATAGAGGGCTTGGTGACATGGTGCAATGAAAGCAATCTGTCTTTAAGTCATCAAAGCCAAAGAACTGATCATTGACTTCAGAAAGAAGAGAGGAGAACACGCCCCCATCTACATCAATGGAACTGAGGTTGGGAGGGTGAAGAGCATCAAGTTCCTGGATGATGACTTGTCCTGGACTTACCATGTAGATGCAACAGTCAAGAAGGCACAACAACGCCTCTTCTTCCTCACGCAGCTCAGGAAATTTGGCGTGTCCATAAGGTCCCTCACCAACTTCTACAGATGCACTATTGAATGCATACTGTCCGGGTGCATAACGGCCTGGTACGGCAACTGCTCTGCCCAGGACCGTAAGAAACTACAGAAGGTGGTGTGCACAGCCCAGAGCATCACAGAAGCCAACCTTCCATCCATGGATTCTGCTTCCATGGCTCGCTGTGGCAGAAAGGCGGCCAACATCATCAGAGACGCATTGTACCCGAATATTGACCTCCTACAACCTCTTCTTTCAGGCAGAAGATACAGAAGCCTGAACACACACACAAACAGGTTCAGGAGCAGCTTCTTTCCGGCCGTTATCAGACTGTTGAATGGACTCTAGCCTCAAATAATGTAACCTGCAATGTAACCTGTGTGCCTCTTTTTGATCTCTACAACCTTTGCTTGCTGTGATCTGCCTGCACAGCTCATAAACAAAGCTTTTCACTGTATTTCGGTACACGTGACAGTAAAATCAATCAATCAATCAACTGTGCCTACACTAGGCTGAAAATTCTGAGGCAAATAACTCCTCTTCCAACTCCCAAAATCCTGTCCACTATCTACAAGGCTCATGTCAGGACCGTGATGGAACACCTACCACTTCCAGCTCCAATGACACAAGAAGCTGAAAAATATCCAGTTGATTGTCCTTCCATCCACCACATTCAATATTCACTCCCTTCACCACCAATGCAAAGTGTACCTTCTACAAGATGCTCTGTGACAACTTACTAAGGCTCTTTCCAAAACCATGTCCCATATTTCCTCGACAAGGGCAGCAGATGTATAGAAACACCACATGAAAGTTCCCTTCCAAGCTGCGTAGCATCCTGACTTGGGACTTTACTGCTGTTCCTTCACACACATTGGGTCAAAATCCAGTCACTCCCTTCCTAATAGTGTTCCTATTCCTATGAATGCAAGTGGTTCAAGAAAGCAGCTCACCGTTGCCTTCTCAAGTTTAACAGGGAATGGGCAAAAAAATGCTGGCTCAGTCAGTGACACCCACATTTTATGAAAAGGTAAAATAAACATATAAAATAACGGCTTGTCATTGATGGGTTATTTAATTATGATTGCTAGTCATACAATGCACTGTAGCACCAACATGAGATATCATGGAATGAGGTATTGTTAGCTGGATTATTATGTGAATGACTTTCTGACAAATATGTAGACAATATCAGCAAACCAATCGGTCTGTCTCCTTTTCAACAACTGCTAGTTAAGAGTTTTAAGGCAGCTTTTGTAGTGGCCAAAGGCCAAAGAAAATAATTTACCAAAACCAATCCGATTAATACTTACATCAAAAGGATAATGAGAAAGATGCAAGTTCCTACTGAAGATGCCACAGGTAATATCCACGGATACATAATCCCTAGGAATCATAAAAATGATTTTGGTTAAAAAGTACATATTATTATGTAAGATAAAACAAATAAATTAGAAAATCTGAGACTTCCAAAGCATTAAAGAAATTGCCACCTAATAAAAAACTGAATTAGAACTTTCAAAACTGTTCAGTAATATTCCGTAATTTCCACTTCATACAAAACCAGAGGCACTTTTGCAAACACCAAGGAGATGATGCAGGAGATAGTAAGTGCATAGCTTGGTGGAATGGGCAGATACAGGTTAATAAGAATGTCAAGAGATGCTACAAAATAAAGGATACAATTCTACAGGTGGTGCAGAAGCAGTGATTCAGGTGTATATGTGCACAAATAGTTGAAGGTGACAAGACAGATTGAGAAAGCAATTAATAAGGCATTAAGATCCTGGACTTTATAGATAGAGGCATAGAATAAATCAGCAAAACATTATGACAACTAATGTCCGACAGCTGACAGATGTGTAGAAGGAGGTGATGACAATACACAATAAAAAAGCATTTATTTTTTAAAATCAAATAACACAAACTTACAGTGACATTCCTGCTGAGAAGTTGCTCCACTTCTGTCAGTAGCTTCATTTCGTGGGCAGTTTGTGCATTCAGTTTTTCCATAATGCTTGTTAAATGAACCAAAGGCGCATGGAGTGCAGATTGTGTCTTGTCTTGCACTGAAGTGTCCAGGTGGACATGCAACTGTTTAACAAAAGTGTAACATAATCACAGCCTAAATCCTTTATGAATGGGCAATGTAGCTTACAGTAGTTGCACAGACTGACACATTGAACATTAAATTTGAAATAAAAACAAAGTTGCTGGAAAAGCTCAGCAGGTCTGGCAGCATCTGTGTTCTGAGGAAGGGTCACCGGACCCGAAACGTTAACTCTGTTTTTTCCCTCACAGATGCTGCCAGACCTTTTGAGCTTTACCAGCAACTTTGTTTTTGTTCCTGATTTACAGCATCCACAGTTCTTTCGGTTTTATTAAATATGAAATACCTTCTATTTTACTGTCCTTCCAAATTGACCATTTCAAATAAAATAAACATTACTAAGTCAGTGCCTGTAACCTTTGAGCATTGAAAAGAAGGCTGCGGTTGAGGATTTATCTGTTCTATTATCTGACATTTATATGAAGACAAACAGTTAAATTGATCTGGTCTAGTCTGCAACAACAGAATATTTAACTCATTAATGTGTGTTACCACAAGAAATCTGCTAATGGTTAAGATTCAGGCCAAAGTTTTTCTGTGTGGTGCCATTATTGTTACTTGCTTAGCCCTGTTATCATTGCTAAGGTGAAGGATGACTATTTAATAGAATCCTTGTGTTCTAAAATTACAAACTATTCTTGAAATTTCAGAAGAACACAGACATTAAATTTGCAGAGTTTTGTTTAAAGAAATGCAGTGACACCTCTGTTGTTTGATATGAATTGCCAATGTTGTTGTCCCACAATCTGTGAATTAACTCATTGGAATCCTCATCAAGTGCCTATTGCTGATAAAGGCACAACGAGCTGAAAATCCTGGCTGGATTTTCAGAAGTGTGTATGAATTCAGGGCACATAGGGCCATTGCACTATGGGACTTGAACTAGCTTGAAGGGTCTGAGTGGCCAATAAGGGTGGGTTAAAGGACATGGGTTAACATGGAGGTTGTAAGGCCCATTGGCATGGTTGGAGGCATGAGCTGGCATAGGTGACATGGGGAGTGGATAAAGGGACGTGAGAGGAAGGGCCAGAGGGCTAAAGATTGAAACCAACAACTGAGAAATAGTCCCAGAGGACCAAGACAGTCCTCTTAACCAGCTTGCCTTAATGCTCGACAGATTCTAGAGCTACTTCCGAGCTACCCAGGTGGTGGATCTGACTCCAGCATGTACCCTCCACTGCCTCAGAACAAAGATTGTGCTTTTTGAAACTCTTTTCCAAAGGCTCCTACTACCTGTTTCTAACATGAAAATCCAGACCCCTATGTGGGAACATATATGGGACAGATCAGTGATGGTACGATTTCATACAAATAATTTTTAGACAATGAACACATTCATGCTGTCCCTGTGATGAAAAGCTGGGTGCTTATTCAATTAAATGACAACAAACTAATGATGATAGAAAAAGGAAAATTAAAGTAAAGCAGAACTAATTTGTCAGCTACATTCAAATTACCATCAAGAGAACTGGAGGAGGGGGAGCATTGCATAGGTACAAAATTCAGTTGATGGGAGCAAAATCGTCCATCACCTTGACTGAAAGTGCCTCATACTCAAATAGACAAGTTTAAATAAATAAAATGCTGTAGCTGTAACGAATCCAATGAAGTCACTATTTGGCCAAAGTAACAGGAGAAAATGAGAAAATATCTGACTGGTCTTCTCAATCAGTACAGAGAGGAATTTAAAATGCAGACAGTCACATTGACTTTGAGCTAATTTGCACGTGAATGCTGAGTATGAATATTTGTTCCTGTTACAGGACTGATGGAACTGCTGTGCATAAAGATAGCTTTCTTATTAGTATGATAATCAAAAGTAATGTCCTTGATCTGTCACTGTCATCCTTCGCATGCCAATTTATAGTTCAAATTAAAAGAATGCAAATGTAATTGCCAATAAAACAGTTGAAAAGGGTAATCAAAGTTTTCTCAAATTCATTCTTGGAATATCAGTATCGCTAATAAGACCAGAATTTATTGCCGAGTTGCCCTTTTTTTGAACCACCACAGATGGGTGGCAGTGGTGGAGTACTGGTATTATCACTGCATCAGTAATCCAATGGCCCAGGCCAATGATCTGGGGACATGGAGTCAGATATCATGAGGGCAGCTGGTGGAATTTGAATTTGATTCACCAATGTATGTTAGGAAGGAAATCTGCCATATTTACCCGGTCTGGCCTATATTTGTTTCCAGACACACAGCAATGTGATTGACTTTGAAATGCCCTCTGAATTGGCCTGGCAAGCCACTTAGTTATATAAAACAGCTACAAAGTATAAGAGAAATGGAAAATCCAGCATTTTGCGAGGCACTAGAGAACAACAATGGCAAACTCAGCCCTGTCTACCCTGAAACAGCTTCCTTACTAATGTCTGGAGGCTTGTGCCAGAATTGGGAGAGCTGTTTCTCAGTCTAGTCAAGTGACAGACAGATAAATTCATACACATAGAATCATACCTTGCAGCCAGGTATGCTCTCTCCACTTGTCCTGCCACATTCAGTGATCTGTGCATATATACAAGCAGGTCCTTCAACTCCTATACCTTCTTCAGAATTGTGCCCCTATATTGCATTTCAGTGTTATTCCTATCAAAGTGCATCACCTCTTAGTTCCCTGCATTGAGCTTCATCTGTCCCTTATCCACCTATTTTACCATTCCACACTGTCCTCCTCACAGGTTATAATGCTTCCAAGTTTAATGCCACCTACAAAGTGTGAAACTTTCCCCTGCACACAACAGATCATTAATACATAGCAAAAAACTGAATCCTGGGGATCTCCCAATAAAAATCTTCCTCTGGCCTGAAAAATATCCATCATCCTTTACTCTCTGTTTCCTATCACTACTTTTATACCATGACCTCTAACATTCCTCACAGGTCTACTGTGTGGCACCGTATCAGCACCTTCTGAAAGCCAATGTAAGTGACTATTACCCTGACTAAGCCTTTCTGTTACCTCTGCAAAAAGACTCCAGCAATTTAGTTAAACATGATTTACGCTTTAGAAAGCCATGCTAACTCTTCCCGTTCAACACACTCTTTTCCATGTGACTACAAATTCTACCGTGAATAACTGTTTCTAGAAACTTGCCACCACCAAAGTTAAACTATCTGTAATTGCCAGGATTATCTTTACACCCTTTCTTTAACAAGGCCATAATGTTTGAAATGCTCCAGTCATCTAGGACGTCCCCTGGGTCCAGGGAAGACTGAAACATTATGGCAAGTGCGCCCGTTATTTCTACACCCACTTCCTTAAAAATCCTCGGATGCATCTTATTGGGTCCCACTACCTTGTTAACTGCAAGTGCCAACAATCTATCCAAGAGTTCTTCCTTATTAATTTTGAACCTTTCTAATGACAGAGTTTCCTCTTCTGTCACATGGCCTGGCAACATCTTCCTCTTTCATTTCCTATGACACAACTATCTTCAGCTGCTTCATCATTAACCTCCCCAAAGGAGAAGCCATTGCTTAATGTATTATGGCTGGACTATTAATCCAGAGACCCAGGTAGTGTTCTGGGTACCTACTTTGAAATTGTTGAATTCAATAAAAGGAAATCTGGAATTAAGAGCCTAGTGATGACCATGAAACCATTGCCAATTGTCGGCAAAAACCTATCTGGTTCAATAATGTCTTTTAGGGAAGGAAACTGCCATCCTTAACTAGTCTTGATGTACATGTGGCTCCAGACCCTCAGCAATATGGTTGACTCTTAGCTGTCCTCAGGCAATTAGGGATGGGCAATAAATGCTGGCCTCGCCAGAGCCACCATCATCCCATGAATGAATAAAAAAAAGGTGGAATTCAGAAGCTCCAGAGTTGAGCTGAAATGTACTTTTTCCTTTGTTTCTTCCAGCAGTACAAACACAACCTCTGTTATTAACTTTGGAGGCTGCTAACCTGAAGCTGCTTTAACCGGCCACAACTTTTAAACTCATGCAGGTGTTTTCTGCCTTGAAATAGATGCAGAACTCACACTGGTTGCATTCCTACCCTATACAATAGACAGCACATCTTAGTTGGGTATACATAGTTGCTTTTACAAAGAGTGTGCTATCCCATAGTGGTATTGTCCATATCTCTGAGCCGGAAGGCTCAGGTTCAGTTCCCATCTGTTCCAAGCGTGTGTCATTAAAAATGCCTGAACAGGTTGATTAAAAATATCTACAGATGACAGAAGAAAACAATCGTCATATGCCAAATACATAGGTGCACATCAAAGATTGGTGCCACATGCAGAGTTCAAACAGAAATTTAGAACTTTCCTGATTAAAACTGCTCAGTAGTTAAAATGAAATGACCTTTTAATGGCCCTACTAACTTTGTGCAGTCATCGACAAAGATACTTATTGCCTCAAAAGCTGGGATATTGGTTTTGTGGATTTTTAGTTCCAAATTGAGGATGGTTTAATTTATTAGAGCATAACACAAAGCGAGTATTTGGTGATTTAAAACTTACCACAACATCCTACACACTTATCACTTGTTATGATGTTTTTGCCAAATCCTGGTTTGCAGTGATCCACCTTCACACCATTTAAAGAGTTAGCGATATATTGAATATTTTGGAACCTTCCTTTAAAGGGGTAGTCCTCAATGAATGATCTGATTCGTGTGTATGCCTGTTGAAGAATAGTGAAGAATAACTCTTTATTGTCTCCCTTGAACTTCTACCCAATTGTCCCTTACAATTTTCCAGACTTGCTATCTCCATTACCACTCTGTGAAATCCATTTCACACAATGACCTCCCTCAGCATAACGTACAGAAACTGTCACAGTAGGGGATGCTTTTCTGAAATTATTTGACACAGACTGGGGTTTTACTCTACAATGTTTTATATTTAATCTTGGAATGCTTAACTTGTCCACAGCAGAAATTCCCATAATCTTAATGAAAAAAAACCTAATGAAAGGTAGGTCCAAATGCAAAATGGAAGCAGGATCTCAAACCAACTTCTATCTGTCTTTCCTCTGCTGCAGTCCCTAAAAGCAGGTACAAAGTACATACTTCAAAGGAAGTTAGGTCATATTTCCCTCTTTTCATTCAGATTGATTGGTATGCCCACTTAAAACAAGTCAATCACATTAAGATGAAATTTTAATCTCTGTACTGAACCAATGTGAAGAAATCTTAGAGCTTGATATGATTGTATTTGTATCTATTTTCATTTTTAAATCAATTATTTCCATTACATTTTATGCATGTAGACATACAGCTCAAACGCTATGCTAGATGATTCAGCTTAACAACGTGTGTTGTTGTACAGACCACAAGTTTTGTTCTTTCGTCAGATAAACAAAAAGCCCTAAAATGGTCAAATGCTAGAAAGTATATACAAACAGATCTGAATAATTTTACAAAAGTACACTATCAACTTTAAAGAAATAAGATTTGATTAAAAATTAAAGATTTAAAAGTCTGAAGTCGAGCCGTCCATCACTGCACTACGAATTGTAAAATTTGAAGTATGAGCTCCATTGAAGAACGTTAACAATAGCATCATTATATCATGGAAAATTCATTTTGAAAGAACTGATTTGATATGAATCAATTGTTTGGTAATTAACATTAACAGAAGAACAACAAGTTAGCAAGTGAAGAAAATGACAATGGGCAGAATTTTCCCCTCACTATTATGTGTGCGAAACAGCAGGAAAGTTGGGAAAACATGGAGAGAATGAAAAATCAGAATCTTGATAAAAACCAAAAGAACTGTGGATGCTGTGAATCATTAACAAAAACAAAGTTGCTGGAAAAGCTCAGCAGGCCTGGCAGCATCTGTGAAGGAAAAAACAGAGTTAACGTTTCGGGTCCGGTGACTCTTCCATCAGAATCTTGACATTGAGAAAACATTTTGCAGATTCTCTCTTCAAGCCTTAAATGGTGAGTTCAGAATCTCACCATTAAGCCGTAATACCTTATCTCCATCCATTCGCAATTCTTTGATACCTCGCTCGTCTCATTTATAGAAGCATAGAAAATAGGAGGAGTAGGTTGTTTGGCCCACAAAGGCCTCCCTACCATCATGGCTAAGTTTAAATGGCAAAGTAATCCTCAGGAGCAACTATCCTCCTCTCCTTGCCCAAGAATTTAGATAGCTCAAATTCCCAATATGCAAGTCGGAAAGAGTGATAATTGGCTAGGTGACTGCAGCAAGCCAATTACTTGTTCCAACCATTATGCAACTGTTTCTTCACAATAACGTCCCTGAATGCACCATGGAAACTATTCTACTCTACTCCTTATCCAAGCAAGTTGGCATCAATAAACCACCAGCTTCATTATATCATCATGCCTGCTCTTGGTCCAACTTGCCTACCACTTCAGCCCTCCAATACTAGGATGTAACCAGAAATGGAACGGCTATTCAATGAGGACAGCTTGGTTCAACTGGGACGGTATTCACTCGCATTTGGAAGGATGAGAGGGGATCTGATTGAAACATATAAAATTATGACAGGGTTAGACAGACTAGATGCAGGGAGGATATTTTCCCTGAATGGTGGAGTCTAGAACTAGGAGTGACAGTCTCAGGATACAGAGTAGGCCATTTCAGACTGATATGAGGAAAAAATGCCCTCATTCAAAGGCGAATGAACCTGTGGAATTCTGTACCATGGAAGGCTGTGGAGGCCAAGTCAGTGAATATATTCAAGAATTAAGGGATATAGGGAGAAAGTGGGGATGTCACATTGAGATAGAGGATCAACTGTGATCATATGAAATGGTGGAGCAGGTTCAAAGGGCGTAATGACCTACTCCTTGTTTTTATGATTCTATTTACTTGACAGCTCAGGATCAGCTATGATCTGTGTGCAGGGACACAAACTCACACACATTTCATGCATCTGCATAGGTTGCATCTTATCGCTGTGTGAGGACCAGTTCCAAGCTTCTGAAGTGGTTTGCAGCTGGACTTTAAAAGTAGCTTCAACAATGTGAAACCCAAAAGTTCCCAGCAACATTAAACACTTTTGCTTCTCTTGCCTTGCAATTCCTTCAGAAGGAACCTGAGGAGCCCAGTTGCATAATGAATGAGTTGAACAGTAGAAGACTACATGAGAAAAACCTTGGCAGCCTGTTCTGAAGATGAGACTCACATGAGACTCGAAACATTAATTCTGTTTCTCTCTCCACAAACGCTGCCAAACCTGCTGAGTTTCTTCAGCATCCTCTGTGTTTGTCTGCCAGACTGTATGCTTGTTCTCCACTTAATGTAGCTGGACGAGTTTTTTCTTGGGGACTGCTGTAACTAACAATATGGATGCATTTATCAGCACACTGGTTAAGCATTTGAGACTACAGAATAGAGAGTTATGTTGACAGAATTATTTAAATGAGAATGAATGGGAATGCTTGACTGAAGCATAAACAGCAGCACGGACTGTTGACCTGTTCTGGGTGATATATTGTGTAATATTATGCAAAGGTAGTCATGTATTGTACAAAAGAATTTTTCGAAACAGTAAGGAAATACATATCTTCTGCTTGCCTTCAAGCTGTCCAATATTTCCGTATTGTTTATTTACAAGTAAAAGAGTTATATCTTAGCACTAGAGACTTATGTATTTAAAAAGTCCTAAATGATAACTATTTTATTATTTATAACACAAATAAAAGGATGGATTACCCACCTTTGGATAGAGTAGTCACCATTCTTCAAATTTAAGATTAGAGTGTACTGATCATGGGTTGAGATATACAACTAGGAAAATCAGAGGGAGATTTGTCCCTTTGGGACTCCAGGCCAGAAGCCAAAATATGTGATCTTTCCTTATTTCATCTATAAGACATTCCCTCGCGCTGTGTTTTCTTCCTTTCTTGTTGACTAGAGTAGACATCTAATATAAGATTCTGTGAAAAGATCCATAGACATGTTCCCTTAGAAACCCTTGTCTGCATTAAACCTTCAACACAGATTGGAATATTTTAAATATGTACCACTTACGTTCACTGTAAACTAAACAGTAAACATAAGTCACAAAATCTACAAAAAGGTGCTGTAAATTATTGACGATAATAATAACAACTTGCATTTTTATATCTTCTTTAATCTGGTAATAGGTCCCAGGACATTTCATATAGATGAAAATAGACATCGTAGTGGTGGAAGAGAAATTTGATGCAGTGATCAAAGGTAAGTTTAAAGAAGAATTAACAAAGTATATCACTAATATGGTTAAATAGCATTGATCCTCAGTCTGAAGATACAATTTATTTCTCACAGCTTTTGTTGGGATGGAGAAAGAGAGAGAGATAGAAGCTGAAAGGGTTTAAAGTCCCAGAGAGCACAATTTCTGATAGTGAAGATAAATGAAGAAAGTGGTATGGAGTGAAGGTCAGAGGTTGAAGAATAGCTAACAATCGTTGATACATAGAGGTCATGGAAGTTACTGACACAAGGGAGGATGATGCCTTGGATGGATGCAGTGGATGTACTCGTAATCAAAAGTAATTAATTTGAATTCTGTGTGTTAGCGACAAGAACCAATTAAAACTGATAAAGACAAGAGAAATGGAGAGTCAGACTTAATGTAAGATTAATGTGATTATTGTAGTTTTGGTTAACTCAGTTAATGCACACAAGGAATTAGAAAGTCAGAGAACAGAATGTTAGAAAAGTAGAATTTTGAGGAGGTTAGGACATGTATAAAGGTTTTCGTATTAGCATAAATGTCAAAATAGTAGCGACAGTGCTGCAGATATGAAAATGAATAGTTAATAAATGGAGATTAAAGCTCAACTCAAGCCGCCAGTCGATCGATATTGCTTACCAATATCTTTAACCTGAGCAAGTAGCTGAAGGGATGTAATATGGACTAATGGGTAACAAAACAGGCTGCTTTCTCTCTTACCAGCAGTAAATTGGAAAATAGTACTTGCTTAATGTTGGACAGCAGTGATGGTAGTGGAAAGCTGCGTGTTTTTAACATAAATATGAAAGCTAACTACCAACAGCCACCCATCACATGCAAGCACCTGTACTGAATCTGAATTTCAGGTCTGTTTGAAACAAACAGATGACCCGATATCTTCCATTTTGCACTGCTGTCCAAGATAAGTCTCTAACCCCATGTCTACAGATGATATGACAAGGTACAGCATGCAGCCATGAAAAAGGAGACAGCTAATGATAGAACTCTGGCATTCTTAGGGTGACTATGAAAGGACAGGAAGCATAGTTAAGTTGTATTTACATAGAATCTTAACCACCTTTACACCTGAACGGAAAAGATTCACTGAAATTTCACAGGTAGGAAATAGTATACAGGAAACTTAAACTTAATTCAAATAACTAAGCCTAATACAGCTAAAAGGCAAGTAATTTGCCCCCTTCATTCGATTGCTTGTGAACGTGAAACATCTTTTCTTGACCATATATTGCATGGAAATGTTATTGTTTTAATTATTTAGTGGGTTTGCCTCTCTAAAGGGCACTTTGCATCAAAATGATGGTGTTCTCAACATTTATAGCTAGAAATGTTGAAGTAAAGCAAAATGTTCAGGATGTTTATAGGCGTCACAATAAATTGAAAACTGGAGTTGTACTTAATGTCATAGAGTCATAAAGATGTACAGCACGGAAAGAGACCCTTCGGTCCAACTCGTCCATGCCGACCAGATATCCTAAATTAATCTGGTCCCATTTGCCCTTCCTATTCATTTAACCATCCAGATGCCTTTTAAGTATTGTAATTGTACTAGCCTCCACAACCTCTTCTGGCAGTTCATTTCATACACTCACTACTATTTGCGTGAAAAAATTGCCCTTAGGTCCCATTTATATCTTTGCCCTGTCACCTTAAACCTATGCCCTCTAGTTTTGAATTCCCCTACCCTGGGGAAAGGACTTTGACTATTTACCCCATCCATGCCTTTCATAATTTTATAAACTTCTATAAGATCATGCCTCAGCCTCTGACGCTCCAGGCAAAATAGCCCCAGCCTACTTAGACTCCCATGATAGCTCAAACCCTCCAACACTGGCACCATCCTTGTAAATCTTTTGTGAACCCTTTCAAGTTCGACAACATCGTTCCTATGGCACGGAGATCAGAACTGAATGCAGTATTCCAAAAGTGGCCCAACCAATGTCCTGTACAGCTGCAACATGACCAGCCAACTGCTATCCTCAATGCACTGACCAATGAAGGCAAGCATACAAAATGCCTCCTTCGCTACCCTGTCTACCTGCGACTCCACTTTCAAGGAACTATCAACTTGCACTCCAAGGTCTCTTTGGCAACACTCCCCAGGACCTCACCAATAAGTGTATAAGTCCTGCCCTGATTTGCCCTTCCAAAACATAGCACCTCACATTTATCTAAATTAAACTCCATCTGCTACTCCTTGGCCCATCAGCCCATCTTAAGGTCCCGTTGTACTCTGAGGTGACCTTTTTTGCTGACCACTATGCTACTGATTTTGGTGTCACCTGCAAACTTACTAACCATAACCATACTACTAGTCTTTCACCATGTGGTATGGCAGCCACCTTTTGAAGTAAAATTCTAACATTTAACTATTAAACATTTTTCATATCCTAGTAAATAATGTTATAACCTAGGTGCTTAGGTAGAACTGTCACGCTTCTAAGGGTGCAATCTATTTCCTACAGTGACCAAGTTTGCCTGTATTTTTGTCCTGGGTTTTAAACCAATGTCTCACAGCACCTCCCAGTATTTAGACAGTGCTTCTGGCCTCATAAAAATAAACCCCAAGGTACTTCTCAGCAGTTTTAACAAACAAACTTTGTCAACAAGCAACACATTCGTGCAAGGCAAGATAGTGGTGTGACGATAATGTCACTGGACTAGTCATTCAGAGGTCCCAGCTGATGTTCTGGAGACAAGGATCCAACTGATAAATCTGGAATCTAAAGTTAGTTTCAGTAATGACCACAAAATTATTGTTAAAAAATCTGGTTTACTAATGCGCTTTAGGGGTGAAAATTTGCCATCCTTACCTAGTCTCTTCTACACGTGACCCCAGATCCACAGATGTGTGGTTGACTCTTAACTGCACTGAAGTACCTAAGCAGTCAGTTCAAGGGCAGTTCGGAATGGGCAACAAATCCTGACCTTGTCAGCAATGCCCACATTCCATGAAATAATTGAAAATAAATCCTTTCAATATCACTGCATCAGAATCTTGAAACTCCTTTCCTATGAGCACTGTAGGTGTAATTACGACATGATTTCTACACCACCACATTATCAAAGCCAATGAAGGATGAACAACAAATTTCCATCCTTGCCAGCCATGTTCACATCTAATCAGAGAATCTAAAGAGACAGAAAACTTGGTCACAGAGGTTCGGTTTAAAGAAAATCTTCAAAGAGTAAAGACAGTAGCCAAATTTTAGAAATTATTTCAGAATTTGGGACTTTGGAAGCTGGAGGTACAACTTCCAATGACTGAATTATTAAAATTGGGGTTAGTAAAGAGGTCTGAACTGGAACAGCATCGATAACTCAGGGATATGCAAGGCTAGAAGAGATTACAGAGATAAAGAGGTGGGGAGATAGGCTTCAAGTCATGGAGGGAGTGGAAATATTTGGAAACAATGATCGGAATTTTGAAATCAAGGCACTGCTTAACTGAAAACTAATACAAGCTAGCAAACACACCATGATGGACCAAAATCGGCTTAGTGGCAGGAACCAGAGGGTGATGGTTAAAGGATGGTTTTGTGACTGGAAAACTGTGTCCAGTGGTGTACCACACTGCTTTGCTGGTTCCCTTCCTGTTTGTAGTGTATATTAATATCTAGACATGAATGTAGGAGGTATGATCAATAAGCTTGCAGAATGATGTGAAAATTGATGGTGCGGTAAATAGTGAGGAGGAAAGATTTAGACTACAGGGCGATATAGATGGTCTGATTAGATGGGCAGAACAATGACAAATGGAATTTAATCCTCAACGTGTGAGGTGACACATTTTGGGAGGACTAACAAGGCAAGAGAGTACATAATGAATTGTGGGATCCTAGGTAGTACAGAGCATCAGAAGGACCTTGGTGTGCATGTCCATAGTGCTTCAAAGGCAGCAAGACGGGTAGATAAGGGGGTTAAGAAAGTTCAGCGGATGCTTGTCTTTAGTAGTCAAGGCATTGAACACAAGAGGAAGGAGATTATAATGGAGCTGCATATAATGTTAATTAGACCACAACTTGAATACTGTGAGTAGTTCTGGTCACAACAATATAGGAAGGATGTGATTGTACCTGAGAGGGTGCAGAGGAGAATCACCAGGATGTTGCCTGGGTTATAAAGAGGGACTAGATATGCTCAACCTGATTCAGTTATGAAGAGAGAATTTGGCTGGAGTTTATTCAACGATAGAGAGAGACTAGATAGGCTGGAGTATTTTTCCTTAGAGCAGAGGAGGCTGAGGAGAGATATGATTGAGCTACAAAATTATGACGAGAATAGACAGGGAGAATTTGTTCTCCTTAATAGAGGGGTCAATAACCACAGGTGCAGTTTTAAGGAAAGGAGTGGGAGGTTGAGAGGGGATTTGATGAAAATTGTTTCTACCCAGGAGTGATGGGTATCTGGAACTTACTGCCTAAATGGATAGTAGGAGCAGGAAACACTAAGACATTTAGGAAGTATTTAGATGAGCACTTGAAACTCTGTAACATACAAAGTTACAGACCAAGTGCGGAAAAATGGAATTAGAATAGATAGATGCTTGATGACTAACGTGGACACGATGGTCTGAAGGGCCTTTACTCTTGTTGTATAAACTTATGGCTGTATGCCTGTACGGAACTTTGATTTGGATTTTACAGGGTGCTCACTGTCATCTCTACCCCTCAGCTAAAAGGCTGGTTGGGAGGAGCCTACCCACGTTCCTGTTGACGGCTTCACAGCAGTTTAATTCTGGGAACAACATTAACTGCTTTAAAGTGAGACTTCCGCCCCTACTGTACAGCTGGCAGCTCTGCAGTTCTAGCAGCGCTAGTGGGAGTGGTGGCCACTGCTTGGACTGCAGGTAATCCCACCATGCTGAAGAGCCCAGTTAAGTTTGAGGTTGGGGGTCTTGGCAAACCCCTTTGCAAAGGGGTTAGGGCCAGGATTCAAGAGGCCAGGGGAAATGCTAGGATAAGTAGGGTGAATTTGAGGGTGGGTTTTTCCAATGGGCATGAGCAACCTGCAGTACCTTGTTCACCGCTGCAAACCCCTCCACTCAACTTGCCTGACTTCAGCACATGAAGTTAAACTGCCAGACCTTGTACATGCTGACCATTAATTGATCTTTTAAGGGCCTCAATATGCCAATACCCAATGCCTTCCCTGATCCTGTAAAATTTCAGACAGATCATGAGTTGCCATGGAGGCAATGGAAAGGCTACCTGCTGGATTTTACGCTTTTGAATTGCCACAAAGGGTGTAAAAACCAGGTCTCTGTGAAAGTTAAGATACAGACAGAAGAGTTTTGAATAAACTCACTTTTACGCTGCATTGAATGAGGAGGTGGAAACAAGATCTGAAGGTGATTTATACTGACATCAGTGTCAAAAATAGAAAGGCATTCAATTTTTAAGCACTTACGCGCATACCCTAAAAAAATTGCAACCTCATTAGCTATTTACCCAGACACAATTTGTACTGTTCAGAATGGGCTCATCATCCATCTATTATGATTTACAACTGTAGATATAAATTAGGTAAAGAACTTCGTTGGGAAGGAACCCTTGCAAGATTGTCACTCAGCTAACCTAAAGGAATTCTGGAATTTTTTTTACACTGAAGTAGAAGAGTGAACTAAGAATTTTATCTTTTGGTTACTTTCACTTCATTTTCAAAGGAAACAAATGCCACTTTATGGTAAGTAACATTTATGACTCCCTTCAGTCTTTTCCTCTGTTCAGCACGAAAAAACTACAGCAAATTCATAGTTTAAAAGAGGATTCAAAACATTAAAGTGCCACTGGTCTAAAATTTCTAAGTCTAAAAATTTCTGCATCTCTTCAGGATTTCAGGTGCGGCAATGCCGTAAAATCATAACTATAAATTTCAAGTTTTCTTACACACTTTTACAGCAATACAAAATTTATTTTTCCTTCAGCTGAATAGACAGGTTATGACAAGAGAAAATAATGCAGACAAATGCAGCAACCTGTAGTCTTCTACACAAAGTAAGGAAAGATCACATGATTCCAGCCTAAAACTTGTGAAAGAAACCTCTGATTTTCCTTGTTTTTTGCAATTCAAGCCTTAACAATGATGCATTGAACATAACTTAATGAAAAAGCTATTTTTAAATATATTCTTATGTTAGTATTTTTGACATAGCTCCTTCATAGTCTGAGAGTTACTTGATTTCAATTCAACTTATGGAATATAGTTTTCAATGATAACTGGAAATTTGTCTTCTTCCTGCACTCCACCCTTTATTGCAGTAAATTGTACATAAAGTTTATTTAAAGATTTCACCATTTCCTGCATCCTTTGAATGACAGAATGCCAAACACAACGTATATGAACTAAATATCTACAGAACAGGATAGTTGCTGTCTGAAGGTTAACATCTAACTACGAAAGGCTTTTCTTGACACAAAATGTTTTGCCTCCAGATCACACCATCTTTCCTGACACTTCCAGCTTGGATTCTAATAAATTTTCAAAACGGTTCTAAGAAAATTGACAGTGACACTCTCTGATCTGTGATAGTGATACATGAACAATACTCCTTCCCAAACATCTATTCCACAATATGTTATGCCAGCTCCTGCAATGATTCATCAATTTCCAGCTCAATGTGGCCATCCTCATTTGATTTGAATTTTGCCCAGCTAATCATAATTGTGGAATGGCTTTTCTCACTATTCCCGGTATCACCACATTGAATTACCCAAGGATCCATCTGTGCCCCCTCCTCTTTTACATGGAAATCTAGACAACAGGAGCAGGAGTAGGCCATTTGGCACTTTGTGCCTGCTCTGTCACTGACCTGATCACCGCTATCAGTACCCTGTTCCCACTGTCTCCCCATATCCGTTGAAGCCTTTAATCTAAGAACTATATCTACACCTTTCTTGAATGTCTTCAATTTTTCAACCTCAACAGTTTACTGTGGCAGAGAATTCCACAGACTCACCACTCTCTGTGCGGAGAAATTCCTCCTTATCACATATGAAGGTGGACTGGGAAAATCATGTTGGGAGTGGATTGCAAGAAAAGGAATTTGTGGAATGTCTACAAGATGACTTTTTGGAGCAGCTCATGATGGAGCCCACAAGGGAACAGGCAATACTGGACTTAGTGTTGTGCAATGAGGCAGACTTGATAAGGAGCTTAAGGTAAAGGAACCCTTAGGAGACAGTGATCATAAGATGATAGAATTTACTCTGCAATTTGAGAGGGAGAAGATAGAATCAGAGGTAATGGTATTACAGCTGAATAAAGGCGACTACAGAGGTATGAGGGAGGAGCTGAGCAGAATTGACTGGAAGAGGAGCCTAGCAGGAAAGACAGTGGAACAGTAATGGCAGGTGTTTCTGGGAGTAATTCAGGAGATGCAACAAAAATTCATCCCTAGGAAAAAGCATCATGGTACAGGGAGGATAAGGCAACCATTACTGACTAAGGAAGTCAGGGACAGCATAAAGGCAAAAGAGAAAGCATATAATGTGGCGGAGGGCAGTGGGAAACCAATGGACTGGGAAGCTTACAAAGACCAACAGACGGCAACAAAAATAGAAATAAGGAGGGAGAAGATTAAATATGAGGGTAAGCTAGCCAGTAATATAAATGAAGACTGTAAGAGTTTCTTTAGATATATAAAGGGCAAAAGAGGGGCAAAAGTAGATATTGGACCACTGGAAAATGATGGTGGAGAGACAGTAATGGGGAACAAGGAAATGGCTGAGGAACTGAATACATACTTCGCGTCAGTCTTCATGTGGAAGACACGAGTAATCTCCCAAAAATTCAAGAGAGTCAAGGGGCAGAGCTGAGTATGGTGGCCATCACCAAGGAAAAGGTGCTAATAAAACTGATTGGCCTGAAGGTGGATAAATTACCTGGACCAGATGGACTACACTCCAGAGTTCTAAAGGAGATAGCTGAAGAGATAGTGGAAGTGTTAGTGGTGATCTTTCAGAAACTGCTAGAGTCAGGGAGGGTCCCAGAGGACTGGAAAATCGCTAACGTGACACCCCTGTTTAAAAAGGGAGTAAGGCAAAAGGCGGTAAATTACAGGCCGATTAGCCTAACCTCGGTCGTGGGTAAGATTTTGGAGTCCATTGTGAAGGATGAGATTTCTGAATATTTAGAAGTGTATAGTAAAATAGGGCAAAGTCAGCATGGTTTCCTCAAGGGGAGGTCATGCCTGACAAATCTGCTAGAATTCTTTGAGGAAGTAACGAGCAGGGTAGACCAAGGAGAGCCAATGGATGTTATTTACCTGGACTTCTAGAAGGCCTTTGACAAGGTGCTGCACAGGAGGCTGCTGAGTAAGATAAGGGCCCATGGTGTTAGAGGCAAGGTGTTAGCATGAATAGGAGATTGGCTGTCTGGCAGGAAGCAGAGAGTGGGGATAAAAGGGTCTTTCTCAGGTTGGCAGCTGGTGACAAGTGGTGTTCCGCAAGGGCCAGTGTTGGGACCACAACTTTTCACTTTACATGTTAATAATCCAGATGAAGGAACTGTGGGCATTCGGGCTAAGTTTGCAGATGATACAAAGATAGGTGGAGGGATAGGTAGTATTGAGGAGGTGGGGAGGCTGCAGAAGGATTTGGACAGGTGAGGAGAGTGGGCAAAGAAGTGGCAGATGGAGAACAATGTGGGAAAGTGTGAGGTCATGCACTTTGGTAAGAAGAATAAAAGCATGGACTATTTTCTAAACCAGGAGAAATTCAGAAGTCTGAAGTGCAAAGAGACTTGGGAGTTCTAGTGCAGGATTCTCTCAAGGTAAACTTGCAGGTTGATCAGTAGTCAGGAAGGCAAGTGCAATGTTGGCATTTATTTTGAGAGGACTTGAATATAAAAGCAGGGATGTACTACTGAGGCTTTCTAAGGCTCTGGTCAGGCCACATTTGGAGTATGCAGTTTTAGGCCCCATATCTCAGGAAAGATGTACTGGCCCTGGAGCGGGTTTAGAGGAGGTTCATGAGAATGGTCCCAGGAATAAGAAACTTAACATATGAGGAATGTTTGAGGACTCTGGGTCTATACTCCTTGGAGTTTAGAAGGATAAGGGGAGATCTAATTGAAACTTACAGAATACTGAATGGTCTGGACAGAGTGGATGTTGGGAAGATGCTTCCATTGATAGGAGAGACAAGGACCTGAGGGCACAGCCTTAGAGTAAAGGGAAGACTTTTTAGAATGGAGATAAGGAGAAACTTCTTCAGCCAGAGAGTGGTGAATCTATGGAATTCACTGCCACAGAAGGCTGTCGAGGCCAGGTCATTGAGTACATTTAAGACTGAGATAGATAGGTTCTTGATGATCAAGGGGATCAAGGGTTACAGGGAGAAAGTGGGAGAATGGGGTTGAGGAACTTATCAGCCATGATTGAATGGCGGAGCAGACTCGATGGGCCGAATGGCCTAATTTCTGCTCCTATGTCTTATGGTCTTATGGTCTTAAATGGCCTATCCTTTATCCCGAAATTGTAACCTCCCTGGTCATCAAGAACATCCTTCCTGCATCTATCTAATCTAGTCTTGTTAGAATTTTACTGGTTTCTGTGGGATTCCCCCTCATTCTTCTAAACTCCAGTGAACATAACCCTAATCACCCAATCTCTCTTCACATGTCAGTTCTGACATCCCAGGAATCAATTTGGTTAGGATTATTTGCATTCCCTCAATAACCAGAACATTCTTCCTCAGATAAAGAGACCAAAACTGCATAGAATACTCTGGGTGTGGTCTTATCAATGTCCTGTAAAGTTACAGAAAGACATGACTGCTCCTGTTACCTCACAGAGATGCTATCACTTGGCTACAATGTCTGTATTAACCCGTCAGCTTCCACGTACACATAGATGAATCCAATCACTCTAAACTCAACTCTGAAACTAGATCTGTGCTAGCGTTTGCTTGTCTGACATTTAATCTTGGGTGTGCTGTGATTTTTGCCAATTAAACAATTGAAGACACTGTCTTTGGCCTGTTCCACAGCTCAATATCCTCAGTAACAAATGCATCTGCCTTTTCTGGTCACTGTCTCAAACTGAACCACCATTCAAAAACTCTATCCCCTCTATTAAACCCTGAGCTGAATCTGTTAATTCATACCATCAGTTGCATAAAGGCTGCTTACATCCACTTTTGTAATACTGCCCACCGTAAATGAGCTATATCTTAGAATCATTGAATCATAAAATCATCTTGTACAGAATAGGCCCATCAGTCAATGAGTCAAAAACCACTCAAATTCTACAGTAGGCTCATTTTCCAGCACTTGGCCCATAGCCTCAAATGTTTTGACATTTCAAGTGCTCATCCAAGTACTTTTAAAAGGTTCTAAGGTTTCCCACCTCAACCATCCCCCCAAGCAATACATTCTAGACCCCCACTGCCCTCTAGGTGAAAATATTTTCTCAAATCCCCTCTAAACTTCCTGCTTTTCACCTTAAAATTATGTCCCCTTGTTAATGGGCCTTCAACTAAGGGGAACAGCTGCCTTCCACCACGTTCATATCCCTTATAATTTTATACAACTCAATCAGGTCCCCCCTCAGCCTTCTCTGTTCTATCCATCTATTCAATCTTATCCAACCTCTCTTCATTGCTAAACTGCTCCACCCCAGTAAACATTCTGATGAATCTCCTCTCCACCCCCTCCAATGCAGTGACATTCTTCCGATAAGGTGGTGACCAGAACTGCAAACAGTACTCCAGCTGTGGCCTAATGAAAATTTTGTACAGGTCCAACATAACTGCCCTGCACTTATAATGCATGCAATGACCCATAAAGGCTTTGTTCCCTATGCCTTCTTAATTACCCTATTAACCTGTCCTGCTGCCTCAGGGATCTGTGAACAAGTACCACAAGATCCAGCTGTTCCCCAGAGCTTCCTAATGTCTTGCCATTCATTGTGTACTGCCTTGTCCTGTTGCTGCTTCCAAAGTGCATCATTTGTTAAAGGCTTTGTTGGAATCCATAGCTTTAAATTGAGGGGTGATAGATATAGGACAGGTGTCAGAGGTAGGTTCTTTACACAGAGAGTAGTAAAGGCGTGGAATGCCCTGCCTGCAACAGTAGTAGACTCGCCAACTTTAAGGGCATTTAAATGGTCATTGGATAAACATATGGATGATAAGGGAATAGCGTAGGTTAGATGGGCTTCAGATTGGTTTCACAGGTCGGTGCAACATCGAGGGCCGAAGGGCCTGTACTGCGCTGTAATGTTCTATGTTCTATGTTCTATGCACTACCCTCATCTACATATGTAGTCACCTTCTCGAAAAATTCAATCAAATTTGTTAGGCAAGACCTACTTCTGACAAAGTAATGCTGAATATCTCTGATCAAACCTTGTGTTACCAAATGGAGATTGATTCTCTCTGTTAGAATTTTCTTTGAAAGTTTCTCATCACTGATGTGAAGCTCACCGATGTGTAATTTCCTGTTTCATCTTGACCACCCTTCTTGAAAAGTGGAACCATATTACCTGTCCTCCAGTTCTCTGACTCCTCCCCTATGGCCAGAGAGGTATTAAAAATTTGGGTCAAACTTTGTAATTTTCTTCTTCATCTTCCATAGCAGCTGGGGATACAACTCATCTGGACCTGGGGATTTGTCTACTTTTAGGCCCACCAAAACATTCAATACCTCCTCACATCCTATGTCAAACTACTCAAGAACCTCACAGTGCCTATTCCCGAATTCCAAAGTGAAGACAGATGTGAAGTACTCATTTAATATGGTGCCAATGTCCACCATTTCAAGCACAGCTTGCACCCTTTTTCCCTAATGGGCCCTACTCTTTCCTTAGTCATCCTCTTCCCCTTGATATTCTTGCAGAATAGCTTGGGATTCTCCCCAGTCTTACCCACCCTATGCCTTCTTAATTACCCTATTAACCTGTCCTGCTGCCTCAGGGATCTGTGAACAAGTACCACAAAATCCACCTGTTACCCTGAGCTTCCTAATGTCTTGCCATTCATTGTGTACTGCCTTGTCCTGTTGCTGCTTCCAAAGTGCATCATTTGTTAAAGGCTTTTATGCCCTTTTATGCCCTTTCTTTGTTCTCCTAATTGCTTTCTTAAGATTTATCCTGTAGTTTTGACACTTCACTAGGGCTCCCATTGATTTGCTACCAATAAACCTTTCAAAAGCCTCTGTTTTCCTTCGTGTTCAGTAGTAAATATTCCTGGACATCCAGGCTTGCTTGTTGCTCCTACATTTTACCCTTAACAGAACATGTTGGGTCTGTACTTTCATTAATTCCATTTTAATGGCCCCCTGCTCCATCCCAAAAATTGTTCTGCTGTAGATTTACGCAAAAGTACTATTCCAGTCTAATTTGGCCAGATCCTCCCTTATTTTAATAAATCCTGCCTTCCGTTAATCCAAACCCTTTCTTGCAGACCATCTTTTTCCTTTTCTTTTCATCACACCTGCCACAAAAGCCTCAATCATAAACTTCAGGTAATCAAAACCTTTGCTGCCCATCCATCCAAAATATTTATCCATCATTCCATTTTCACTAACTTACATAAGCTCCAAATACCTCAGATTCATAAATTTAAAATGTTCATACAGGCGTTCAAATCTTTTCATGGCCATAACTCTTTCCATATCTCAGTATCTTGATCCAACACTCTATTATTTGGATTCTGGCATTTTTCCTTTAAGACATTACATATAACACACTTCTTTGACTAACATTTGGATCTAAGTGTACTTTAGCTCAGTGTCTGTTTTCCTTAGTGAACTGGAAAGTCTAATATAGTTCATTAGAATATTGAATAGCAAAATATTGATTAACATTTCATTTAAGTCACTTAAGTTATTAAGCCACGCCAATGCTGTAAGAGCACAAGACCATTAGACATAGAAGGAGAAATAGACCTTTCAGCCCATTAAGTCTGCTCTGCCATTCAATGAGATCATGGCTGATTTCATAATCCTCAATTCCACTCTCTTGCCTTCCGTCCTCAAACCTTGATTCTCTTACTGATTAAAAATCTATCTCAGCCTTAAATATACATAATGACTCAGCCTCAACAGCCCTCTAAATAATTCTACAGATTCCCTACCCTCTGAGAAAAGAAATCCTTCCTAAATTCTGATTTAAACCTTTATTCTGAGATTATGATCTCTGGTCCTTGAGGGAAATAACCTTTCCACATCTACCCTATCAAGTCCTCTAAGAATCTTGTATGTTTCAATAAATCTCCTCTCATTCAACTATATTCCAACAGGTACAGGCCCAACCACTCACTCACCACTCTACTCAACCACTCCTCATAAGGTAGTCCCTCCATACCTGATATCAGTCTAATGAACCTTCTCTGGACGGCCTCCAATGCCTGTAGATCTTACCTTAGGTAAGGGACAAAAAACTGCTCAGTGTTCCAGCTGTGGTCTGACTCGTGCCTAGTGTACTTTTAACAAACCTCCCCCACCCCCCCCCCCCCCCCCCCCCCCACCTTTATACTCCATTTCCTTTGAAATAAAAGCCAACATTCCTTTGGCCTTCCCTATCACCTTCTGAATTTGGATGCTAGCGTTTTGTGACTTGTGGATGAAGACTCCCAAATCCCTCTGTTCTGCAGCCTGTTCCTGCTGTATTTTATTTCAGCATTTGTTAGGTCCCTTGAGGTTGTTTTTCCAAGTTTTAGATAAGAACTAAATGCAATAGTTCATCTTGTAAAGTTACTCCTATGCTGCAAATCTTTAATTCAAAATTTAATATTTTCAGTTTCTGTAATGGAGCCTTGGATTTTGTCTGTTAGAAAGAAACATCACGTCACCTTTACAGAAATACTGGGACATCAATGAAAGATTGTTTCAATGAAAACTTTTCAAGCTAATGTTTTATACAAGAAATACATTCCAAAGATAGTTCAATTGCTTTTGGAATGATTTAAGTGGAATTGTATTGCAAGGGAACATCATTGGTAACTCGCTGTAATTATGTAATTATCTCATAAATTAATTGTAGTTTTATCCGAGCTTATTAATATTATGGTGTGACTCTCTTAATAATTTGCTGCAGACAGCACAGCAGTGGCAGGTCAGCAAATACTTATCAAGGTGTAATACCATAATTAAAGAATATTTCACAATATACTTCATAGGTAATTGTATGTGATTTTCCATCCATTAAAATTAATGGTCAGTAAATTTTTCTCCCTGTGTACCCAAATTTCTAATGTCTTTTATCGAACTGTGTTAGAAATCTGCATCACAACTGTATCTGGTGTAAAGAAACAAGGGTTAATTTTTACATGTTATGTGACATTTTGAATTCATTATTTATAAAATTAAGATGAGAAATTAGTTACAAATCAGCTTTTGTTCACCTTCATTTCTTTTGATTTGCCTTTTCCCCTATATTTGTTTCCTTTGCTTTCTGTAAAATGGGATTGGTTTTTGGCTGCATTTATTATTGAGAACCTTATTCAGGGGTAATTGAATTTTACCAGCCCTCAAGGATATCTGATAGGCAGGGCTGTGGGAACCTGTAAAATGGCAAGGGAAGACACGGGGTGAAGTGCCTGTTATCTTCCTGTCACCTTGGCATTTTGCTACAATTGAGCAGGGGCAGTCCTCAATTCAGAGATCAGTCGTGTTCTTAAGTGGCCAGTAAAGAGCCTGTTCTCTAAGCCTATGGCATTTTACAGCAGTGGATGGCCCCTGCCATGTGGGAGGGCTACCTGGTAAAGCCTAGACATGAGCTGGTGGTGGATATCATAATTAGACACTCTGTCGTTCATGGAAGAGTCCCCAGGTAGCAGTGGCTGCCCTACAACAACAAATTCCACCTTCACCAATGAATCCTCTCTAATCCACCGTGGCTGCCTGTCTAGCCCTGGGATTACCACAACTCACACACTGTCCAAGCGCAGGCTTCATTACTATGTTCTTTTAGCTGGGAGCATTTTCAGCAGTGGCCACTGTTCCCAGACACGCTGCTGAGACTGAACGAGCTTTTGGCTCTTTGGGGTTAGACACCTATCATTTAAAGGGCCAGGTGAACAGAAGAACCAGGAGCAGGAGTAGGCCATCTGGCCCTTCAAGCCCAATCTGCCATTCAATACGATCATGGCTGATCTTTTCATGGACTCAGCTCCACTTACCCACCTTCTCACCATAACCCTTAATTCCTATACCATTCAAAAAATTATCTTAGCTTTGAAAACATTCAGCAAAGAAGCTTCAACAGCTTCACTGGACGGGGAATTCCACAGATTCACAACCCTTTAGGTGAAGAAGTTCCTCCTCAATTCAGTCCTAAATCTGCTCCCCCCAATTTTGAGGCTGTGCTCTCTTGTCCTAGATTCACTCGCCAGTGGAAACATCCTCCCTGCTTCTATCTTATCTACTGCCTTCATAATTTTATGTTACTATAAGATCCACCTGCATTCTTCTAAATTCCAAAAAATATAATTCCAGTCTACTCAGTTGCTCCTCATAAGCCAACCCACTCAACTCCAGAATCAACCTAGTGAATCTCCTCTGCACTCCCTCCAGGGTATCCTTTCTCAAGTAAGGAGACCAAAACTGCACGCAGTACTCTAGCTGCAGCCTCACCTGCACCCTATACAGCTGTAACATAACCTCACTGCTTTAAAACTCAATCCCTCCAGCAATGAAGGACAAAATTCCATTTGCCCTCTTAAATACCTGTTGCACCTGCAAACCAACCTTCTGCAGTTCATGCACAAGGACATCCAGCTCCCTCTGCACAGCAGCAAGCTGCAGTTTTTTGCCATTCAAATAATAGTCCTTCTTACTGTTATTCCTACCAAAATGGATGACTTCACATTTATCAACGTTGTACTCCATCTGCCCACTCACTTAAACTATCTACATCCCCTCTGCAAACTTTCAGTCTTCTGCACACTTTGCTCTACCACTCATCTTAGCGTCATCTGCAAACTTTGACACACCACAGGTAGTCCCTACCTTCAAATCATCTATGTACCTCAACAGCAGCAAATTAGTTAACAGATGGAACTAAAATGTGGCCAGGGTTCCCAGACAAAATTCAGCCATTTGGAGTGCATTTTGATACTTCAGGTCCACAAAATGTGTATACCTTTATGACCATGAATCTAAGTAACGAGAAAAGCATACAAAATCTAAATCAGGATTCTCAAATGTGCGTGCAATAGGCAATATTCTCCTGCCAGAAGCTCACAGATGGAGAATTTGCCTTTCTACTTTAGCTTTGATTTGTTTCTGAGTCCTTTGATCCTGTTGGATTACTTCCCAAGGGCTTAGACTGAGGTTTTTGAAGTTTAAATCCTTCCTGCTTGAAATACTGCCCTGTTAAATCCAAAAAGACGCTTCCTAATTTCACAGTTGTACACTTACAAGATTTTACACAGAGTCTTAATCACAGGGGAAAACCTAAATTTAATGAAAAAGTGGATAGAAGATTATGTGACATGTTGACCTTTTAGCATTTGTTAGTTAAATAGTGTATAATTGGTAAATAACATCATTCTGAATCTGAGTACATGCTAAAGGGTAATATGCAATAATACCTTTTTGACACGATCTTCAGACTGTTGGTCACATTGTGAATCATTACACTGGTCGGCCCAGCCAAGTGCAAATGGAAATACTGTGAAAGGAGAAACATCTCATCAAGCAACATAGTTTCACAATGTCTTCAGATATATTACAGCATAAACATTACAATGAACGACGTAAGCATTTAAAATCGCTAATCTAGTGGGAAATTACATTATTCCTTACAGAGAAGCCCGAATACTTGGAAACAGAGAAATGCAGTCCATCATTACGGACATGTCATTGGTGGCCTAAACAAAGAAACCACTCCTGAACATAATAGCTATGATTTTCACAGGACGGGAAACGGATGTGAGTCAGAATTTGTACAATTAAGTTTGGACGAATGAGAGTCATAGTTATACAGCATGGAAACAGACCCTTTGGTCCAACTCATCCACGCCGACCATGTTCCCAAACTAAAGCAGTCCCACTTGCCTGAGCTTGGCCCATACTTTTCCTATTCATCCTTTCCAAACCTTTCCTATTCATCTACCAGTCAAAATGTCTTTTAAATGTTGTAACTGTACCTGCATCCACCATTTTGTCTGGCAGTTCATTCCACGTATGAACCACTCTCTATGTAAAAACATTGCTCCTCATGTCCTTTTTAAATCTTTCTCCTGTCACCTAAAAAATATGCCCCATGGTTTTGAACTTCCCCACCCTAGGGAAAATAAACTTACTATTCACCTTATCAGTGCCTCTCATGAATTTGTAAATCTCTAAGATCCTCAAGGAACATAACAGGGTGGATTATGAAAGGATGTTTCCCTTGTGAGAGACCCTAGAACTAGGGTTCACAGTTTAAAAAAAGTGGTCACCCATTTAAGATTAAGATGAGAAGAATTTGTTTCTCTCGGAGGGTAGTGACCCTTCAGAGTCATAGTCACAGAGTTGTACAGCAGATCCTTCGGTCCAACTCGTCCGTGCCAGATATCCTAAATTAATCTAATCCCATTAACAGTCATAGAATCATAGAGATGTACAGCACGGAAACAGACCCTTCGATCCAACTTGTCCATGCAGACCAGATATCCTAGATAAATCTAGTCCAATTGCAGCATTCGGCCCATATCCTTCTAAACCCTCCCTATTCATATAACCATCCAGATGCCTTTTAAACATTGTATTTGTACCAGCCTCCACCACTTTCTCTGGCAGCTCATTCTACACATGCAACACCCTCTCTGTGAAAAAGTTGCCCCTTAGGTCCCTTTTTTATCTTTCCCCTCTCACCTTAAACCTATGCCCTCTAGTTTTGCACTCCCCCACCCCAGGGAAAAGACCTTGTCTATTTACCTTATCCATGCCCCTCATGATTTTACAAACTTCTGTAAGGTCACACTCCAGCCTTCAATGCTCCAGGGAATGTAGCCTCAGCCTATTTAGCCTCTCCCTATTGTTCAAACTGTCCAACCCTGGCAACATCCTTGTAAATCTTTTCTGAACCGTTTCAAGTTTCACAATATCCTTCCTATAGCAGGGTGATCAGAATTGCATACAGTATTCCAAAAACGGCCTAACCAATGTCCTGCACATCCACAACATGACCTCAGAACTCCTATACTCAATGCACTGTCCAATAAAGGCAAGCATATCAAATGCCTTCTTCACTATCCTTTCTACCTGTGACTCCACTTTCAAGGACCTATGAACATGCACTCCAAGGTCTCTGTTCAGCGACAGTCCCCAGGACCGTACCATTAAGTACATAAGTCCTGCCTTGATTTGCCTCATAAGGAATCTTATGTTGCTTTGAGTTGCATTGAGCTTTTTGGAAGAGTTTCTTACCATGAGGCCTGGTGAGTTTTCTCACCTTATTTTATCACCCACCTCATTAATTGCCGACCATGACCCTATGGTGTCTCTCATGTCCCATTTCCACTCCAACTGACCATGCACCATTCTCAGAACAACTCGACGTACACTGGTTATCTGTCTGCACCACTTTTAAAAGGCTGCTGTACACCAGCGCTTTGGGAGCACTGCTCCTTCGTCAGGTGAAGTCATCACCTAACAAAGGAGCAGCACTCTGAAAGCTTGTGATTTCAAATAAACCTGTTGGACTTTAACCTGGTATTGCATGACTTCTGACATTGAATTCAAGACTGTGAAATTGGACCAAGAAATAGGCAGAGATTTGATATAATGTTTTTTTCGTATCAGTGTGGAATCCAATTCAGCCTAAATGTTAGCTAATATTATTGGGAAAACCACTGTATGGTATTTATCCATAATTTTACATTTTTCTTCATATCATCATCTCTTTGCCAAATAGCTATGGCACAAGACTACATGGAATTTTTCCTTTTCCAGATTTTCAAATATGCAGCAATATTCAACATAATGTGAAATTACAAATCTTGAATATAATAATTTTTAAAAGGCCATTTATTAACATAATCAAGCATGTCTTAGAGACAAAGTGCAGACCATTCCAAAATTTAATTATTTCCCAATCACACTTCAACTCAGTGATGATGGAACTGTGAGAGGTGCTGTGACTCTGCAAGCTGAGGCTGCTCACAACAGTTCAGACCTCATGCTATCTATATGTCTAACTGAGAAGCTAATCAATACTCCATACTTCCTTTACACAAAGTTCTCTTATTACTGGAATTCAATCTATCGGAAGCTGCCTAATTATTTGCTTAATGCAAACTGCCCCCCTTCTAACTGAATAATTGCCAAATACATTCTACGGAAATTTCAAGCTCGTAACTAAAATCAGATTTGGAATTTTTTTTAACAACTCCACTATAAATGAAGAAATGTGATATAAATAGGGCAGCATTGCAAGGTATAAACCTGCAGATCAGACTTGAAACTTTGCTGCTTCCTTCCATATATGTTTCAAATCAAGCCAGTATGAACCAGTGTGTTCACAATTCAAATTTGGTCATTAATCCCTGATGGATGGGTGTGGATGCTGGACATGAACAAACTCAGCTGCCTTGTTCTGTAGTTGAAATGCCAATGTTCAACCTCTATCATTTTAATTGAACAAATTAAACAAAATCAATGCAAACACTCCCAAGGGAACATGGTAACAAAAAACAAAATTCCAAAGAATATTTATTAGATTTAAATTAAAATGTCATTCTACCGGTAGACAATGTATCCCAGACATTCAGGCTGTAAGATCAAAACAATCATCGATAATCGATTGAGGGAGCAATGATGCCAATGTGTGTGGAACCATACGAGTGTATGAATTACACATTAGGAATAGAGAGAAATAAAAACTATAAATTTGGAGGAGAATCACTGAATCTATTACAATAAAAAGTTGCATTTATTTATTTCTTTGAGGCTACTTTCAATCTTATTGAACATATAGATGAGACTCATATTGATTACAAATAAACATTACTTACCTATGAATTGGAAATTAAATATATGACTCATTGGTGTCTTTGAGGGCTTGATGCTGTGGCAGGCTGAATTCCAGTGGTGCACTTCACACTGCAGGTCATGGACAGCATCTTCCAGCTGCTTCTGCAAATGTTTCTCAAACTTAGTTATCTCATTATTGTTGCATTTAGTTGTGTAGAAATCAGCTTCTAGGCGAACACTTTTCTTTGGATTGTGATACACTTAAAGACAAATGAGGAATACCAAATGTCTATCAGTGCTACAATGTGACTGATCAAGGTGCAAACACTAAATGATTTATAATAACCAAAATAGAAAGAAGACACTTAAACAAAGATCAACACCCCTCTAAGCAACATCAAAATGCCATTTACTGTTTGCACTTTTCCTTCTATTGAAAATCTTCTGTGTTGTTGCAGGTGAGGAGTTCAGGCTCCATGGAGAAGACGGGGGAACACAATGACACTAAGGGTTAGGATGGGTGCTCACTATGAGACTTGGATTGAATGGGTGGCAGGTAGGTTGTCTACGATTGGGGGTTGCACTGTTTGATTTATGAATCAATGTACTTGTTCAAACAAACCTAAATAACCAGAAAGTTAAATTTGATGGCAGGACATAAGCAGAAAGAATGCTACCAGAATGGGAAAGGACAATGGTCCCTTAAATCAAGCTAAGACGAGGAAATTGTGTCACACCATCTGTTTCTTCAACAATCTCTTTTGCTGCAGCATGTTTTTGGTGGAATACAAATTAGGGGAAATCAAAATTGGAGCAAAACTTTGATGACTAACAAAAATAGAATACTTTTGATTAGAAAGGATAAAGACTGATTTAACAAGCAGCGTAAAAGCAATGCATAGACTGAACAGTTAAGAAATTGTATTATTCCTCCACAATGTGGAGAAAAAGCAAACCTTTTATTTGCTCACCACCTCTTTAGAAAGGGTTGACTCATGCCAGTGTAAAGTTACTCACCTTGTCCAAATGTCAATCTTCATTTGTGACCCTACAGAAGATCACCAAGCTACTTGGCAATGAGCAGCATCACAGTCGAGCCACATTTTCTATTTAACCTGATATTCAGATACACATGCATTCCAGGATGGATCCCCTAGACAGTAATCAGGACTTAAATATGGGCAGCATTTACTTTTCAGATGCCCCCTGCGAAAGGTGGATTTGGATCCTCATGCAGTGTTGGAAATATACATTCACATAGACAGCCTTAGGAATCAACAAAACCAACTACACACTGTCAGTGACAGTAGTTGAGAATTTCAATCAACAATTACACAGTTACCAGAGGCAAGTAGTTCAGGCAGAAAAAATATCCAGAAAATAAAATAAACAAGCCAGCAAGCAGTTTTTGATCAATGTACAGAAAGCAAGACAATCCTGCCATTTTCACCAATTCATCTATTCGATCCAGTGCCTATGCTTCAAATAGTACAGTATTTTAATGACAGTAAGTTATTTTAGAAAGTCCTGAGGGACTCAAGACCCCCTATAAAATGGAGGGTTTCTTTTCTTTCCTTTTCTTTCTAGCAATCTGAAATAACAGTATCCAGTATTAGAACATATATTTTATATACATGTAAATATGACAAGCACACACCCCACTATACAAACGCACTTGGCACCGTTATGGAGAGATCAGACAAGTAACAAATATGGAATGCAAAATATTCATTAAACAACAGTTGGAAAGACATGGTAGTTTTCTGATACCGAATCATTCCAACCAATTGTAAATTCCAATTAAAATGTGTCCAGACATGATTAATATATTGTGCTGAATTTTCAGAAATATAGGATAACCCCAGATTCCGAAACTCTGGGTTGAGACTCTTGATGAGGTCAGAGAAGTCACATCAGTATCCCATACAACTGTTCCTCCAATGAGCAGCAACAATGATTTTGGATATGGAAGGCACTGGCAGGCCAGCCTTGGACCCACTAGATTATTTCTGTCAAACATTACAGGATGAATGTGGAGCCCTACATGCTCTTTAACTTCAGAAGGTACTTCTAGTGGAGACCTTGAATAGGCTGTTTGTGTGTGGATTGGCACAGCTGGAGGCGTGGGGAAACTGTCCTGTGTCAAAACTGTGGGAAAAACCTGAAGGTCACAAAGCTGAGCTGGGAAGGTGTGAATCTATTGATCACAGTCTTGAGTATACTCAGCAATTGAACATTCAAAGGTAGAGAATTTCAAAGATTATAGCAAAGGAGAAAGAGTTGACTGTGATTCTCTTCATGGTTCTTAATTACAACTAAGGATATTGTGGTACTTTTAATATGAATACAGAAGAGACTGGTTTCTAGTCTTATGAGTATTTCAACTATACTGAAAGCCTGTCAAAACTCTCGGCAGAGTGGCCAGGATGTTAATGCATATTCATAACATGCTAATGAATGCAAAACACATTCCCACCAGTTTTCACCTGGATTGGGAAATCCTTTTTTTAATTTCAAAAATATCCTTTATTCATAAAAATATCTTTATATACATACATAATCACTAGAGTAATTCAGTTCTATACAGTCTTTGCATATTGAGAACAAAAACAAAAACCCAAGGCATTTCTTACTTATACAAGACAATATTACACATATTTGAGGCATTGAAAGGGCTGATAACTGAATGGACTCCTGTTTAACTTGGTCTTGGCAGCAGCTGCCTTAAGCTTTAGTGCATCCCTCAGCATGCAGTCCTGGAGCTTGGAATGTGCCAGTCTGCAACACTCATTCAGAGTCAGCACCTTGCTCTGGAAGACCAACAAGTCTCGGGCAGACGAAAGAGCGTCTTTCACTGAATTAATGGTCCTCCAGGCACAATCAATGTTTGTCTCGGTGTGCATTCTAGGAAATAGCCTGTAGAGCACAGAGTCCTGCATTACAGAGCTGCTTGAGACAAACCTTGACAAAAACCATTGCATCTTTCTCCAGACTACCGTTGCAAACAGAAGGAGATTTGTAACAGTCTCCATCAGCCCCCCACCAAGCCACTTTGAGAGCAGCATCCGGTATTGCAGAGAGTCTGGGCGTATATGAAGGATCTCACAGGTAGTGTCCTTCTCACCACAAGCCATGCGATGTCTTGGTGCTTGTTGGAAAATTTTGGTGATGAGGTATTCTGCCAAATGAACCTGACAGTCTGCTCAGGGAACAACAGGACAGGATCCACCCTCTCCTATTCCTGCAGGGACTCAAGGATACTACGTGCTGACCCCTTCCTGATGGACTTGTGGTCAAAGGTGCTTTTCTTTGCAAATTTCTCCATTAAGGACAGGTGAGACGGAACTGTCTAACTACTTGGAGTGTTCCATGGCACCAAGGCCAGTCCTATCCTTCGCAACAGTGGGGACAGGTAGAACCTCAGTACGTAGTGACACCAAGGGTCTATGCACACTTAATGCAGCTGCACACAAATGTGGCCAACAGGATGAGGGTGGGGTTCGGTACACCCTTTTCCTCCCCCCCGTCACTTTGAGATTCGTATTTGGTGTACTTGCGGACACGGGCCATCTTAGACCTCCAGATGAAGTGGAAGATGGCTCTGGTAACTGCAATGGTGCAGGTTCTGGGAATGTGCCAGACATGAGCAATAGAGAGTGCCTCAGGCCTGATGACCAGGTTTTTAACCTGCAAATGGAAAGGGAGAGTAGCTCCCAAAAGCCCAGTTTCCGCCTCAGCTTGGTTTTTGCACAAGCCCCACCCCTCTGAACCACATTCCTAGCATCTTCAGGTAATCTGTACTGACAGTGAAGGGGATAAAGGATCAGTCAGCCTAGTTTCCCAAGAACATGGCCTGGCCCTAGCCTCAATTTACTTTGGCTCCTGAGGCCAGTTCGACCAGGTTGCAAACGGTCAAAAATCTGCACACTGTCAGTGGATCCGAGCAGAAAACGGCAATATCATCCATGTAGATGGAGATTATGTCTTGCAGACTTCTGCTGCCTGGAATAGTCAACCCTCTCAGGCTCACATTCTTCCTAATGGACTCAGAAAAAGGCTCTATATAACGCAAAGGCAAGGCAGGAGAGAGTGGGCAGCCCTGCCAAACTCCAGATCTGATCGGGAAGCTTTCTGATTCCCACCCATTGATTGAGACTGCACTACTGATGTTGGTATAGAGCAGTCGGATCCAATTGCAGATTCCCTCCCTAAGCTCATATGGAGAGCATGCCCCACATGTAGGTGTGTGATATCCTGTCAATGGAGCCT
The DNA here is from genome assembly GCA_024137785.1 of Ginglymostoma cirratum. Lineage (NCBI taxonomy): Eukaryota > Metazoa > Chordata > Chondrichthyes > Orectolobiformes > Ginglymostomatidae > Ginglymostoma > Ginglymostoma cirratum. Next base: position 59,687,863 of record JAHRHZ010000013.1, read on the forward strand.
TCTCCTGGTTCAGGCTGATGAGGTAGGCATCCACTCTCCTTGTGGTATTCCTTAAGTGTGTGAGGCTGTTTGAGATTATCCTGCCCGGTACAACACAGGTTTGGTCGGGTGAATCACCGATCTTGGATCCGTGGTTGGTGATGACCTTAGACAAGATTTTGTAATTCACACTTAACAGTGAAATTGTTTGCAAATTTCTTACTTCCTCACTAAATGAGAGTGATGATACCTTTCCTCATGGACTAGCACATGCTCCCTACCAGAAGCATACTTTTGTACACCTCCAGGAGGTCCTGGCCAATTAAGTCCCACAGAGCTGATAATTCTTTTCTAATCACTGAAGGGCCTCAGTCAGCTCATCCAGAGATAATGGCTGGTCCAGCACCCCTGCATGCTGTCATCTAAGACCTCTGTGATACAAGACAGGAACCACTGGGATCATGCTATCAATGGGCTTCACGTCATATGGACTGGTATAAAAGGATTTGCTGATCCTCAAGATGTCAGACTGAGATGACGTTACCAAGCTATCTTTTTTATTTAGGCTACTGAACACAGACGTTTCCTTGTGCATCTTCTGGAAGAAGAAATGTGAGCACGTCTCATCCTGCTCCACAGAGCGGTCCCTGGACCAGCAGATTATTTTGGAGGCCTCCAAGGCAAAAAGCAAGGCTTGCTAGCTCTTCAACTCCTGGAGATCCTCTGTGACATCGACCCCCATCATCTGAAGCAGTAGTAGGTTCTGCATGCTTTTCTGGAGTTTGGACAGTTTTCTCCACCTCCCTCATGCCTTCTGAAGAGCTGTGAGAATAAAGAACATCTTGATGTTCCCCTTGACTGTTTCCCATCAGTCCAATGGAGACTCAAAGAGGAACTTCACGGTTCTCCAATGTGTGTACTCCTGACGATTTGGAAGTCCTACCCATCTGAAAAGTTGGGAGAACTTAATTGCAAATGCTTAATTTGCTATTGAGAACAAGGAATTTTCCTTCCACCCAATTAAGTCCCATTGACCACCTTTCTAAAAGCTTCACATGGGCCTGGAAAATTCCACCTATTGTTTATGAATGAGTCTTTGTTGAAAGCATGTTTTATGGGAAAGTTGCAGAGTGGTATTTCACCTCAGTTTGTGCTGGTCACTGTGCTGGTGCACGGGGTCAATTCCACCATGGGCATATCTGGTAGGTTTCAAAGGTATATTGGCAACATTGCCACCTACCTTGCAGATCAAATATGCACAGCTCAATCAAAGGGAAGCAAAAAATAGAAAAAGAACAGATAATACGACGCACACGTAATTGTAACAGGGAAGATGTGATTGTTATATAAAGTAAATATGTACATACTTTGTACATACACACGAACCTACAATACATAAAGATGACTTGAAAATATTTACATTTATTTCCCATGAAGTCCTTAGAATTGTTGCACTGAATTCCAAAAACATTTCAGCTGTCCATATTCCCTCGAGACTCCAAATAAATGGTCAGACCACAGCAATAAAATCAACATTCTCCTCAAACAAGCCACAGAAATCTCAATTTTTATTTTGCTGAAAAATTGATTTATGAGTGTTAGATTAGTGGAAAGGGATGAAAGTTTAATGTATTAGGGATATCACTATTTCTGCAAAAGTATTAAACCTACCATAGACGGTATACCTGACCAGAGTTGATGTTCGTCTTATATCGAGTGTGTATGTCAGGTTGCAGGTATAGTTTCCAGAATCTACTACATAAATGGTGTCAAACAACAAGTTTCCATTGTCAGTGAAGATGAATCTCTGAGATTCTAAATAAAACCAGAGAAACAAATGTGGTAAAATAGACAATTGTCAATTATGTAATAACAGGTTCATTTTTTAAATTCATGAATGGGATATGGGTATCGCTAGCTGGGCCAGCATTTATTGCCCATCCCCTAGTTGCCCTTGGGGTATCACCCATGGTGGTAAACTGCCTTTTTGAACAGCTGCATTCCACTTAGGTAGACCCACAGTGCCGTTAGCAACAAGTCCAGGATTTTAACCCAGAGACATTAAAAGAATGGCAATATATTTCCAAGTCAGGATGGTCAGTGGTTTGGACAGGAACTTGCAAGTGCTGGTATTTCCATGTATCTGCTGTCCTTGTTGTTCTAGACGCCTGTGTTCATGGGTTTGGAAGGTGCCATCTAAGAACCCTTTTTGAATTTCTGCACAGCATTTTGTAAATGGTTCACACTGCTACCACTGTGCATCAATGGTGGAGAGGGTGAATGTTTGTGGTTTTGGTGCCAATGAAGTGGGCTGCTTTGTCCTTGAAGCCATCAAGCTCTTGAGTGATGTTAGAGCTGCACCAATCCAAGCAACTGATGAGTATTCTATCACACTCCTGATATGTGCCTTGAAGACGGTGGAGGCTCTGGGGAGCCAGGAGGTGAGCTACTCACTGCAGGATTCCTAGCCTAGTCCTGCTCTTGTAGCCACAGTATATATACGAATAGTCCAATTCAATTTCTAGTCAATGGTAACCCCCAGGATGCTGATAGTTTTTGTAATAATCCACATGCACCATCACTCTGTACGTCACCCTTTTTCTGGCATAGAAACCTATGCAATAAACTGTGTTTCTTTTTTTTAGCAATGAGCCACAGCTAAACAACTTTAGCATTACTTTATTTTTCTCATCAATGAATCTAATACTTCTGGGCCATATACATGCTATATGTAGGTCTGTGGTCAAACAGGCAAAGTATTTCCAGATATCAGCTAAAACTACCCTGAACTAGTTACCAAACAGCATGCACCGACAGCTATAGTTGGACTCCCGCTCTAGAGGGCTGGCATTGCTTCCCCACAATAACATAGCTAAGGTTAGCAATTCAGTGGCATGGAGGAATTAACAAATGGAAAATCACCACTTGCTAAACTTTTTTTATGCCAAAGAACTGTTGAAAAAATATATTTTTGAAGAGACTGACAATAACTTGAACTCAGCAGAATGCTAACAATGGAGCATAAATCCATTTTAAAATCATGTAACTCATTGCCTGATATGCTGATACAGTGCATTTATGCCACAGATTATTTTCAGTCGTTATGGCCTGGGTGCGATTTTTGTTCTGTTCTAGAATCCTTGAATTTAAATTGAGAAAAATCAGATTGTTCATGCAACATCATGTCATCCATTGATAGACTCAATGGTCAAGATGAATGTATATCCTGAATACCTCCACAAGCATGCCAGAATATAAAACATTAACATAATCTGTCCCTGCAAACTAAAATAGTAACTACCCTATTTCCTAATATAGATTTGATTTTTTTTGCATCAACACCCATTGTTCAAATGATGTACACACCTTTTTTAACTCCGTCTAATTTGCAGTGTAATGCACCACCTCTCATCACAACCTGTACATACAATACAGCTTCTCGGCAGAACGAAAGGGATCATGGAAATCGCCAATCTCTGCTGAATTCCTACGGTAGCACCCTGACAATGAGAGTCTGCCTGCTCAGTCTGTGAATGAAGATTGACAGCTAACTATCTCTGGGTCATCTCCATGCCTACCATGGCCCAATCAATCAGCACCCTCCTCTTGATCTGTATAAAGTTGGTATCTATGCTCTGAGACTGGTTTGTTGAGTCCTAGTGCCAATGAGTGTATGATGAAAAGCTTTGATTCATATCACTGGTTGTAAAGTCAGTCCTGTGTGGCATTGCCCATGGGGATTCAAGACCAAGTGTAAGCCCAACGCAGTTTTGTGGCCTCAAGGTGAAGCCCAGTGTGGATTTTCTGCGTTAGAACATCAGGACCATAATACTGAACTTTTACCTTTACTTCTTTATTGTACTAATTTATACCTAAGATTTTGTACCTAGGAATCTTTATACCTAAGATGGTGCCGGAAAAGGTGACTTTGTACACTTTTCACTGTACTCATGTATCCCTATATGTGAGTACATGTGGCAATAAAAGTAATTTTAATTCTATCTAATTCTAATCTTCAGGTCAATCATGGCTCAAGGCTGTGGTTAATTGAACCATTAATTTTACATAACACTTTGATATTTTTTTTTCAGATAATAATTAAATATGTAAGGACATGGCAGTTTGGAAAACAACAACTAGTGTTTGTTGGAATATAAAGGTTTATCTTCAATGGAAACTACAGAGCTAGGAATTACAAAACTGAAGTCCTACGCTATAAAGCATAAGTGTGAATCCAAGAATTTATGAGGGATGAAGTTGGAATTATGTAAGCGTGGTACTGTCAGCTTCATCCGAATGACCTGAACAGTCTGTAATGGTCACTATGAAGGAGATGCAGCCGCGTACGATATGGGTATCATTTACATTGCTCAATTGATGTTTAGGTGTAAAGTATAATTTCCAGAACTGAGTAGGCAAGCATGTAACTAGCTGACTGGCTGGTCAACATTGTCAGTTAAGGACAGCTGATTTTTGTATTTTGAATTGAAGCATGTACTTACTTGAAAGCAGTATTAACACAGAAATAAATGTGGATGCTCAAGACATATCTGGATATCAAAAAGACAATTTTTTTAACCAATACAACTTTTCTTTTGTGAGGAGACGTGGGAAAGATGGCTGACTTTATGTTATTCCTCACCTTGGGCGCAAAAAGAGAAATACATTTGCAAAGCTGCCAAGCCTTTTCTTTTCACACTTCAAACTGTTGACAAAACATGACAATACTGAGGAGTGATCTGGAGAAATAAACAGGGATGCTGATTTTGGCCATTACAAACTGAGAAGCAATCACTGAGAGTGATAGCACATGGGCCTTGACGGGAGGTGGATGCAGTCACAGAGAAGGGAGAGAGTGTGTAGTATCAGAGAGAAGATGGTAGAACTCACACTGTCAGACTGGAGGACATCATTGACCTTCTTGTTACAATGCTAGGTATTCCTCCAGGCTGCTGAAGGTGCTTCAATCCAGGTGGCAACTTCGGATCAAGCTGGCATGGTTGGCTGCCATGGCCTTCACTGCCAGTCCTGAAGGAGGAGGAAATCCTGCCTCTTCACAACACTGTTCAGCCGGACGTCCTCCTCCCTAACTGCACAGGAGGACGCCAACTTTGTCCTGTGTGCCATATCCAGGGCAAATGTCAGCAACCATGAAGGGCAGCTCCTGCCTGACAGTGCTTGTCCAGATGCACAGGGTTTTAAGGATGGCACTAGAACAAGGGATGCTGATGAATTCCAGGATATCCATTGAGAGGCGAGTTATTCTGGGAGCAGCATGTGGTAAGGTGGGGGCAGTACAGAATGTGAAGGATACCATGGGGGTAGGGTAGGTAGTTAATGAGGCGCATTTGGTAAAATATAGCATGAACACCCGCTGGGTCATCGTGGCAGTAACCCCTCCAAAAAAAAAAATCGACACAACCGAGACTTAACCTAAAAAAGTTAACTTCCAGCCCATTATTTCTGCTAGTCAAATTGATACCTTTAGTAATCAGTCCATTTGGACCTGTCCACTGAAACTTTGGATCCACAAGACTTTGAGATAAGAGTTCCTTTGTTAGGCACTGAAGAGACTGGCCTACAGAGTAAACGTGGAAGAAAACTGGAACTAGAAATAAAAGATTTCAATAAGTTAAATTCCTGATAAGTTTTAAGTTATTCTTGATTTTATCAATGAAGGTTGTCTTTATAGATCTACAAAATATATGACCCCTGGTCATTTATTTACAACCCCTGGTCACCAACCTTTGATGAGAATATTAGTATTGTTGAGAAGAATATTTGTGATATAGTTTTTTAATTTCCGGTTGTATACTGCTCTTTGCCAGCATACCAACAACAACTGCACTCTAACTAGTTGAAGCCAGTGCATTAAGTGATAGAAGGACACAATTTTCATTCTGAGGTCACGTGCACAGAGTCAGGAGAATTGCTGGCTTCTCAAACTCAACCTTAGGAATAATTGCCCACACTCCTCAGTTTCAGTATGGAGGTCAGGCTGGGTCTGGCAACACAGGAAGAACTGATGGTGCCTGCTAGTTACCAAGACGGGTGTGTGGAAACCAGCCAGGGGCTCCAGTATTGTGTCCAAAATTTAAAATTAACGTAAACAAAATTAAACTTTCCTTCTGTCCTCAACCATCACACTCCCTACACTCCACTTTCCCCCATACACTCCCCATATCCTATCCACGCCAACTTATGCCACCTAAGGCCTTACACCTAATGCCACCCTATGTCAAACTACCCATTTACTGTGACCCTTCATACCCCTATATCACAGTATGCTTCACTACTCATCCCCAATGAGCCAGGTATCCCTATGCCAACTTAATGCCAGTTCATGCCAACTCATAGTTCCACCAATTCTCCCTTCACCTACAATACCAACACTGGTATCCCCTGGTATCCATGTACACAAGAGGAAAATTAATATTATATTATTTGGAAGTTCAATATTATAGACTACACCGTATCAAGAAAAGCATTCTCATTCGTACAAGCACATTTTATAAGTTTTTGACAGTTCATGCCAGTTTTGCCACTTGATAGCTTTTTTGACATTGGATCCTACTTGGTAAGTCTTGAGATGCTTGGCATCCTTTGACAGTTCCTGCTAGTTCTGGCAATTTTTGGTGGTTCTTCACAAATTTGACACTTCTTTGACAGCTTTACAGTTCCAAGAACTTTATATACATCTAAGGTACAATCTTCTTCAAATGTTAACAATTCCAAAGGATACCTGACCCCTAATTAAGAGTACACCAGCCTGCCCCAAGGATACCTGACCCTCCCTAAGTATACTTGATGCTTGCAAAGGCGTCCCAGGATCATATTGATAAAGTTACATTATCTCTCCAAAGCAGTACCCTTGTTACTCAGAGATAACAAGGTGTGGAGCTGGATGAACACAGCAGGCCAAGCAGCATCATAGGAGCAGGAAAGCTTGACGTTTTGGGCCTAGACAGATGAATTAACAAAATCAGATATGCTCTACCCAGTTTAAGGTGCACACTTTGGATTCCATGCTGCCTAAATCCCATTTCAATGGAGGCAGCTGGTGGTGATTTAATAGATCTTCTGCCTTCATAAAACATCAACGTGCAAAAAGCAGCTTGACTCTACTCCCACAACTGGGCCACTTTCACGATTTTCATCGTCAAGGACATTGTTTCCATCATGTCAAATATTTGTGCCATAGTTGCACTTGTATCTGCAAGGTCATAGGCCTGAAGTCAACAGTTAACTCAGTCTCCCTCCAAAGATGCTGCCTGACTGCTAAGGTTTTCCAGCCTTTTTATTTGTTCTTATTCTGCAATGGTACTTTTTGGTCATAAGGCAGTCCCAATGGCAGAAAAGTATAACAAGAAAGTTTACCCCTACATAGGGAAGTCTAGAGTAAAACAAAATCAGAGAACTTACCAATTACTTATTAAACATAGACCCTTTTCAACACAAAACCACCTGATTGTTGAATAACACTACCTTTCAACAACAACCTTTTTTTCAAAAAAATTACTTTCAAAGGCAAGAATGAATAGTCAGCCAATCACAGGTAAGAATGTGTGATCCCAAGAAAATGCAGATTTCACATGGACAATTAAAAAATATGTCAGGTAGGATTGGCATTAAAATGAGAACGACAATAGGCATGAGAAGGACAGATATCAGGATTAATATGTTCAGGAATTGAAAAATAATGGGGGCAGAAGGAAAGTTGTCTACAAATTGGTCATTAAAAAAATTCCAAACATTCTTGTGGAATCATGAAAATATCCTTAGACATTTGGATTAAATGTGAATTTGATGACTAACATTTCAAAAATAATGCCTGATTGTGTGTCATGTTCTTTTAGTCATAGGAAACATTCAAATTATGTTTTTTTTTCATTTCATTGCCAACGTAACAAGTATTCTGACTTGCTCATTCAATCCATTGGTAAAACTGCATGATAAGATTCAACTTTATCTTGATGCTGTAAATTTACCTTACCAATTTCTCCTTCTACACCAAAAGTTTGATCTGCAAAGGGTGTTGAGAAAGCCTGTGATGATGTATCTGGCAAGCTGGCAGACATTCTTCGGAATTTACTGTCATCATCCCTCCTTAATCTTGAATTTCTTTCATGGAAATGCCATTCAGAATTTTTCTTATAGAGATTTCCATCTAAATTTGAATTTATGGATAGTATGAGTGATTCATTTAGTTATGCCTTGATGTTAAAAAAATGAAATATCTACTGAATACAGCAGTAAGGTTGCAATGCAAATTTATAATTCAGAAAAGACTACCCAGCTCACTAAATAATAATCTAGACTTTTGGTGTTTATGGCATGTCATTTCCTGAGGAGTTAGCAAAGTGGACAAGTGCCTGTAATTCCAAACATTGTAAAGTTCTCAAATTATCCCGGATATTGATGGATTTGAAGATGGGCTGAAACTTAACAGGAATCAACTTAATGTCGTTTTAGACAAGTTTCGTGGAGGGTTTCTCTCTGTAGACACAAGCCTAGCCTGTCCAGCCTTTCCTCATAATTCAACCCATCTATTCCAGCTAGTAGTCCAGTAAACCTATACTGAACTGCCTCCAGTGCATTTACATCTTTCCTTAAAGGGGGAGACCAATATTGTGCAGAGTACTAAAGATGTGTTGCACTAATGCACTATGATATTGAAGCATAACCTCACAACTTCAGCATTCAATTCCCCTCACAATAAATGCTAACATTCCAATAGCTTTCCTAATCATTTGCTGCACTCAAATACTAATCTTTTACAATTCATGTCCTGGGACCCTCAGATTCTTCTCCATCCCAGAGCTCTGCAATTTATATAACATGCTTATTTTCTTTTTTTTTTCTGTCAAGATGGATAATTTTGCATTTTCCCGCATTATACTCTATTTTCTACATCTTTGTCCACTCACAGTAGAAGACACTAAGGTGAGGAGAAGTAACAAATACAATAACTTTCATTAGAGAAAAAGTGCGAGGAAAACTAACAGGGCTAAAGACAGATGAGTCCCTGGACCTGATGGGATGCATCCCATAATATTAAAAAAATAGTTACAGAGATAATGGATGCACTTGTGGTAATCTTTTAATCCTTAGATTCTGGAAAAGGCCCAGAGAATTGGAAAACTGGCAATGTTATACCTTTATTTGAAAAAGGAAGAAGACAAAATCAGTTAGCTTAATGTCTGTTCTTGGGAAAATATTAGAGTCTATTATAAAAGATTTAATAGCAGAGCATATAGAAATACATAATATGATTAAAAAGCATCAGCATAGTACCAAGAAAGGGAAATCATGCTGATTACAAATTTAGGATCGTCAATCAGGCTCCCTGTGTGGTACACACGCATATATTGAAAACTTAATACATAGGATCCTGTTCTTAGCAGACAGAACACTGCACTTATCTCAATGCAATAAAAACTGGCAACCACTCACTGGTTCATTTCTCAGTGTAATGCTTTGACCAATCAAAATCACCTTGATAGATTCAGAACTTAAACAAAGCTTGGCAGTTAACTGTCAGTCATCATCTAACAGATGCAATATTCATGCCAATGCCTTAAACAATTAGAGTTCACTAGCTAACCAATCAGCAGTTTCCGCTGATACAAGTCTTGTTTTCCCATTGCATTGATATTTCTTGCATATTATCCTCATGAGTGCAAGACGAAAAGCTTCAACAAAATATATCCTCTTTCAGCAATACTCAGGTTTGGTGAGCAATAAGTTAAAGTCACCATAGTCCCACTTTCTCATAGAGATAGAGACAACTGGTCAGTGGGTTAACCTGAGGAACACCATGCCTCAAGTGAGGGGAGATGTCAAGAAGTTGGGACCTTTTGTGGTAACCTCAGCCAGTGTAAGAGTTGAACCCATGCTGTCAGCATCAATTAGCATCACAAACCAGCTGCTCAGCCAACTGAGCTAACCTACACCCCAACACTTCCCAACTGAATATAAGTACATGTTAATATTTATTTACATGGAACTTAGTCTTAGAGCAAGAACTGGTAACTGGTTAGCTCTTCCCAGGGACAGTCTTCACTCTAAATCCTCTTGGGGAGAATTTATTGCCACATCACTTAACTATTTTAGGTATTAATTATCTTAAACAACATCTCTGATTTATGAATAGCCCATTTCCCTCCAGGTATCAAACTTTATAAACAGCTTTATAAGTGGTTGGGTTGGAATATTGCTGCTTGAGGATGAAACATTCAGGTTCACTGCACTGCCATACTGGGACATTGGTGGATCCTCGATCTCCCAAATGCCCTTTGCAAAGAACATTATTATCCTATTAATTATCTTATACAAATTATGACAACAATTCTGTCTTGAAGTAGTTCTGGTTGTATGTCACCATACTCATAAAATTCTGATAAAGTATAAAGATCATTAATCAATAGTTTTTTGGAGGCTATATTCTCCTATGAAATCTTGTTCTCCCATTATGCAGTAGGCTTAATGTAAAATAATTGTCAAATATTCTTACAATATCATCGGGGGTCAGTTAGCTCAGTTGGATTGACAGCTGGTTTGCAATGTAGAGTAATGACAACAGCATGAAGTTTACCATGAATGACTCTCCTTCTCAAACTCTTCCCTCACCTCAGGTGTGGTGACCCTCATGTTAAATGATCATGTCATCTCTCTCCAATGAGCATGCAGCCTTAAGATATGTTAAGACTGTGGCAACTTTACCTTTACAGTATTATCAAAGGTCTCTTATAACCTGTTGTGCGAAAACATGACCTGCTACTCGACGTACAGTATAAAAAAATTGCAGACACCTTTTCTTTTCTCTCTGGGCTTCTTACTAAAGTAATATTGTATCTCATGAATTACTTCTTCCACACCTGTCTGAAGTAGTTATGATTTTAAATCTAGTTTTAAGTATAATATCTTTCTCCATTGTCACTGCATTTAACTGCACTTACTTCTTGTACTTAATTGATGTACTTGAAAGCAGTTCAAAGATTTTAGGTTTTTTTTACATGTAGTTAGTTTTGCTGGGCAATATTTTAAATAGTATAAATTATTGCAGTTGCTTTAAATATTGACTGCATCAAGTGTCTGCTATGAACTCTTGGTGGCGTTGTATCATGGATGTTTAATGCTTAGATTTTAAGGCTATGTTTGTGGTTAGAATACAATAGGATAATTCCTACAAACCAGTGAAATCAGTAATAAAAACTTCTTGATTGGAGTATTGGAGCAAGTACTGGAGAAACTCAGCAGGTCTGGTAGCGTCTGTGGAGACAGAAACAGAGAAACTTCTTTTTTAAGGTATTATTTTAAAATTCTGGATATTGAAGATAAATTACTCAAAGATTTGTCATTTAGAAGTTTTATTGTTTAAATGAAGAATTTTAAAATTCTACCTACTGTTCAGAAATTTTCTTTAATTTCTGTTAACTGTTGAAAAACTTTTGAATGTTTCAACATTTTCCTCCTATTTCTTCTGAAAAAAAAATTTTCAAGTGTTTTCAAGATTGTTTTGCTTTAAGATGAAGAAATTCTGTATTTTGTTTTTTCAAGGATGGAGAAAGGCAATATTTTCAGAATTTGAAGAATTTGCACAATTCTTCCCTTTCTCATAACATGTTCCGTGGCCTTTTTTGCACAATGTAGATGATTTGCACCTGTTCTGCTTCTTTTGTGTGAGATTTATGCCTTTTTAAAATGAATAAAATCATGTACTGTTTTCACGCCCTTAAAAATATTTCAACTGCATAACCAGAAGTTTTTACTTCAGAATGGTGTTTCTTTTAATAAATGTTTGTTCTGCCCTTCACTTTTTTCACTCTAAGTAATTGAACTATACTGCCAATTTAATGATTTTTTTTGGTAAATATGCTCTTTAAAGTCTTTTTTTGCAGCTATTGCTGGCAGTTTTAATTGATTATAGCTCATTTGCCGAATGTATCATTTTAAGCTTTCTTTTAGCTTCTGAATCTAGAAATTTTCCTTTAATGCAATAATTTTCACTCTTCCTCTAAAGGATTTAATTTCCTCTGAGATCAATTATTTTATTTCAAGTTTATCTTTGGTCAAAGTCTTCATAGCGTACATAAGATTTTTCACGATGTCTGGCTGCTTTGAGCTTCTTCAGCCAGGCTTACTGTTGCTTTGGCAGCCTTTTTAACTACTGACTACTGTTTTCATAGAACCTAACTGGCTCTATGCGTTTTTAAACAGCTGACTATTTGAAGAAATGCTTCACAGTTTTCTTCCTGGAACTTTTTCTCTTCTCCTCAGAAGGCCATGGCTTTTGTAGAACTGAAAACTATCACTGCTAGAATATTTCTGAAATAACTCCACAGAGGCAGGTATGCCATCACTAAGTCACCCTTTATTTACACGTGGAGAGTCCTTGACCCTGATCCAGCTCCCTCAGAGCCAGCTCACAGAGTGAACAGACCCTCTGACACTACTGTTTGTATCTATCAGCCAGGGCTCCCTGATTGGACCAGATTAACAGCCCCATTCAGGGAATTCATATTCTATGAGGTCTACCTGGATGACCTTGTTGCAATCACAATCTCTCTCCCTCTGAGTCCAAGGACAAAGGCTGATTTTTTTTGTAGCTGCTCCTGGGGCAATTTAGCACCGGATCAGGTTCCTCTAACTCTGATACAGGCAGCATGAGATACACAGTAACTCACCTCTTGCACCCGGAGTGTCTTGGAAGAAATTCATTCTCCTCTTCAGGCAGTAAAGGTGTCAAGGTAGCAACATCTGCTACATCCATCTCAGATTCCAAGCTAGCTTCAATGCTTGATGGAGAAGGAGAACCAATGGGTTCCTGAGCAGTTGAAAAGACAGTTGAGGAGCCAGATACATTTTGCTGCTGCACCGTTTGCGAGTTTGCAGCTTTCATGTGGTCCATGTGCTTATTCAGGACAATCGCACCGACCTGACCTTGTGTTGATCATGTCTCTTACCCATGCAGGGCCATTCCCATGGTTCCTACATCAAACTTCATCCCATGAAGTAAAATGTTTCTCGCTTAGTGGAATCTTTTGTCTGGCATTGGTGTTGTTGATGCTGTTTTACTCTCCCTCCCAGGTCTGGGAAGATCATATTTAACCTGGTCCAGAGTCTTCTCCCTATTAGTAACTGCTGGAGCTATCCCTGTAGTTGCATGAGGGTCGGTCCTGTAATCAAAAGGAACTGGGACAGTTTGGTATCTTGTGAAGCTGTAGGCTGTTTCTTTAAGCCTGCCTTCAAAGTTTGGACTGATCTTTCTGCCAGACAATTGGATGATGGATGGTATGAAGCTGTCCTTATATGACAAATGCTATTTGACTTCAGGAAATACTCCAACTCCCTTCTGGTAAACGATGGCCCGTTTAAATCTTTCCGCTCTCACCTTAAATCTGTGCCTTCTAGTTTATCAATTTGCCTACCCTGGGAAAAAGACCTTGGCTGTTCATCCTATCCATGCCCCTCATAATTTTATAAACGTCTATGAGGCTAAGGGATGACCTTATAGAGGTTTATAAAATTATGGGGGACATGGATAGTGTGAATAATCAAAGTCTTTTTCCCAGAGTAGGGAAGTCCAAAACTAGAGGGCATAGGTTTAAGGTGAGAAAGTAAAGATTTAAAAGGGACCTAAGGGACAACTTTTTCATGCAGAGGGTGCACGGAATGAACTGCCAGAGGAAGTGATGGAGTCTGGAGTGGCCGATAATGTTATCAACTTTGGTGATGAACAGTTATTATATACATCAATTTAACTGTTTCATATACTTTTCAAAGAATTACAGAAAACAGCACACCACATAAGACCTGGCAGCTTCTGGATATTCTCTAATCAAACTGTTCAGAGATTTTATAATACACCTCTGGAAGTCGTCTCCTGGCTCAAAAGTAGGGACAGTGACACTGTACCACAGGAGTCCCAGCTTCTGGCCTACCCAAAGGCTGGTTAGTAACTGCTGACACTGGACATCTGACGAGACTACTGGAAAACACTTCTGTTTTATGTCGCTGTTTGTGCTCTCTGTCGGCGTCCAGCCTCCCATACCGCACTCTAATCGGCGAGGCCTGTGTCCGGTCAGGGTCGGACGTGTAAACACTGACAACTTAAGTACATACCTGACACTCGCGCAGAAAGGAGGGTCACATAGGCGAAAGCCGCGACGATGATCACAACCACCAGGATATGTTTGAAAACTTTCTGACTCGTTATGTTGTTTGGCTTTGAAAAGTGAAGGCTCGTTATGAATTTGAGCGGTTCCCACATTCTGCCGGGTTGACCCGTCGTTTCATCCTCTCTGGCTGCGCTCTCACTCCATTTCCAGCAGCAGCTGCTGGCGGGCTTAAAAAATAACATTCCTTCCCTGGCCCCACCTCTCGGAACGCTGCGTGTGTCGGTGTCCTAGCAACAGCTTCCGAGAATTCGAACTGCATTATCCCTGTCAGACACGCTGTTCTGTGCTGAAGCTGACAGAGAGGAAGCATTGGCAGGGGGAAAGCAGTGCATCGTGGAGGTTAGCGTTTACTTTAGTGACTGGCATTTCTTGTGGACTTTCTATGCTCTCCAAATTCATTCCCGTTAAAGCATTAGGCAAAGGGGATCACATGGCCATGCCTTATCCTGAAATAATTGCCTAAAATTAATGTGAGCGGCTTGGGTTACAAATGACTCGAAATGCTAATCGAACCTGTGATTTTCTGGAAGACCAGAGTGGATGCCACTTATTTCGTGGACAATAGGGTGCAAAAGTGAAACATAGCAGTACTATATGGACCATATTATTTCACCCTCATTACATTCAGAAATGTCATTGTTGGTGAAAGATACTGCAGTACTTACAAAAGCAAAAGACAGGGAATTATAATTACTGGTTGATAAAATTAAATATCCTTATACTCACATAAATAATGACATACACTTTATGCACTCTAACAAACAGCAAATACATGAAATAGAAATTGCATTAATTCCTGTTAAACTCAATGCAATAGCACCTATAGTCCCATCATGATTAATACTTTATTAAATTCAGCTGTCTACATATTGTTACATTACTATTTAAGCAGTCCACCTGCCTTATGGTTTTTAAATTTGGTACTTTTGAGTTACACGCATTCTCTGTGAACAATATTAGTCCATTGATAAAAACTGTATTTTTTCAAATCTGATTTCAGACTTACAATTTACATAATCTGTATTTTTATTTATATATCAGCTTTCATAAAAAAAACCTTCAAAACCTTACATTCGAAGCTACTTTGCAAGGAGATATTTATACAAACTAAATAACCCACAAATGGGGAGAGAGAATTAAATCTCAAGAGTCAGTACAGGCAATTATAATATTCATCAGTACTTAGATCAGCAAAACAATACTAATTCAGCAAGTTGCAGAGGAAATAATTTTCCTGCCACTTAACATAGATGTGTAAAACAATGCAAACTGTTGAGCCAAATGTAAAGCAGCCTTTACAACATTGAGTGGTAAGGTCATCATTCTTATACAAAAGGAAAATGCACTTTGTCTGCACTGGACAAAATCTTTCAATCGGAGATTCTGAACACAACATTTAGGAGAAGCCAATATGCTCGCTAGCAGTGATGAATCATAAATATGCAATTCTGCATACAGCAGAGAAAGATTACAAGACACGTAGGAAAACATGTGAGGGATATCCAGAAGAGAAGCAAGGCATGACTTACAAAGACTGGAACTTGTAGACACGTAAAATTAGGCTGAGAGTTTTCAAGGGATGTAAAGAATGAGAATGGAAGATGTATTTAGATAGTTATCTGAATAATTGTATGATGCTAGAAGGCAATTAGTAAATATAATAAATAATTTCATGTGTGTAGGCAATTGTGCAACTGAAGTGATACAGGTCTCCACAAATGAAACAAACATTAATAAGATGTTCTGAAAACAACAAATGCTAGAGATCACTGTGGGTCAGACAGCATCCATGGAGCATCTGATGAAGTGTCATCTAGACTCAAAACGTTAGCTTACTTTCTCTCTAAGGATGCTGTCTGACCCGCAGGGATCTCCAGCATTTGTTGTTTTCAGTACAGATTTTGGCAACTGCAATAATTTGCTCCTACACTAATAAGATGTTAATTTTTGAGCAGTTGGTTTGCACAATATTAATGCACTTTTCAAAAAAGTCAGAGGTAGAATTAGTTTAAAACAAAAGCTTACTGATAAAATAAAGTTTATTTTATTCAAAGATTACAGTTTTGCAAATACACAAGGCTCACATAAACTGCTCATATCTGCATTGTATGCAAGAAAATGTTAAACCATACACAGAATCTGTCACCGCAAACGTTTGCACAATTTACTGTATTTTAGAACATTGAAATAGGACCAGTTCATAAAGGTAGTGTTAAAATAAATATGAAGATACGTATGTATTAAAAAACATTCAATCATAAGAGTGTTAGAAGACAATAATACCTTGACACTTAGGGAAAATCTAAAACAATTAATGGCAATAAATCCAGAGATTGAATTACTACCTTGTAAGCCATTTCATTTAATCTGTATGCATTTAATACTGTATTTAAGATTTGGTTTCTCTGCTGCTGGTAGCATGCATGCTCCATGTGATTAGAGATTGAACATATTTTTATACAAGCCATATGCTCTGAATTCAGGCCTTGAAGAAACTTAAGAGATATTAAGCATTTCTAACAAAGTTACTATTTAAAAGATATATTCGTTGTGTTGTCAATAACAATGAAACGTGAGTATTCAAAAAATAAATCTGCACTTACACCTACTAATTAGAAAACAAGGTCCTCATGGCAAGTATTGCAATGCAAGGCTGTTGCTTAATAAAGTACTATGTTTTAATGAAAGAAACAACGGCATTTTTAAACTCAGTTTTCATCAATTTACAGCCATAAATACCTACAAATGACTTCTGTAACAGTGTGTAAAAACGATCAATTACTGATTTGTTGCAGTTGAACTTGGACTAAGTATCCAAAATCTTATCAAATGCTGATTTTTGATTCTTTGGTTAGATCACAAAAATTCTGTAATTTTCCATTTGAGAACAAACAAATGAAGTATATATTATAATTTGGACCAACATAAAATGTCAATAACCACCTATTGTAGTTTCGGGAATATTGGTAGCATGCATGTCTCTGGTCATGTTCGATTTCTCTTTCAGCTTGGCCTGTAGCAAGGTATGCTCCACAACTCCAATTCGAATATCCATTTGAGTTATCTCTTGCTTAAGTTTAGTCAATGCTTGTTTGATTTTAACTAATGGAGCTAAAAATGATAGTGACAATTAATTTAGTGAATTATTCAATTTATTGTATAATAACCACATGTTTAGAAAATATATTTAGCACCATATTTCACCATTATCTTGTTAAACATTTATTTGAATGCAGACAATAAATTTAAGACAGTCTAAACATTGATGTATAATTGCCTTAAACCTTGTGACTAATAAATAAGAGGGTAAGTTAGTCAATAAAAGCCGGGAGGAAGCCCTTATGAGACAGAAACACTCAAAAGAGCATCCTAAGATGATAATGGCTCACTGGAGGAGGAGGCTCCACAAACTTCCCCATCCTCAATGATGATATGCAGGTGCCGGTGTTGGACTGGGGTGGACAAGGTCAGAAATCACATGACACCTGGCTATAGTCCAACAGGTTTATTTGAAAACAATGTTTCGGAATCTTACTTCTTCATCAGGTATTAGTGGACTACTAACATGAAATCGCCTCTCAACCTCCAACACTCCAGTGAAAAAGTCCCAGCCTATCCAGCCTCCCCTTATAACTCAAACACTCCATTCCCGGCAACATCCTGGTAAATCTCTTTGGAACACTCTCCAGCTTAATAATATCCTTCCTATAAGAGGGAGACCAGAACTGGACACTTCCATCCAACCTAAGGTCAGAAGTGGGGATGTTCACCAATGATTGCACAATGTTCAACAGCCTACACGACTCCTCAGATACTGAAGTAGTCCATGTTCCAATGCAACGAAATCTGGATAATATCCAAACTTGGGCTAACGAAAGGCAAGTAACATCACACCGTACAGATGTCATAAAATGACCATCTCCAATAAGAGACAATCTAACCACTGTCCCTTTTCATTCAATGGTGTTACCATCACTGAATTCTCCACTATCAACATCCTGGGGTTACCTGTGACTAGATTTTCAACTGGACTCACCATATAAACACAGTGGCTGCAAAAGTAGGTAACAGGCTAGGAATACGGCAGTGAGTAACTCACCTCCTAACTCCCCAAAGTCTGTCCATCATTTACAAGGCACAAGTCAGGAGTGTGATGGAATACTCCCCACTTGCCTGGATGAGTGCAGCTTCAACAACAACAACACTCAAGAAACTTGATACCATTCAGGACAAAGCAGCTGTTTTACTGGCACCTCATCTGATCCCTTCACCATTGACACTCAGTCACAGAAGTGTGTACGAACCACAAGATGCACTGCAGAAATTCACCAAAGATCCTTAGACAGCACCTTCTAAACCCATGGCCACTTCCATTTAGAAGGACAAGGACAGCAGATATATAGGAAGACCATCATCTGCAAGTTCTCCTCTAAGCCACTCACCATCCTGACTTGGAAAAATATTGCCATGCCTTCATTGTCGCTGGGTCAAATCCTGAAATTCCCTAATGGAATTGACAGTCAACCTACAGCACGTAGACTGCAGTGGTTCAAGAGGCAGCTCACTATCACCTTCTCAAGGGTAACTAGGGATGGGTAATAAACATTGGCCAGCACCAATGCCTGAGTTCCACGAATGTATTAAATAAAACTAGAAGCTCTGGTGTTACTAGGACTAAAGAAAGGTAATTTGGTCAGGGCTCAACATTGAGGATTGCTACTGTATCTTGTCTGAGGTTTTTCTGGTTCACCTTCAAGGAGAAATCAAGAGAAATTTCTCCAAAACTGTTTGCAGGAGACCTATGTTAGCTTTCTGAAAGAACTATCCATTTAATCCTATTCCACAACCGTACGCAATACATTTTTTTCTTTATTCAAACCATACTTACTCCTTTTAAATACTTTAAAATTTGCTTTCATCGCTGTTTTTGCAAAATATTCCATTCCTAACACCCCTCTAAAAGAATTCTCTTTACTTCCTGCTTTGATGATCGCCTTATTGTTGTATGTCCTCTCATAATAAAAACCTATAAACTGTTAACATCTAATATGAAAAGATTAGCTTGCTGCCATTTAGTTACCTCCATCAGTCATGCTGCTGCCCTTTTCTTCCATATCTTGTTTCACCTTTTCCAATTCTTCACTAATCTTAAAGATTAAACACAAAATATTGAAAAGATCTCTGTAAAATTATTTTTAATTGAAATGATATGAAGTAGTTTTCAAATTTATTGAAATAAAAGCTACTAGGCTTGGCAGGAATGATAATTCTCAACTTTTAATTTTTCTAATTTTACTTCCACATTCTGTTTAAGGCATTGATCCATACTTTATTGGTGTAATCATGAAACCACACATTCTTCAAGCATGAGTGACAAAATACACAACTACCAGCTTTTTCTCCATAAGGAATAACATAATCAAACAGAATCCTGTTGTCACTACACATTCCAAACATGTATTTTCCGACATGTGACAGTGGGTTGTGATTAGGAGTTTGAAATCTTAACCATCAGTTTCCTACACTGGCTAAGGATAGTGAGACAAACCAATGATGTGCACACAGTTCGCTCTGTTGAGATCAATTAGTTGTGGACAGATCAGGAATTAAAATTTGGATCTGGTTTGTTAGCTGCATATCATACAGTGTGTTTACTTACTGAAGGAAGGGGAAAAATAAGGTATTTCAAATAAATAAAAGCTATTAAGTTTCCTCCAGGAAGATAAAATAGGTGGTGCTCGTGACAATATCAATGGATTAGTAATCCAGAGGTCAAGTAATTTTAATAAGTGGATATTATACAAGACTTTACACTCAGAAAATCAGTCCTTTTATGTGAGAGGATAAAAACAAGAATAAGAACCCTTCTAGTTTATTACTTCCTTAGGGAAGGAAATCTGCTGTTCTTACTTGGATTGGCCTTTTAACTACCCTCTGAAATGGCCCATAAAGCTCAGCTCAAGGGCAATTAAGTATGAGCAACAAAAGCCAGCCTTGCCAACAAATTCCATACAAGAATAAGAAAAATCTTTAGATCAAAACATAAATTGACTAATAATTTTTCTTTTAATAGTAACTCTACCTCAGACAGAAGTCGGGTTCGTTCTGTTACACCTCCACTTGCTTGCTGGTATCGATCTTTGGCCTACAAGAAAATTCAACTGATTTATAAAATACATATGAGGAATTAAAATTAAGAACTGCTACATTAAAGAAAACATGGCAGATTACCTCATTTAGTTGGGCCTGAGCAGCACGGAAATCCTGAATCAAATTCTCCAACTGGTTGTTAACATATTTCTCTCTGCTGCTGACCTTTTCTAGTGTTCGACTAATCTCATCTTGAAGTCTGTCCAAGTAACTCTGTCAGATAAAAGCAAATTCAGTGAAGGTCAATCAACTAGAAATAAAAAAAAATCAAGTTTGCATGAAACTATTTATTAACTACCAAATTAATCCTTTTACAGAAGAAAAAAAAATTGGAAGGTTTAAAAAATTACTTTCACAAAAATAAAACAGAATGCCAATTGAGTGAATATATTTCCATCTTACTATGCTTTACTTAACTTAAGATTGCTGTACATATGTGGCCAATTGCATTTATCAGCAGAATAATAATGACTTGATTGTGATGTGCTTTGAAACATATGGAGAGTCTGATGCAAGGTGTTTCTTTCTACACACAATAACTCTTACCTATTAACTAAAGTGGCAAAATCCAAGGCACACTGCCTCCAGACGATAAGGATGTCACCAGGAAGTAAGCATTTTTAATGCATTACTTACAAAAAAAATGGATGATTAATGGCAAGTTAAAACGGACACCAACTCAACATGAGACGATACCTCAAAAAGGAGACTCAAAACATGATACTGTGGTATTATAAGCAGCAACATTAAACTAAGCGAGACGCAAGGAAAAAAAACAAATGTGACATATACTAAAGGTAAGAGACTTTGTACCATTTTATTTATAAACGCATAAGTGGTACAACAAAATTGGAAAGTAAAAATGGTAAAGCTAGAGATAAGCTACAAGTCAAAATGGTCAAGGGGTTTAAATCAGCACCTAACACATATTAACCACTCTGTAGCTTTGAAACAACCATGTGACCTCTGGAAAATCCATCTGGGAGACAAAATAAGCACCCATTCAGTGGATGTGCAGCATCCTCATCTGCAGCTATATTTACGCTTGATTAAGAGATACGAGGCATGGTCATTTGTTGTACCCTCTACCATTCCACAGTTAAAATGACTGAGTTCGCACTTTTGGCTGCCTATAGCCAGGCTACCTTTCATTAGGCTGAGTGAAAAAGGAGTAGTTTCCTGCAGCAAACAGCTCATTCCCAATCTGTTCCTTATAATGAAGCAACATATTCAGTGGAGATAGTTGATCACAGTGGTCTACTAATGAGTTGGTATGACATACCATTTGAATAGAATCCAGAATCATACAGTACAGAAGAGGCTCTTCAGCTGATCAAGTGCACTGCTAAAACTATGCTAAATCTACACTAGTCCCACTTTCCAGAAACTGGCCCATAGCCATGAATGTTATGACATTTCAACTGTTCAACCACGTACTTTTTAGAAGTTGTGAGGTTACACAAACCAGTGCATTTCAGACCATACCGTTCCAGCTCTGGCCCACAGTTCGGAAAATCAGATCACAGCGTTGTATTCCTCTTCCCACCTTACACGCCTACAATTCCCTACAATTTGCCTACTGACTTAATAGGTCCACAGCGGATGCCATATCCCTAGCCTTGTACTCATCCCTGGAACATCTGGACAACAAAGACACTTATGTCAGAGACTCCTCCTCATTGACTACATCTCCATCCTCAACACCATTATTCCCTCCAGACTGATCCCAAAACTGTGTGACCTTGGTCTCAGCTCCAGCCACTGCAACTGGATTCTCAACTTTCTGACCCACAGACTGCGATCAGTGAAGATAGATAACTGCACCTCCTCCACAATAATACTCAACAATGGACCCCACCAAGTATGCACCCTCAGCCCCCTACTGCACACCCTGTACACCCATGACTGTGTTGCCGAATTCTGAATGAACGCCATCTACAAGTTCACTGACAACACCACCATAATGGGACAGATATCTAACAATGATGAGTCAAAATACAGAAGGGACATAGAGGGCTTGGAGATGTGGTGCAATGAAAACAACTTCTCTCTCAACATCAGCAAAACGAAAGAACTGATCATTGACTTCAGAAAGAAAGGAGGAGAACACGCCCCCATCTACATCAACGTAACTGAGGTTGAGAGAATGGAGAGCGTCAAGTTCCTCAGAGTGACGATAACCAACAATCTGTCCTGGACTTCCCACGTAGATGTGACAGTCAAGAAGACACAACAACACCTCTTCTTCCTCAGATGGCTCAGGAAATTTGGCATGTCCTTAAAGGCCCTCACCAACTTCTACAGATGCACCACTGAAATCATACTGTCTGGGTGCATAAAGGCATGGAATGGCAACTGCTCTGCCCAGGACAGTAAAAAAACTACAGAAGGTGGTGTGCATAGCCCAGACCATCATGGAAACCAAACTTCCATCCGTGGACTCCATTTACATGGCTCGTTGCTGTGGAAAGGTGGCCAACATCATCAAAGACCATCCCACCCCGATAATGATCTCCTATAACCTCTTACGTTAGGCAGAAGATACAGAAGCCTGAACACACACATGAGCAGGTTCAAGAACAGCTTCTTCCCAGCCATTATCAGACGACAAATGGACTCTCTAGCCTCAAATAATGCTGATCTTGCTTACATTGATCTCACCTAGTGCTCACTCTGTGCAATGTAACTTGTGTGCCTCTAAGTCTTTCTGATCTGTACATCCTTGCTTACTATGATCCGTCTGTACTGCTTGTAAACAAA
The DNA here is from genome assembly GCA_024137785.1 of Ginglymostoma cirratum. Taxonomy (NCBI): domain Eukaryota; kingdom Metazoa; phylum Chordata; class Chondrichthyes; order Orectolobiformes; family Ginglymostomatidae; genus Ginglymostoma; species Ginglymostoma cirratum. The sequence continues at coordinate 59,710,932 of JAHRHZ010000013.1, forward strand.
GCTTTTAACTGTACTTCGGAACACGTGACAATGAATCAATTAATCAATCAATCTGCACCGTCCTTCTGGGTGAAAATATTGTTTCTCAAATCCCCGCTGAATCTTCTGACTTTCACCTTAAAAGTGTTTGTTATTGAAACATTGTACTGGTGGCATTGCAATGATTTTCACAAGACAGCTCCATGCTGCAGTCCGATACCTAATACTAGGAGACTATAAATTTGACATGATTGTTATGTTGATGTAGTTCTTGTTGCTACTTTCATTGTCTGTTTTAAACGTACATCCATTAGTTTACTATTGGAATAGTTTAGCCACACAGAGCACAATATTTTCCAACAAAGCAAGTCAGCTAGCAGGTAGCTGAGCCTCAACTTGAGCCCACAAATTTATTTAACAAAACTCTTTGGTGATTTAAAGATTAAGAGATTAGACAACTTTATATTGAAATAAAGCAGTACCTTTGTCTCTTTAAGAGACGTTTCAATTCCCTCTTTATGCTGGTGCATTTGGTCAACATGAATTCTCCAATCCTGTTAAAACAAGGTAGTTTATATTACTACTTATATGATTAAACATTAGTTGTATTCTTTTCTGAAAATTAATGGATGACTAGCAGCACTAGAAGGACATAAACAAATTGAAAGTTTCTAAGAACGAAAAGTGACTCTCAAGTTAAAATCATCAGCAGAACCCACATTCAATTATTGCCTGAATTTGCTTGTCATCTTTGACATGTTGCAAGAGTTCATTTTAATATTTTTCTACAATGACAAAGAACCTAACAGGTGAATTAATAGTCTAACATGTAGATACATTACTGTATTAATATTCTAGGGAAACAAGTTCGTTTAAATAGATGGTAGTTAATACTTCCTCATCATTTATTAGCCTCACTTTTACTAAAGTTATACATAGAGGAAAAGGTGTACTTACTTGGTACTGACAATATTTAATTAGATAACTAAATAGTCATGTTCCTTGCCCCAATGTCTTTCTCTCAATGTCATTACTTGTTTCATACGCTTTCTTACTCCTCAGTGCCATCTCAGGTACATGCACCCAGTGGAGGTTTGGCAAAGAAATGATTCATGTAGCGTTAGGGAGCCACAGGAATGCAAAACTAGTTACAGAGTATTGTTTTGGAGTCTTAGGACTCAAAACTCTTATTTGTAAAATGTAGGACCTCCATAGAATCAATCTAAAATATCTTCAAACACTTTCACTCTCTCCTGAATCAGAAGGTTCTGTATTCAAGTTCTACCTTAGATTTAAACACATATTATAGGCTAGCATTTCAATCAGCACTAAAAAGTGCTTCACAGTTAGCTATGTTACCATTGTGACTAGATGTTAAATCTCTTATGTCCACGCTAAAGGATAGATAAGATTCTGTGACATTATCTGAAAAGCAGAGCTGTCCTTTTGATGTTCTGTGCAACATTCATCCCTAAAACATAGTATCTGTTTCATTTGTTTAATTGCTGGATGTTGGCACTTGTCCCATTGAAATTTTTTGCCAATTTTTGTACAAGCACTGGTCTACTGAAAAGTGCTTTGGGGTGGCCGAAAGTTGTGAAAGGGTGTAGGTTTTGAACAATTTTATTGATGAACCACCTGATAGCTCTCTCGCTGGCAAAATCTGTTCCGATCTCTGGAGGAGGATAAGGTTATGAAATGAAATAACATCATGCTTATTTTACAGAGTTTTTGAACATTTTTGCACAGCTGCCTCAGCACACATAATGGACATTTAAAAATTTAAATGTTTCAGATTTCACAGAAAAACATATAGTTTATTTTGTTTTACATGGAGAATTATATTTGATTGAACTACGATGAACAAAATAAAACTTGACTTTTATAGTGTATTTTTTAAAATCACCAACCATCTCAAAATGTTTCACAGCCAAAGAGTTGAAATAATTGCCTCTGCTGTGATATAGGAAATATCACAGCCAACTTGAGCACAGCAAACTCTGATGAGCAGCAATGTGGTAAACCGGATTTTTTTTAGGATGTTGACTGAGGGCTATATTTGCCAGTTCACCCTGCTCTTCTCTAAAATATTGCTATCGGACATTCTGCATCCAGCAGTGCAAGCAAATATGATCTCAATTTAACAGCTCATTTCAAACATTACTTCCAACAATCAACAAGTGCCAGCTTTTGACTTTTGTAATCAATTCCTGGAGTAAGATGTGCATGTACCTTTGAAGTGGTTTATAGCCTTTAACTTTTACTTAGAGCTATTACATCAAGAGTATTTCCTTGATAACCTCTGTCTACCAATTTCAAGCTAGTCAATTCCACAAATGCTAAGTCTTAGGTTTGTAGGATTCACATAACCATCCCACAGGAGACAATGCTGTCTATGAATGTTACCTTCCTCCAAATAGCCTGCCTAGTTTCAATAAACCTTAGCTACGCCGTAAATTTCTTGGCTATTTTAAGGATTTGGGATTTCTCTACTCAGAAAATACACCTCCCCACTTAAGGAAATGTACCAGATATTTGAGTTCACTTCAGTTGTAACAGAAAAATTTAAATGGAACAATTTACTAATTTTGCTGTTTTATTACCAGATATTAATAATCAACATACTTAGTGGATAAGTATACTGTTATACCAAAAAATACTAAAAGATGAGGGGTGGGACCCAAAGAAACAAGGAGAAAAAAGATAAGCCTGAGGCTGGTAACGTAAACATAAAGAGCAAGTTAAATAGTCAAGACAGGCAAAAGTGAGGCAATGAATAAGGTAAGACAGATAATTAAACTGCATTTATGTGAAAGCAAGAGGGTTGATGGGTAAGGCATATGTACTCAGGGCATGATTGGGAACATGGGACTGGGATATCTTAGCTATTATAGAAAGGTGGCTCAGGGAAGAGCAGGACTGGCAGTTTAATGTTACAGGGTTTGGATACTATAGGAAGGATAGAAAGGAGTGGAGGGGTCAACAGAGGAGAGGGAGTGGCGTTTTTGGTTAAGGATAGCATTACGGCTGTACTTAGGCAGAATATTCCCGGGACAACATCCTGTGAAGTAAAATGGGTGGAAATGAGAAATGGGAAAGGGATGATCACCTTATTTGGATTGTACTATAGGCCCCCCCCAATAGTCAGCTGGAAATTGACAAGAAAATATGTAAAGAGATCTCAGATATCTGTAGGAATGTCAGTTGTAACGGTAGGGGATTTTAACTTTTCAAACATAGACTGGGACTGCCGTAGTGTCAAGGGCTTGGATGGAGAGGAATTTGTTAAGTGCATAAAAGAAAATTTTTTTATTCAGCATGTGGATGTAGCTATTACAGATGAAGCAAACTTGATCTTCTCTGGGGAAATAAGGCAGGGCAAGTGGCTGAGGGGTCGGCGGGGAAAAGGGTAGACCTAATCTAAAAGATAAAGTTCTAGACTGGAGTCAGGTCAATTTTTCACGGTATCAGGCAAGGACTTCCAAAAGTTGACTGGGAGAGTTTATTCGCAGATAAAGGGACAGGTGGAAAGTGGGAAGCCTTTTAAAACGAGATGTTAGTGTGATGGGTAAAGGTTGGTAAATGTAGGGAATGCCAAATAACTAGGGAAATTGAGGTACTGGTCAAGAAAAAGGACACATGATCAGGTAAAGACAGCTGGGATCAAGTGAATCCCTAGAGAAGAATAAGGGCAGTAGGAATATACTTCAGAGGGAAATCATGAGGGCAAAAAGGGGACATGAGCTATCTTTGGCATATAGGGTTAAGGAGAATCCAAAGAGATTCTACCAACACATTAAGGGAAAAAGTGTAACTAGGGAGAGAATAGAGCCCCTTAAAGATCATCAAGGCAGTCTATGTGTGAAACCACAGTTAATGGGTGAGATACTAAACAAGTATTTTGAGTTAGTAGTTATCGTGGAGAAGGATATAGAAGCTAGAAAACTTGGAGAAATAAATAGTGATACCTTGAAAAGTATCCACATTACAGAAGAGGAGGTACTGGACATCTTAAAACGCATGAAGGTGGATAAATCCCTGGGACATAATCAAGTGTGTCCCAGAACTCTGTGGGAAGCTGGGGAAGAGACTGCTGGGCTCCTTACTGAGATATTTGTATCATCAGTAGCCACAAGTCAGGTGCCAGAAGACTGGAGGTTGATGAATGTGGTGCTATTATTCAAGAAAGCTGGTAAGGAAACGCCAGGGAACTACAGACTGGTGAGTCTGACGTCAGTGTTGGTAAGTTGTTGAAGGCAATTCTGAAGACAGAATTTACATGTATTTTGAAAGGCAAGGACTGATTAGGGAGAGTCAACATAGTTTTGAGTGTGGGAAATCGTGTTTCACTGACTTAGTTGAGTTTTTTGAAGAAGTGACAGTGGTGTGCTGCAAGATTGGCACTGGGTCCACTGCTTTTCATCATTTATATAAATGATTTGAGTGTGAATATAGGAGGTATAGTTCGTAAGTTTGCAGATGACACGAAAATTGATGGTGTAGTGAACAGTGAAAAAGGTTAACTGAGAGTACAATGGGACCTTAATCAGCTGTGCCAATGGACCGCAGAGTGGCAGATGGAGTTTAACCTAGATAAATGTGAGGTGTTGCATTTTGGCACGGAAAATCTGGATAGGACTTATACAATCAATGGTAGGGCTCTGGGAATGTTGCCGCACAAAGGAACCTAGAAGTGCAGGTGCATAGCTCCTTCAACGTGGAGTCACAGGTAGACAAAAAAAGCGTTTGGGACGCTTGCCTTCATTGGTCAGTGCATTCAGTAGAGAAGTTGGGATGTTACGTTGCGGCTGTGAAGGACATTGGTCAGGCCAAATTTAGAATTCTGATTTCAATTCTGGTCACCCTGCTATAGGAAGGATATTGTTAAACTTGAAAGGGTTCAGAAAATATTAACAAGGATGTTACCAGGATTGGAACGTTTGAGCTATAGGGAGCGGCCGAATAGGCTGGGGCTTTATTCCTCCAGAGCGACAGTGGCTGCGGCGATGGGACCTTTTAGATGTTTATAAAATCATGAAGGACATGGATTGGATGAATAGCCAAGGTCTTTTTCCCAGAGCAGGGGAGCTGCAAACTAGAGGTCATAGGATTAAGGTGAGAGGAGAAAGATTTAAAAGGGACCCGAGGGGCAACTTTTTCACACAGAGGGTGGTGCACGTAAGGAACAAGCTGCCAGACCCAATGATGGAGGCTGGTACAATTACGACATTTAAAAGGCATCTGGATGGGTATATGAATAGGAAGGGTTTAGAGGGACATGGATCAAATGGGACTAGATTACTTTAGCATATCTGGTTGGCATGAATGAGTTGGATCGAAGGGTCTGTTTCTGTGCTGTATAACTCTATGATTCTGCTACAATGAATCCATTGTAATCCAGTTCGATGCTATTCAGAACTATTTTAGAATATCTATGAACATCTAGGAACACATGAGAATAAAATATTTGACAATATCTAAAAGGAGAGTATCTTTCAACCTTTAAAAGAAAGAGTGGATGGAAGTCACAGTTTCACATTTATAAGATTTAACATAAGGAGGCTCAGCAAAACAATGTGGTACAAATGGAAGGGAAGTACATAACCGAAATATGAAGAAATTGAAGCTTGTGGTGGATATTACCTTTTCAGGAGAGCTATCCCCCCCCCCAGCCCTGGTTGATATGTATTTCTCAATCGACATCACAAAACAGATTTCAGTTATTAGCATATTGCTATTTGTGACAGATTGAAGAGCCAGCTACCATAATTCCTACATTTCAATAGTAACTCCACATCAAAGTACAGTATTGGCCATAAAGTGCTTTGAGATGTTCAGTAATCAAAGAAGATACTACATGAATGCGAAGTGTTTTTAACAAAGAACTTCAATCAAGTTACTACATAAAACTCCATACTGTAGTTAAATATTAAACATTATACAAACTTCGAATGCTTCACTGATGAAAAGTGTTTAGAAAGGCTATGATTGTCAGGTGCACTAAAAAAAGTATTGAATCATAATCAATACTTTTGATTCCATTTACAAATTTTCTTATAGTGCAACACTGGATTATGTAATCTGAATATTTAATTAGTTAAACTTACAAAATAGAGAAATTCCAAAAAACTGGAAACCATGGTAGCCCCTGATGAGCCCAAGATATGGTTCAGAATGGTTTTCACCAATTAATTCAAATAACATACCTTGTTATCAGTTCTGATGGTAACTTTAAGCTGTGGGAGAACTCGCTCGACTTCGAGATTCCATTCAGCAGCATCTGTTGTTGATTCTAAAATCTCTTCTGGTTTTGTAGACTCCAACGCCTCCTAAAAATTAAATGTTTTTGATAAGTCAGACAATAACATCATTTCTCTACTCTCATTCAACAGAATGAACTGGATTATTGTTCCAACATCTGCATTAATATGATGTTCCACTCACGCATTTCCTCCAGGGTAGTCAGTGAAGCAGCAGCCAACAGACAGGGTCTCCCTCCCCCCAAACACCTCTTTCCTGGTGGAGGCCTTTGTCGTGCTCCAACCAGGGCAATTAGGTAATTTCAACACATGAAAATTTCATTGCTGAGGTCATTTCATTAACTACAGTCGTAATATTCAGTGTTTAAATGAAAGTACACAAAAGAAACAGTATAAAACAAAGCTTTCAGCTAAATTGCTCAGTTTGTAAAATTAGTGCTGATGGGAGCATTGAATTTGCTTAAATAATACTGAAGTTCTCTTTTAGCAAGCACCATGTCATAACTAGGGCAATAATCCCATTACATGGTCAAGATTTAAACTAATTTCATGGGTTAAAACAGACAAACTGAAACAAAGCAATTTAAAAAAGGTAAATACAAATTTAAAGCAATATTAAAGCCTGAATTTGTAACATTCTCTTTGTTAGATTTATAACAATGCTACCAAATATTCAAGTGGCTCAGATATCAGAATTTATACAAACTTGTCCACAGTGCATGATTAACTTGGCTTCTTTTTGATAGCTAGGAATATTAAACAGTACATGACAAGATATTCTAAAAGCAGTGTACCTGAGCTTGGTGAAAGAAACCATAAAAGGGTTCATATTCCTAATGGTCAGAGAATATTTCAACAGCAGGAATAGATGTTACAAATATACAGGACCTAAAATCTGGAACTTATGAGATCAATGCTGAGCTACATTTCAGACATTATTGAGTTTCAGGTCAGGTGGTTCAAGTCAAGTTAGGTTGGGAGGGGTCAAGGGTCATATGGAGTGCAGGATGTAAGAGATAGGTGAAGCCTACAAACAGTCAGGAACCAAACTGTGTGAATGGAGTGCTGTACCAAATTGTACTGGTAAATTTTACTTTTAAATTTTACTGAATTAAAATTAATGCATAGAAGATGTCAAAAACATCTGGTTTTCAGACACTGCTAGTATTCACCTTGGCCACATTTGAGGTATATTACCTCTACCTGTAAACAGTTTGACAGGAAAGCTAGGGACACCATCACTGAAGATATAAAGAAGATATATTGAGAAAATCTCACCATTTTCTGTCCTTGAGCTTTCAAAATCTCCAAATCTAGGAAAGACTCCCCTTCTTCAAAATCGTCTGCTTCTTCCTGAAAATCAGTTCCAGGGAAATAGTTACATCAATAAAATTAAATTTCACCTTGTCAAAAATTACTGAACAATTTTCTTTTCACTGTATTTTGGAATTTTTTTCTGACGCAGAGTATTTCAGAAACTGTCACCTACTGTGAGAATTACAGGAATGTAGAAATATTAGAGACGACAGATAGGCCCATCTACTCAGGCTTCTACCACCCTAGAAGTCATACAATACAATAATATTGTATATACGGTGAACACATCCCCTTTCTGGTGTGGCATGGGAAATAGCTAGAAAGCTGAGAGATTGCAGCAGCAATGTAAAAAGTCAGAATCTCAACATTGAAATAAACTGCTGTGATTTTCAAGGGTATCACAGAATGGTTGCAGGATGTTCTTTTAGGGGAGAGCGTTCGGCCCGAAGATGTGTTCCATGTTAGGAACAATGATTTAGGAAGAAAGGGGATTTGGTCCTGAAGTCAGAATTTAGGCAGCTACGCAGAAAACCAATAAGGAGCACCTCAAAAGTAATTATCGCTCGATTACTCCCAGTACCACAGAAAAATGAATACAGAAATAAGAGGATAGGACAGCTAAATGGTGGCTGGAAAGATGGTGCAGGAGTGAGGACTCCAAATTCCTGGGACACTAGAACTGGCTCTGGAGATGATGGCATCTGTTTGGGCAGGACCACTTACACTTGATCAAAGTTGGAAATGAGTTCCTTGTGGAGCATTTTGCTGCTGTTATTCAGGAGACTTTGCAAGATGCAGGGAAGAGGAAAGATTATGAAAGATTAATAACAGGGTGCACAAAATACTAAGAGAGACAGACAGCATTAGAATAGAGAATTGTAAATTAATAGGTAGAAACAGAATAAGGAAGAAATTAAAACATTCTAAATCAGGATTACACTGTATGTATGTGAATGCACAGAATACAGTAATAAATTTGGTAGTTCCGGGCGCAGATATCCATCTGGAGTTATAATGGAGGCCTGGCTCAAAGAACTGCTAGACTGGGTGTTAAATATTCCTGGATAACAGGGTATTCAGAAAAAAAAGTTCAGAAAAACTGAAAGGAGGGGTGGCAGTATTGGTTAAAGAAGGCATTGCAGTACTGGAGAAAGAGGATGCCTTGGAGGGTTCAAGGAACATTTGGCTAGGAACAAGAAGGGTGCAATTACATTACTCGGAGCAGAATACAAACCACCAACTGGTGGGAAGGATTTAGAGGAATAAATCTACAAGGATCACAGAGGTCGCTAAAATGGGGGACATTAATTCCCTGAACATAGACTGGGATAGGGGTAGTGTAAAGGACATTAATAAATAGTTGTTTTGAAAATCAAAATAATGAAAATTTGCAAATGATTAACTATAACTTACAATCAGCTCATCTTCCAGCTTATTCAATGTCAATTCAGCATCATCGTCCATTAATGCTTCCTCTTCCATCTCCTCTGCTGGATACACAGGTCTAAATTAATACAGTTATGATTAAAATTGGAGCTCATTCCTGGGTATGTCATACTTATCACACATTTAATTGTGAAGATATTGGGATGGTATTACTTTCAAATAGCATAACTAGCAAATGACAACAACAGATGTCATTTTTACCAATGTGACAACTATCAAAAACTTCAAAAAAAAACCTTTTTATCTGGTTCTAGAAGATTAATGGTAAATTGTACTTTGGTATTCATGAATGCCAGCTCTCCAAATTCTGAAAGATAATTTTAGAAAAACTGAAAGTAGAAAACTACATGTTTGTTAGCTTAACATCTGTCATAGAGGAAATGTTAGAAGCTATTATTAAGGAAGTTACAGCAGGCCACTTACCTAACTTCAAGATAGAGTCGATGTGTTTTTGTGAAGGAGAAATCATGTTTAACTAATCCAATGGAGTTCTTTAAGAAGTAGAATGTGCGGCGATAAAAGAGAATGAGGGTTGTTCTGTACTTAGATTTCCAGAATGAATTTGATAAAATGCCACATCAAAAAGATTGAGAGAAAATAAAAGCTTATAGTGTACGTGGTAGCATATTGGCATGGATAGCAGTTTGGCAAGCTAATAGCAAGTGATGGTTGACAAAATTGCTGGTGGCACAAAGACGGTAGGAAAGTAAGTTCTGAAGAACATGCACATGGGCTACACTAATTTCTCCCTTTTTGTAAGCCCTTAGAAGGTGAAGATGACATAAAGAGTCTGTGTAGGGATACTGATAGGTTAAGCAAATCGATCAAAAATCTAGGCAGATGGAATACAATGTGGGAAGATGTGATGTGATGTACTTTGGCAGGAAGAATATACAAACTGACTATGATTTAAATAGAGAAAGACTGCAGAAAGCCACAGAACAGAGGGATTTAAGCATTGTCATCCATGAATCACAAAAAGCTAACCTCCAAGTTGATGAGAAGATTGGGGTGAATCCAAAGAGATTCTTTAAGTATATTAAAGGAAAAAGAATAACTAGAGAGAGAATAGGAACCCCGAAGGACGAAAGTGGACATGTAGGTGTGGAACTGTAGGAGATGGGTGAATATTTCTCCTCTGTGTTCACCATGGAGAAAGACATGAAGACTTTGGAATTCGGAGAAATTAGTGGCAACATCTTGGGGACAGTAGAGGTGGTGTTGGACGTACTAGAATGTACGAAGGTGGATAAATCTCCCGGTCCTCACCAGATATATCCAAGAGCCCTGAAAAATGATAGAGAAGAAATTGTGGGGGCCCTGACTGATATATTTGCATCATTGTTATCCACGAGTGAGGTTCCAAAAACCTGGGAACTGTAGACCAGTAAGCCTAACATCTGTGGTAGGTAAGTTACTTGAGAAGATTCTGAGAGATAAGATATACAAGCATTAAGAAAGGCAGGGTTTGATTAGGAATAGTCAGCGTGGCTTGGTGAGCGGGAGATCATGCCTCACAAATTTGTTAGAGATCTTCGACGAAGTGACCAGGAAGGCTGATGAGGGCAGGGTGGTAGACATAGTCTATACGGATCTCAGAAAGGCCTTTGACAAGATTCCACATGGTCGGCTGCTCTGGAAGGTTAGATTACATGGAATCCAGGGAGAACTGGCAAATTGGACACACAATTGGCTTGATGGTAGGAAGCAGAAAGCAATAGTGGAAGGATGCTTGTCGGACAAGAGGCCTGCGACTAGTGGTGTGCCTCATGGGTTGGTGCTGGGCCCATTACTGTTTGTTATCTATATCAATGATTTCGATGAGAATGTACAAGGCATGATTAGTAAGTTTGTGGATGACACTAAAACAGGCGGTATCGTGGACATTGAGGAAGGTTATCAGAAATTGCAGCAGGATCTTGATCAGCTAGGGAAGAGGGCCAAGAAATGGCAAATGGAATTTAATAAAGACAAGCATGAGGTGTTGCATTTTGGAAAGTCAAATCAAGGTAGGAGTTTCATGGTGAATGGTAGGGCCTTAAGGAGTGTAGTGGAACAGAGGGACCTTGGAGTTCAGGTGCACGGTTCTCTGAAAGTGGAGTCACAGGTAGACAGGACAGTGAAGGCGGCTTTGGGCACACTGGCCTTCATCAGTTAGGGTACTGAGTATAGAAGTTGGGAAGTCATGTCGCAGTTGTACAGGATGTTGGAGAGGCCGCACTTGAGAGTATTGTGTTCAGTTTCGGTCACCTTGCTATAGGAAGGATGTTATTAAACTGGAAAGAGTGCAGAAGAAATTTACAAGGATATCGCCAGACTCAATGGACTGAGTTATAGGGAGACGTTGGACCAGTTAGGACACTTTTCTTTTGAGTGTAGGAGACTGAGAGGGGATCTTATAGAAGTGTATAAGATCATGAGGCATGGATAGGGTGAATGCACTCAGTCTTTTTCTCAGGGTTGGGGAATCAAGGACTAGAGGGCATCAGTTTAAGATAAGAGAGGAAAGAATACATGGGAAGCTGAGGGGAAACTATTTTTACACAGGGTGGTACGCATATGGAATGAGCTGCCAGCGAAAGTGGTTGAGGTGGGTATATTAATAACATTTAAAAGGCATTTGGACGAACACATGGCTAGGAAAGGTTTAGAAGGATATGGGCCAAGTGCAGTGAAATGGGGTTAACTTGGATAGACGTTTTAATTGGTGTGGACCCGTTTGGACCGAAGGGCCTGTCTCCATGCTTTAGGACCCTTTGACTCTAAGTTCAGTGAGTTACAGGGAAGGCAATGGAATTTTGACTTTTATTTCAAAGGGAATGGAGTATAAAATTAGGGAGGTTTTGCTAAAAACTATACAAGGTACTAGTCAGAGCACAGCTGGAACATGTGGAATTCTTTAGATTACAGAACAAAGAACAGTACAGCACAGGAATGGGCCCTTCAGCCCACAATGCTATGCCGAACAAATTAAATGCCAAATTGACACGAAATTAAACTAATCCCTTCTGCCAGCCCTTTGTCCATAACCTTCCATTCCTTGCATATTCATGTGCTTATCTAAAAATTCCTTAAATACCCCTATGATATCTATGCAAAGGGCTGTCGTGGCTGGGTTGTTAAGTATAGTCAAGGCTCATATAAATATATTTTTAATCTGTAAGGGAACCAAAGGCATAGGGAAAAGGCAGGAAAGTGGAGTTGAGGATTATCAGATCAGCCATAATCTCATTGATTGGGAGAGGTGACTTGATACAATGAACAGCCTACTTCTGCTCCAACATCTTATGGTCTTATAGTTTTTCTGTCTTGGTTCTTAAATTCTGCCCAACCACTAACCTTCACAGAATTGTACATAGTATTAAATTGAAAGAAACAATCCTTAACTTATTTAGCCATGGATGTCACAACCTTTTGCCACCCTGAAATCTGAACTGTCTTTCTTTCTCACTACTTTAATCCATGTTACCATTTCTTTCCAGAGCACCAAAAATCTCTTATAATCTGCATCTGGTTCACCACCTTTCAGTTGAAAACTTATTGGAAACCCTTTTGCCCAATGAATGAATTTTTCTATTATAAAAAGTATCCAAATTACCTGCATATATCAATATAATTCTTGGTATCACTTAGACAGGATGTCCAATATTAAATATTAAACAATAAATCTAGCAAAACTGAGCTAAGGTTATTTGACAGCAATGATCTCTTTGTGTATATATTGATCTTTATACCAAATGTAATACAAATTGGGAAAATTGAAAAAAAGTGGTCAAATATCCTTTTTTAATGTATTCATGGGATGTGACAGCTGCTAACCAGATGGGCATTTAGATGTTACGAAATCCCTTTCAGAAACATAATAGTATTTTCCACTAGGAAAGGTTTCTGCCATTTAGTAATGGGCTCTCTCTGGCAGTTTTACAGTTCACTCTTGGCTTCCCTCTCCCTACCTGTTTTATCCTACACTATTCTTTTATGGCATCCACTCCCCTTCCATGACAATCTCAATGTTCCCACACTTTTCATGGCCTAATTACCCACAACCACAAATTCTACTTGATCTCAAGATTTTACTTCATCTTGACTCCCAGCATGCAGCACCATGACGGGTTAATCAATATTTAAAGAAACACGTGATGCTTATTTAGAGGTAGTCACAACACCAAAGTTCATGACTCAGTGTTCCACAGAATTATACTAGTCAGACTTCCATCACAAGTTTTTACCTCTTCCAATTAAAGCCAGTATGCTTGAGGGCTTCTTCAGCTAAGCGATCCAGTACATAACACACCTGCTCTCCATAGCCTTGCTTCAGTTTGGAAGGAGGAAAGTCTACTGAGCCACCCTAAAGTAAAGTGTTTGAAAATGATGATTTGGCTTGATGAACATATCAATTACAGAGAATCCACTTGAGGCTGCTTTGAAAATTATAACATGAATAACGAAAAAATAATTTCATGAGAAACATATGCTGCGCTATTGAAAGGAATTTCACTTACCTTCAATATTTGCAGTAGCATGATTAACACGATCAGTAAATGAACTGGTCTAACTAAATTCCAAATCATCTTTTATACATTAATATACTGTTAATGAAAAATCTTTTCAAATCAATTTCCACAATCTTCTGTATTTGTTAAAATGAAAGTTCTTTCAAATTGCAAATATAGAACAGAAAGTAAAATAGCAAAATGACTTAGTTGGTGAATAACAAGGGCACAGAAAGCAGAGGTACTCAGCTTCAATACTTGAAGTATAACATTTGGTAACGTTACCGGTCAGGGTGAAGGGCAAGGCTGGTAGGTGCAGGGAATGCTAGATGACTATAGAAATTGAGGTTTGGTCAAGAATAAGGAGGAAGCATATGTCAGGTATAGATTGTAGGGATCAAGTGAATCCCTTGAAAAGTATAAAGGCAGTACGAGTATACTTAAGAGGGAAATTAGGAGGGCAAAAAAAGGTCATGAGATGGCTTTGGCAAACAGGGTTAAGGAGAATCGAAAGGGATTCTACAACTACATTAAGGACAAAACAACACCTAGGGAGAGAATAGCATTCCTTAAAGATTAACAAGGTTGCCTACGTGTGGAACCACAGGAGATGGCGGAAGATACGAAACAAGTATTTTGCATCAGTGTTTACTATGATGAATGATATAGAAGATATAGAATGTGGGGTAATAGTGACATCTTGAAAAATGTCCACAGTACAGAGGAGGTGGTGCTGGATGTCTTAAAACACTTAAACATGGATAAATCCTTGGAACTTGATTAGATGTGGGAAGCTAGGGAAGTGATTGCTGGGCCCCTTGCAGAGAGTTTTGGATCACTGATAGCCACAGGTGAGGTGTTGGAAAACTGGAGGTTGGCTAACGTGCCTCCATTATTTAAGAAAGATGGTCAGGAAAACCCAGGGAACTACAGACCGGTGAGGCTGACATCAGTGGTGGGCAAGTTGTGGAAGGGAATCCTGAGGAATAGGATTTACACGTATTTGGAAAGGCAAGGACTGATTAGGGATAGTCAACATAGTTGTGTGCGTGAGAAATCATGTCTCACCACCTTGATTTAGTTTTTGAAGAAGTAATGAAGAGGACTGATGAAGGCAGAGCCATTGATGTGGTCTATACAGACTTCAGTAAGGCATTCGACAAGATTCCGCATGGTAGATTGGTTAGCAAGGTTTGATCACATGAAATACAGGGAGAACTAGCCATTTCGATACAGAACTGGCTTGAAGGTAGAAGACTGAGGATGGTGGTGGAGGGTTGCTTTTCAGACTGAAGGCTTGCGACCAGTGGTGTGCCACATGGATCAGTGCTGAGTCCACTGCTTTTCGTCATTTATATAAATAATTTGGATGTGAACATAGGAGGTATGCTTAGTAAGTTTGCAGACGACATCAAAATTGGAAGTGTAGTTGACAGTGAAGAAGGTTACCTCAGAGTACGACAGGACCTTGATCGAGATGGGCCAACAGGCTGAGGAATGGCAGATGGAGTTTAATTTAGATAAACGTGAGGTGCTGCATTTGGAAAGGCAAATCAGGGTAGGTCTTATACACTTAATGGCAGTGCCTTGGGGAGTGTTGCCAAAGAAAGGGCCTTAGGGGTACAGGTGCATTGCTCCTTGAAAGTGGAGTTGTAGGTAGACAGGACAGTAATGAAGGCATTTGGTATGCTTGCCTTTATTGGTCAGGGCATTGAGAATTGGAGATGGGATGTCATGTTGCAGCTGTACAGGACATTGGTTAGGCTACTTTTGGAACACTGTGCTCAATTCTGGTCTCCCTGCTATACGAAGGATGTTGCAAAACTTGAAAGGGTTCAGAAAAGCTTTACAAGGATGTTGTCAGGGTTGGAGCGTTTGAGCTATAGGGAGAGGCTGAATAAGCTGGGGCTATTTTCCCTGGAGCGTCGGAGGCTGTGGGGTGACCTTATAGAAGCTTATAAAATCATGAGGGGCACGGATAGGGTAAATAGACAAAGTCTATTATATAGTATATAGACAAAGTCTATTATACCAGAGGCTGGTAAAATTACAACATTTAAAAGGCATCTGGATTGGTATATGAATAGGAAGGGTTTACAAGGATATGGGCCAAGTGCTGGCAAACGGGACCAGGTTAATCTAGGATAGCTGATCAGCATGGATGAGTTGGACCAAGGGTTCTGTTTCCATGCTGTACAGCTCTATGACTCTACTTGAGAGTTTGTAGAAGCACCACCACTGATTTCAAAATCAAAGAATATATAACCAGCTGCATAATTTTTGCTAACTAAAAGTGTATAGGTGGACAGCGAGGGGAGGGGATACAAGACTGCAAACAGTCATAACAGCTGCTATCATTGAATAAGCTGCTAACCGATCAATACCATCAGGAGACGGAGAGGAAATGGCAAAATATCTGTAAGAAAACTGGATGTAGCACACACTAATTTCCATTAACAAAATATGTTCCTATACTTTATCAACAACTTATTACGTCCAACAAAGTACTTTATTCCCTTTCTGAAAAGAGTACCAAGTAAATTTAATTTTAGCAATGCTACATGTTTGAAAGGAGGGAGATAGTTTAACATCTGAATTATGGAACCTTTATCTGAAAGAAGTCTGCACCCATGAAGGTGATCTAAATTTCCCTACTATTTTTGAGTCAGGCACATTCCACAGATTTGTCAGTATTTTCTATGTTATTTTCAGATCAGCTCTTTTAGTTGCTTTCCTTTATCTTGCTGCCACCATTGAAAGCTTGGATAAGTTGATGTCATTTTCCTTCTGAATAGAAATTGGTAAAGGACAGATTTAATTGAGGTGTTCAAAAGTATGACAGGCCAAGATATAGGAAGGTTCTATTTTTCATAGCTAACAGGTCAATAACCAGAGGATGTAGCTTAAAAGAAACTGGCTGAAGGATAAAAGAAACTCTGAGAAACTGGAGTTAAAAGAGAAACATTTTCACTCAGAGGACGGGGGAGGGGGTGTGGAATTCATTGCTTGAAATGTTTTGAGAGGTAAAAACCCTCTTTAAAAATATTTGGCTATATATTTGAAGTGCTGAAACCTAAAACGGTAACAAAGTAAGAGCTGGAAACTGGGGCTTCCATTCAATTTGCTTTTCATAGATACCTTGTCTTATCCCAAAAGAATGCCTCTACCCTGCACTATCCTTGCTACTCCCCAAGGACTGAAACAGCTTCCAATCATATTCCCACCCTACCATGTCAACCTGTGTAATATCGCTCATTTCTGTCTCTGCCTCAAACCATGTGTGTTTTTGTTACTTGTAGGTGTAGATCAGACATAATTAGCAGGTAGACAAAAGGGAACCAATAGGTGCAGTGTACTTGGATTCCAAAAAGACATTCAAGAGGATGTCATTCAAAGAGTTAATATTCAAGAAAAGACTCCATTTAGTTGGGAGTATTAGATTAGCATTGATAGAAGACTAGTTAACATACCGGAAGTGAAGAGTATGGATAAATGGGGAATTTTAAAGTTGACAGGCTGTGGACAGCTGATCAATGTTGAGGGCTCAGCCATTAGCAATACATATTAACGACTTAGGCAAAGACACTGGAAGTAATACAGTTAGGTATGATCTTGTGCGTATCACAGAGACATGGCTGCAAGCGGATCAGGGACAGGAACTAAATATCCAAGGATGCGTGTCCTATTGAAAGTACAGGCATGTGGCCAGAGACAGGCAACTTTACCTTGTTAGTATGAAATGGAATTAATAGCAAGAAGTGAGTCAGATGATGAAGTGTGGGTGGAGCTGAGAAACCACAAAGGATAAAAAGGCCCAATGGGAGTTGTGTACATGCCTCCTGGGAGTAGTCAGGATGTGGAGACGAAAATAAATCAGGAGATAGAAAGGCATGTAAGAAAGGCTATATTACAATAATCGTGGTGGACTTCAATATGCAGGTGAACTAGGAAAATCAGGTTGGTAGCAGATCTTGAGGGAAGGAATTTGTGGAATGTCTACAAGATGGTATTTTGGAACAGTTTGCTGTAGAACCCACTTGGGAACAGGTGATTCTGGAACTGGTGATGTGTAATGAGGTAGACTTGATTAGGAAGGTTAAAGTGATGAAAGCCCTAGGGGCAGTGACCCCCTAATATGTTAGAATTCACCCTGCAGTTTGAGAGAGGGAAGGTTGAATCAGATGTAAGGGTATGACAATTGAATGAAGTTAACACAAAGACATGAGGGAGCAGCTGACCGGAGCTGATTGAAAGATTGAAAATGGTGGAGCTGCAATGGCAGGAGTTTCTGGGGGTACAGCAGAAACAAAAGCATACAATGTGGTGAAGATTAGTAAGAAGCCAGAAGATTGGGAATCCTTTAGAAACTACGAGAGGATAAATAAAATAGCAATAAAGGGGAGAAAATGAAATATGAGAATAAGCTGGTTAGTAACATAAAAGAAGACTACAGGAGTTTTTATTTAAATATCTAAAACACAGGAGTGGACAGTGCAAAACTGGAAACTGAGGCTAAGGAAGTAGTAATGGAGAACAAAGAAACACTAGAGAAACTGATTAGGTATTTTGCATTAGTTTTCATAGTGGAAGACACCAACAGCATACCAGAACTTCAAAAGAGGCAGGGGCAGAGGTGAGTGTGGTGGCTATCACTAAGGCAGAGGTGCTGGCAAAGCTGAAAGGTGTGAAGGTGGAGAAATCACCCAGATCAGATGTACTACACCTCAGACTTCTGAAGGAGATAGCAAAGGAGATTGTAGAGACATTGGTGATGATCTTTCAGAAATCAGGAAAATTTCAGGAAAAATACACGGTCCGGGTCACTTAAAAATCTGATACAACACAAGTCAAAAGCTACACGTGTTTACAAATGGTCCATTTTATTAACACAGTATAGTTCTTGATTATCAAAAGGAAGTTTAGTTGCTCTTCTATAGGGACAATTCATTTCTTTGATGGAAAAAAACACAATTGATAAAAATTAATTTTAATTGCATATATATGCAAGAAACTCTGGATAGTAAATGGAATAATAAATTTCAGCACCTTCTACACTAATATTTCCTTTTTCCACAACAAATAGATTATCTCTAAAGGTATGGAAAAATTCTGAATTGATTGTTTCTAAAATGAACTGAATATTTTATTAATCGTCCCCTGTACTGTGCGTTTAACTTTTGACTTACCAAAGCACGGAGTTCTGTCAGAATATTTGATATTGTTGCATTTGGATCATCATATTCTTGGGGTTGTTCAAAGAAACGTCCTGTTTGGTTTAACAACCAAGCTGCCACAGATGTAAACATGTAGAACTGCTCACCAGGGTTTGTGGGGAGAGCAAAGTAGTGTCTGTTCAAATAAACACTTAATAGATTACTGTAATATGCTCACCATGCTGCAAATTGATTATATTTCAACTGATGATATATTTGTGATCTCGTGTATGCTCTATAACCTCCCTGGCTCTCCCCAGAAAATTCATTATTCAAAATATTTTTCGGAGCTCATACAAAGCTATTGAAAAGATCAGAAATATAAATCAACTCATTTGAAGATTTGAAAAGAACTGAGCAAAAAGCTGCAGTGGTTTTCTTCCAAGGAAGAAGGGTTAAATTTAGGCTTCAGATCAACTTTAGAGATCTACATTTCAGAATAGAAGGAGTGGGGAATAAAGTATACGAGTACATAAAATATCAACTCATTGATATCCAATATTTACAAAAGGTCAAATAAACTTTGCACTACATGAACATAAAGACATATGAAGCACTTCAAACTTCAAAGTAAGTACAAATAAAATTCAAGCTTTCACGAAATTGATCGGCTGACTATTATTTTAGAATGCTGATTGTAAGAAGCTCGTGTAGAACCGAAACAGGGAAACATGAGAAGCCGGGCTTGTCAGATAAAGTTATCACAGCAAATTTAAAGACCATAACAATCGGGATAAATTGTCATAGATATATTGGCTGAGATTTTCTGATGGCCAAGCAGTTGTTATTCTAAGATAGATGCAGCAAATTCCAAAGAATTGCCCAGGAAATTTGAAGATTCTGCAATACAGGAGAACTATGAGAATCAAGGTGTGACTCTGCATTACTTAAATACCCATGATTGGGATCTCCTGTCAGAAATGTGGAGCTCTCTCCTTTCATAAAAAAAAGGGCATATAGCAATCATTCCCATTCCTTGGAAAATCCAGCCCATTATGATAACAACAATTCAGTCTATTCGTTTATAACATTTATGATGAACCAGAGAGGAATATCAGAAGGAAGACTTTATGGTCCATTGCATTTGTTCTAGCACTAGCTTTTCAACTGAATCTAATTAATTGAATTATGATTTATACTCTTCACTCACAAAAAAACTTAGTTAATTCTTTCTAAATTATCCTATGATCGTTGCCACATTTATATATTATAGAAGAAATTGTTCATTATTTTAACAGTGAAAAGAATGTTCTGCCTTTCCCTTATTATTTTAGGGATAATTCCAAGTTTAGACCCCTTGTTACTGAAACATGGACCACTATTAACATTTGTACTTACTTACCTAAAAAGTCCTCGTAACTTTGAAAACTTTCAACAGATTTGCATCTCACACTTCTTGTTCCAGTGATAAACACTATTTTCCCCACATGCTTTTCTTCACAACAACAAAGTCGGCTTTAATTCACTGATGAGCATTTGTGTCCGAGTCGGATTATGAGCTCAAACTCAGTCCAGAGATGCAATATATAATTCAAGCTTGACACTTTAATTAGTACTGAGGGAGTGCTGCACTTTCATCTTTCAGATGAAAATTCAACTAACAACCAATCTGTCATTTTTGATAAATGTAAAAGCTTTTGCCTACCATTCAAAGAACAGTAGTCAAGTTTGCCAAGTTGGCCACATGTGTCTCTGACACAGGACTCAAATAATTTACTAAAATGCTCTTTGTGGAACATTGCTGAGCTCAAAGTGGCTCCTTGATATTTGAATAATGAGGACATGCTCCATCGGCTGTGAAAGGCTATAGGACATTGCTATATAAATGCAAGTGACGACACAGTGTGGAGTCCATTTCTAAAGAAGGGTCCCGGCCCGAAACGTCAACTTTCCTGAATAAAAACAGAAAGAACTGCGGATGCTGTAAATCAGGAACAAAAACAAAGTTGCTAGAAAAGCTCAGCAGGTCTGGCAGCATCTGTGAAGGAAAAAAACAGAGTTAACGTTTCGGGTCCAGTGACCCTTCCTCAGAACTCACCCCAGGGGACCCGGACCCGAAACGTTAACTCCGTTTTTTTTCTTGATGCTGTCAGACTTGCTGAGCTTTTCCAGCAACTTCTGTTTTTGTTCCGTCAACTTGCCTGCGCCTCTGATGCTGCCTGACCTGCCGGGTTCATCCAGCTCCACAGTGTTGTTTCTGACTCCAGCATCTGCACTTCTTGCTATCTCTATGTAAATGCAAGTTTTTTTTCCCCTTTGCTGTCATTCCTTGGTGTGTGGGGTGGGAATTCTATTCTATTTTCGCTGTACACTTTCTACCCAAAAATATCACAAGATATTTCAATTCTGGCCTATACGTTGGACCGATTGCTTGCTTTCGACATTCAAAAGGTCTTTTAAGTACAAAACGCAGAATGTAAATGGGAACGGGATGGTAAGTAGGGCCGATTAAGGGGGTGTGCAGCAAAAGGGGGCTCCCCTCAGACTCAGATAACAAGGTGTAGAGCTGGATGAACACAGCAGGCCAAGCAGCATCAGAGGAGCAGGAAAGCTGACGTTTCGGGCCTAGACCCTTCCTCAGCTCTACACCTCGTTATCTCAGATTCTTCAGCATCGGCAGTTGCCTACTACCTCTGAGATAGTAGGAACTGCAGATGCTGGAGAATCTGAGATAACAAGGTGT
>JAHRHZ010000013.1:59732722-59748278 GCA_024137785.1 Ginglymostoma cirratum
CTCTTCCCCTCCCCCATTTCTGATGAAGGGTTTAGGCCCGAAACGTCGAGTTTTCCTGCTCCTATGATGCTGCTTGACCTGCTGTGTTCATCCAGCCCCATGCTTGTTATCTCGGATTCTCCAGCATCTGCAGTACCTTTTATCTCAGCTCTACACCTTGTTGTCTCAGATTCTCCAGCATCGGCAGTTCCTACGATCTCCCCTCAGATTCAGATTCAGATCCTGGAGGTTGGGGGTGAAGGGGGGGTCACTCCGCAGACTCCTCCCGGGTTAATTATCACAGAGGCCCACCTCGACAGGGCCTTCATGTTGTTTCTCCGGATCAGATTCTCCTCGTAGTCCATCAGCTTCAGCTTATCCAGGAGGTCCTCCATGGTGACAAACATCTGATAGACCGCGCCGGGCCCGCGCTCCCCTTCATCGCCTCGCCGGCCATCATCGGCCATCGGAGCAGCGGCTCTGGGGGAGAGAGGGAGGGAGGGCACGGCCTTTCTCCGGGGGATTACCCGTCCACCGTCCGTTATGTCAAAATTAAACGGTTAACGCGCCCGCCCGGTTCGAACCGAACACTGAGTATCCAGGAAGTGAGGTCAGCAGTGAGTGGGGTTGTCAAGGAGCAAACGCTGGAAAGAGGAGGGATGTATTATATCATTAGAGGCTGGGAATGATCGACAATACCACAAACAAATGGTAAGGGCACTTGTGGTGCAACGGTAGTATTGTTATCTTTAAGTGGAGAGGCCCGAGTTCAAGTCCCACTTACTCTAGAGGTGCGTGTGTGTGTCATTACATCTCTAAACAGGTTGATTAGGAAAATCGGTATATAACTAGTGAGGGGATTTTGTAGTGTCAGGGTTTTGTCCCTGTCACTGAGCCCAGGGGACTTTGGGTTCAACTTTTCACTACTGCAGAGGTGTGTAATACCATCTCTGAACAGATTTTTTAAAAAAATCATCTGCAACTAGCAACTAAGCGTTTCAATTACATAAAACATCCCATGATGCTTTGTAGGGACATGACTCGTAAGTACACATTTCATGACCTCGAGATGCCCTAAAAAAATCATAACTAATGCCAGCTGCCTTTGAAATGAAGTTGTTGTAAAGTGGGAAAAATAAAGTGACCCTTAAAGGGGCCTGAATGCAGTGGGCTATGTGAGAAATGTCGCAGAATCAAGCAAGAAGTTCAGAGGGGTCTGCATCTTTTTATTCCAGGTGTCAAGGTGAGATTCTTATCAGGCAATGGCGAGATACCTATAAAGAAAGATTATTGCTTGTTGGCAACCTTATTAACTAACATATTAATGTGCAGCTGCACATTACTGCCCATCTACTGCCCACTGTGTGCAAACTGGACAACAAAAACCTGCTGACTTCAGCTTGTTACTGACTGCAAAGAGGCTCTATGTTTCTCAGCAAACAATAGCATCTCAGTGCACAATCCTTGGGCGCCAGCTGCACAGCCCTCATCAATGCATGTTCAACCAATACTCCATATCACTTTTTTAGTGCAGGAACTCCAAAGTTTGTGGGCAGCCGCCACTTCTGAAAGCTGAAGACAAAGTATTGACACGCTGATTGGCCTGCATGGGGTCTTAGGAACCTTGAAGTGACTGTGTAGGGAGGGAATGTTTCTTCCAATAACTACCAAATCCCCAGGATTCTCATGGCACCTAATACAATCCACTTGCAGGATACACATTTCAGGGCGCATTGAAATTTGCATCAAAAGGACATTCTGCATGCAAGGACTGGCTCCCAGCTGATGGATTGGACCAGGTTATGTCCCAAGGCTGCTCACTTGCTCTCTTAGCACTTACTCACTTAGTGCCTACCTGCATGCTTGCAGCATCCTTGCCATGCAGTGCCATGCCTGTTAGCACTTTGATGCTTCAGCCAGAGTCTAAGGGCTAAAGTACAATCATATTGATGTCAGAGATAGCAAGAACTGCAGATGCTGGAGTCAGAGATAATAAAGTGTGGAGCTGGAGGAACACAGAAGACCAGGCAGCATCACAGGAGCAGGAAAGCTGACGTTTCGGGTCAGGACCGTTCTTCGGATATTGATGTACTCTTGTACACAGACAGGCAAGTTGCTTCTTGTGCTTGTCAGTAAAGACCTGCCTGGGCTGGAGTGCATCTTGCTATACAGCACACCAGGATGTCAATCTAATATGGACAGTATGTGCCAGCTCCCTGTGTGGCAAACACACTCTATGTTTATTCAACCAAATGGCCATCTTGAAAGTGGGTGGAAGCTAGTCCTCAGTCCATTTGGGGGTGAGGGGCAATTGGTCAGGGGATCCTGATACGTTCAGTCTCTGGTGCGGTCTTCATATAGCTTTTTATTAAATTGCCAGTTGCTTACCTGTATGTAACGTTCCCCAATGGGACAGTGACAAGATGTGCATCTACAACGGGCATTGGGGATAGAGTAGTGGTGACTTTGGATGGTTAGACAAGATGTGGCTAAGGGCAGGGAAACTGTGTGACTTGTTGGTTAAACAGTGATTAGGTTGAAAGAGTGGGGATGTGTATACAAAGGAACATCAGCCATACCACCTAAATACTGTGGTTCTTACTGGACAAGGCAGGTTGTTAGTTAATTCAATGGTGTTGGGAAGATAATGGCAAGATATCTCCCTAAGCATTTTGTAGAGAAACCTTCCGTGAAACTTGACAAAACTGACACTTAGCCAAAAAAAAGGTAAGATTCAGCTAACTGTGACAAATTTGCATACTGTAACACAAACAGGAAATTAAGTGATCAGTTAATCTTTTGACACAGAAGAAGAACAAATTTAAGGATTTGAAGTAAGACCAAAAAAGTCATCCTTTAATTGTATAGAGCACATGTGAGACAATGAGAATAGTGCCTTTGATGTGTGAAATGATCAGAAAATTAAATGTTAATAGGATTCAAGGGGAACTGGTAGGTTGGATTAAAATTGCCTCAGTGGCAGGAAGCAAACAGTTAAGGTTAATATTTTTCATTCTGGCTGGAAGGATGTATTTCTCTTTTTTGTTCAGCATGGATACAATGGACCAGATGGCTTCCTTCTGTGCTGTAAATCTTTCCATGTTTCTATGCATATTTAAGGTGACTGTGGATTATCAATCAAGCAGAACAATTATTTTCTGAAAGGTGTTGATCTCCTTGGGTTTTTTTTACAGCTGCTGTTATCTAGGTAAGTGAAAAGAAGAAGAAAGACTCGTAGATATAGTGCATCCACAACTGCTGAATTTCACAGCTAACAAATTATTTTTGAAATAACAAGCATGGGGCTGGATGAACACAGCAGGTCAAGCAGCATCATAGGAGCAGGAAAACTTGACATTTCGGGCCTAAACCCTTCATCAGAAAAACGTCAAGTTTTCCTGCTCCTATGATGCCGCTTGACCTGCTGTGTTCATCCAGCCCCATGCTTGTTATCTCGGATTCTCCAGCATCTGCAGTACCTTTTATCTCTGATACAAAATTATTTTTGAAGTATTGTCCCTATTGTAATGGAGGAAACATGACTTGTGCACAGCAAAGTCCCACAAGCAACATTGTGATATTTGTGGAGATAATCTATTTTAATGATGTGATTGAGGGAAAAGTATTGGCCTGGACACTGAGGCTAACTTTTCTGCTTCTCTTTGAAATAGCACCATGGAACTTTTTTATGCCCATCTGAGAGATGGATGTGGCCAGTATTCAACATCTCATTCAGAAAACACCACCTTTGACAATATAGCTCTCTTTCAGTACTGCATTGGATCATCAACCTAGATTGTTGTGCGCAAGACTCAACTTTCTGCCTCAGAGCAAGAATGTCACCAACTAAATTACAACTGAAACCATTGTTATTCCATCACACTTCTGAACCCAGGTGACCTGAGTCCTATTACCACCTGCTGCACAGGTGTGTAATAGCATCTCTGAACAGGTTAATTTTTAAAAAACTGCAACTAACAACCAATGCTTTCAGAAATATTAAATGCCTGAGGTGCTTCGTAGGAACATGGCTCATACCAACACGTTTCGTGGCCTCAAGATATTTTAAAACAATTCACAACTAATGCCAGCTACCTTTGAAATGTAGTTGTTGTAAAGTGGGAAACAGGGAAACCCTGTAGGGGCCTGAATGCAATGGGCTATGTGAGAAATGTTGCAGAATCAAGCAAGAAGTCTTTTGCGTAGATGTTGAAAAGATCCTATGGGTTCAGAAGTAGGTTACTCACCACAGAATATTGACTAAGAGCTGGAATGGGGAATCATTGCAGCATTATTATCTAAGGAGTTTGAATGGAAATAAATGCTGCAAAAATCAATGGCTATCCCCATATTGAACCTTATTTTACAATGTTATCATTTAAGTTAATTTAACACCATTTTATTCAGTACTTACTGAGTCTTTGCTATATAAAGGATTCAGATATGAGAACAGACAGGACATGCTGAATTATTCTGTCTTTCTTGTGAATCATTAAGATTGTTTTGTTAAAATGTGGGTGAGAATTAATTCCCTGAAACAGAGGTTGGAAGGTTGATTATAACAAATAACATTTCAATAGCAATGCACATTGCTTTCATCCTTCCAATTGAAAATTGCCAGAAACAGCAGTAATAAATAAAGGAAAAAACTAATCTAAATAGATGTTTTGTAATTCAGTCGTGGGGTGTGGGTGTCGCTGGCTGGCCAGCATTCATTGCCCATTGCCTAGCTTCCCTTGAACTGAGTGTCTTGCCAGGCCATTTCAGAGGGCAGTTGAGAGTCAATTGCTGTGGGTCTAGAGTCACATATACATATTATATGTAGTCTTACCCATCTATATGTGATTCATCAAACTGCTTGACCTACATCCAATTTTTGACGAGTAGAAATTTCCCCCAATTGAATATCCAGAAGAAAAGAATCTTTGGTCCCCACCACAAATTTGATTATTTGATCTCTGGTTCCAGTATTCTTCTTGATGATGCACAGCGCGGTGGCTCAGTGGTTAGCACTGCTGCCTCACAGCACCAGGGACCTGGATTTGATTCCAGCCTTGGATGACTGTCGGAGTGGAGTTTACATGTTCTCCCTGCTGGGTGCTCTGGTTTCCTCCCATAGTCCAAAGATGTGTAGGTTGGGTGGATTGGCCATGCTAAATTGTTCAAAGTGTACAGGGAAGTGTAGTCTAGGTGGATGAGCCATGGTAAATCCAGAGTTAAAGGGATAGGGTAAGGGGTTTTATTTGAGTTGGATGCTTTTCTGAGGGTTTGTGGACTCGATAGGCTGAACAGTCTCTTCCTGTACTGTAAGAATTCTATGAATCTAAATATCTGGAGCTGAATCAGACAGCTTGCAACCCTGCTGTTGTGTTTAATCCTAAAATGAGCTTTTGTTGCACCACCAACACAGTCTATGTCCACATCTGTATCATTAATTTCCTCTGAGGCAGACTACTGAAATCTATGCTGCCACTCTAGTCCTACTACTCCACAGGTCACAAAATAAGATTGATATATATTGTATAGTTACCAAATGGCCAGCTAAATACATATTTATATGTGTATGTATACATATAGGTTTTCAATGAAAATATCTATCAACTACATTTCTTTAATGCACATAATTATTGGTTTCTTAACAAAGAAAAATTAATCAATGAAGACGCAATAACTAGTAAACACACGCAATGGGCAATATGAACATTTTTTTGCTTATCCATCTAAATCACCCAAAACCTGCATACTTCAGCAAGAGAAAGAACATAGATTTGTCACTGCAGAATTCCATAAAATAATTATTTTTTCTGGCCATTATGAGGATTCTTGAAGTCAAAAAGAATAAGGCATAGAACACTTCACAGTCTGTTGTTCTTGCACCTGTGGCTAAGTCACTAATTATTTACAGTTCTCTTTGATGTCTTGACAGACACAGTTTGCTCAGGAAAAAAAATATTGAGACAGTATTTCTATAATTCTGGCAGAGAAACTGATTATTTTTACCCTGAACTTAATAAGACAATTTCTTAGCATCCCTACAGTGTGGAAACAGGTCCTTCAGCCCAACAAGTCATCACTGATCCTCAGAGCATTCCACCCAGACCCATCCCCATGTTACCCACCTAATCTACACATCCCTGAATACTATGGGCAATTTAGCATGGCCAATCCACCTAACCAGCACATCTTTGGACTGTGGGAGGAAAATGGTCCATCCAGAGGAAACCCACGCAGATACAGGGAGAACGTGCAAACTCCCCAAGGACAGTTGCCCAAGGATGGGATTGAACTCAGGTCGCCAGCACTGTGAGGTAGCAGTGCTAACCACTGAGCCACCATGCCACCAAGTCCTTTTTGGAAATAGTAGAAATCAGCTGGGCTGCTTTTCCTGACATGCTCCCTGTTCCACAGCTAATTCCAAATTTCAAAACCATGCTGCATTCAGTCAATATTCAAATAGCTGAACAGGGGTACACAGGAAAGCAAGCAATTATCACTAGTCACATGATTACTAGGAAGCCTTGTTAGAACAAGATCTCCAATGTCCACAGTTCCCTTTCAATGACCTCTTTTAAAGAAATCTGTCTAGGTATTTCCACAACATTTGAAATAATTAACTTTTCCACAATCCTTCAAGACATCCAAGTAACACTATATATGAAGTGTCATTGTAGCAATGAAAACAATAAAGATGCAATTGTGCCAGTGCTCCATGTGTCTGTCCATATTTCAGCTGGTATTTCCAAGAATGTATGGCCCACATACATATTTTTCTTCACAGAGAAAGAGACTATGTAAGTTTTGGGATAAGCATCAGGACCTTGGTGGGATCACACATAGAGCATTCTGTGCAATTATGGTCTTCTTATCTGAGGAAGGATGTTCTGGCTATGGAGGGTGTGCAGCAAAGGTTTACCAGACTAATTCTTGGGATGGCAGAACTGGCGTATGAAGAAATACCATATGAATTAGGACTATCTTCACTGGGATTCAGAAGAATGCGGGAGGAACCTTATTGAAACCTACAAAAATCAAACAGGACTAGACAATATGAACACAGGAAGAATGTTCTCAATGACGAGGGAATTGAGAACCAAGTGTTACAGCCTTAGGAAATGGGGAAGGACATTTAGGATTGAGATGAGAAATTCCTTCACCCAGAGATGGTAAGCCTGTGGAATTCTATGCCACAGGAAGTGTTTGAGGCCAAAATACTGAACGTTCTCAAGAAAGAGCTAGATATAGTTCTCAGGGCTCACGGGATCAAATAAAATGGGGAGAAAGTTGGAACAGGGCACCGAGTTGGATGATCTGTCATGACCATATCGAATGGCAGAGCATGCTCAGAGGACTGAATGTCCTTCTCCTGCTCCAGTTTTCTATGTTTCTACGTTAATTGTTCAAAATGGTGCTGTGTCTGTTAAGATGCATTATGCTTTGAGCTACAGAATTGTACTGATGGAGCAGAGTAATGGTAGAGAAGGAAGAGAAAGGAAGCTAATCCTGCACTTCAGATGCCATCTCATGCGATATTTGCCCAAAGACTGAACTGTGAATCAACCTGGTCAGTAACATGAAGACCCATGGCAGACTCCTGCAACCCTCAGTAGACATCATCCTTGAATCAAGGAATTGTCATCTCTGATATTGGGTGAGATTAGATTTTTGTATACTCTTTTATACTGACGTAAAAGATCATGGAATTTCCACATTAAACTTAATTTGTTCTAAACCTGTGCGGTCTTTTGTGTAGATTACTGCATCAAAGAACCAACGCAACCAAGAGGAAACACTTCCTTTATTATGTTTGCGGTCGCCTGGGCCCCTCAAGGTCACACTGTAATCCTGACAACAAATTACAGCCTGAAGTCCCAGATTAATTGCTGTTTATGTGAGGGAAGGTTGTAAACTGGAATCTGCTTTGTACATTTCCAGTTTCAAATAAAAATAAAAAATCTCGTTAGTACTTCCGCAAACTCCCCCCACCTCCCCCCCAAAAAAAAGTGTTGCACCTTGAGGTGTGATGGGTCCTGTCAGAACTTGGTTAGATAGATTTTGGGATTAAGACAGATGGGAACACTGAATTATGTCCTTTACTTTTCAGGTCATACTTGTGACTTAGGTAGATATAATTCTATAACAGTTGAGTATAAATGTCAGATTTAATCTCCGGGGGAGTAAAATACAAACAATTTAATTATAGTTCGTGTCTGTTTAGTGGAGTCTGGGCACAGTGATTGTTGCCGGGCTACTTATGTAGGGCCTTCCCACTGCAGCGCGTCCTGTTCTAGCTTCACCGGTTTCCAAGCAACTGAGATTCCACAACAACTGTTTCCAGATTTTCTTTCACTCACCGGCTCACTCTGCTGCCCAAAGTCTGTAAACAAACCCGTTCTTTCTAGCAATAAAAGAAAATAATCTTTCTTCAGTGTTATTATTTTTAACTGGCTCCTTTCCAGTTAGGTGCAGAGTTTATATCGTGACAATTTCCAAGGTTCGGAGGCAGTGGAGGAGTGAGTGGACAGAGCGAGAGAGTCGGTTGAAGTCTTTTAGGGAGCCCGTTCTGCAGGCTCGTCTTTGACTTCCATCACCCTTCGCGAACAATGTCAGAGGATGGGAAAGCCGCTGGGGACAAAATCCAACCCCCAAGGGACACGACAGAGGAGAACGAGTTGAATAAACCGCCCTCACCCAAACCTGACATTGAACTCTCGCCTCCGCTTATTTCCATTAGCCACACTGATCATAAAGGTGAGTCCAGGCTTATTTCCGATTGTTGGTAGTGATTGGGATAACAGGATGTCGAACTTTACTGTCACTCCAGCATAAAACACCCAAGCATCAGACTAACAGCATCTTCTTACTCAGTTCTTCAAGACTGAGGATTACTCTGGAGCTGTAGGTCCTGAAGTGACCAGGCAGTTCAGCGCTGGATTCACTGGTGGGACAGATGATATTTGTGGGGGTGGGTGGGTAGTTTGTAGAGTTTTCACATAGTTCTTAATGCTGTTTGTGCTTGGCCTCCACTGCTGTCTGTTGGAGATATTGGACCTAGTGGACCTCCGTTACATTGATGACTGCATCGGCGCCGCCTCGTGCTCCCATGAGGAGCTCGAATAGTTCATCCACTTCACCAATACCTTCCACCCCAACCTGAAGTTCACCTGGACCATCTCCAACACTTCTGTTTCCTTCCTGGACCTCTCTGTCTCCATCTCGGGTAACCACCTAGAAACCGATGTCCATTTCAAGCCTACCGACTCCCACAGCTACCTGGAATACACCTCCTCCCACCCACCTTCCTGCAAAAATGCCATCCCCTATTCCCAATTCCTTCGACTGTGCCGCATCTGCTCCCAGGATGAGACATTCCACTCCCATACATCTCAGATGGCCTCATTCTTCAAGGACTGCAACTTCCCCCCCACAGTGGTCGAGAACACCCTCGACCGTGTCTCCCGCATTTCCTGTAACTCATCCCTCACGCCCCGTCCCCACAATAATAACCAAAAAAGAATCCCCCTCGTCCTCACGTACCACCCCACCAACCTCCGGACCCAACGCATCATCCTCCGACACTTCCGCCATCTGCAATCAGACCCCACCACCAAAGACATTTTTTCCTCCCCACCCTTATCTGCCTTCCGGAGGGACCACTCCCTCCGCGACTCCCTTGTCCGCTCCACACTCCCCTCCAGCCCCACCACACCCAGCACTTTTCCCTTCAACCGCAGGAAGTGCTACACCTGCCCCCACACCTCCTCCCTCACCCCAATCCCAGGCCCCAAGAAGACTTTCCACATCAGGCAGATGTTCACCTGCACATCTGCCAATATGGTATACTACATCCGCTGTACCCGTTGTGGCTTCCTCTACATCGGGGAAACCAAGCGGAGGCTTGGGGACTGCTTTGCAGAACACTTGCGCTCAGTTCGCAACAAACAACTGCACCTCCCAGTCGTGAACCATTTCAACTCCCCCTCCCATTCCTCAGACGACATGTCCATCCTGGGCCTCCTGCAATGCCACAGTGATGCCACCCGAAGGCTACAGGAACAGCAAATCATATTCAGCCTGTGAACCCTGCAGCCCAATGGTATCAATGTGGATTTCACAAGCTTCAAAATCTCCCCTCCCCCAACCGCATCCCAAAATCAGCCCAGCTCATCTCCACCTCCCTAACCTGTTTTTCCTCTCACCTATCCCCTCCTCCCACCTCAAGCCCCACCCCCATCTCCTATCTACTAACATCATCCCGCCCCCTTGACCTGTCTGTCCTACCTGGACTGACCTATCTGCTCCCTACCCCCCCACCTACACTCACCTTTACTGGCTCCATCCCCGCCTCTTCAACTTGTTGGCCTCCTCTCCACCTATCCTCTCCTCTTTCCATCCTCTATCCGCCTCCCCCTCTCTCCCTATTTATTTCAGAACCCTCTTCCCCTCCCCCATTTCTGATGAAGGGTTTAGGCCCGAAACGTCAAGCTTTCCTGCTCCCATGATGCTGCTTGGCCTGCTGTGTTCATCCAGCCCCACAACTTGTGATCTCGGACACTTTAGCTGATGCTTTTTTTCTCCAGTTTGGGGACCCTCTTGGGCTAAAGAATCCCATGAGTTGGTGTGGATATTGTATTTTTTTTTCAGGGCAGCTTTAAACATGTTCTGGAAGCATTTATCCTGCCTTTCTTGTAACCACTAGCTGTGAGGAAGCTTGGACTGGAGACCTGGTTTTGGAGGTCTTCTTCCTAAATCACTAATAATGTGGTCCTCCCAATACAATGATTGACAGTAATGACTGTCTAGATGCTGGGAATGTTCGTCTAAGAGAGGACACTGTTACTCGAGATTCCATCCTCCCACTGGTTTTTTTAAGGATTTTGTGGAGGCATTGTTGCTGATATTTATTGAGGGATTTGAGACACCCGCTACATATTGTTCATATTCAGATGCATACAGAAGGATGTGTCATTACTACCACCCTTAGGCTCTCAGCTTGGTGCTAAATGTAAGGAGAATCATTACGTTGGAGATTCAACCACGGACTAGTCTATTTTGGATCCGGTGATGTGTCATGATGCGGGTATAACAAATTAAATCAGAGTAAAGGATCCAGGAGGAAACAGCTATCATAACATAACAGACTTCAACATTCAATTTGAAAGGGAAGGACTTGGGTTGGAAACAACTGCATTAAGCTTAAATAAAGGTAATTACAAAGGAACCAGGGCAGAGCTGGCTGGAGTGGACTGGGAAATGAGTTTAGCAGCAAAGATGTATCAGGAAAAAGGGTAGACATTAAAGAAATTGATTCATAGCTCACAGCAAAGATATATCCCGGTGCAAAAGTAGGATTTTAGGAAGTGGTAAAGCCAACCATGGTTAACTAGAGTAATAAGGATAGAATCAAACAGAGGAAAAATTGTCATACAATGTGGTAAGAATAGGGGTAAATCAGACTATCCGTAAAATTTTAAAAAGCTACAAAAGACAAACAAAAAAAAATTAAAGGAACCAAATAAACTTTGAAGGTAGACTTGGAAGTAATATCAAGATGAACAGCAAGAGATTCTTTAACTATAATAAAAAGAAGAGACAGGCCAAATTTAACATAGGCCCCTTAGAGAACGAGGCTAAGAAAATGATAACAGGGAACCGAGAAATGGCAAAGGAGTTGAATAAATATCTTGCATCCATCTTCACAATAGAAGACTTCAAAAGCATCCTAAATATTCAAGGGGCAAAAGGCAGGGAGAAAATAAATACAATAACTGGATGAGGTAGGATGAGGTATTCAGCCTTCCAACAGACACAACAGGGAGTGAGGTTGCTAATAAAGAGTTGCAGTTGATGGAGTGTAATTGTAGACACAGGGATGGTTTGAAGTGTGAATACTTCAATGCTAGAAGTATCGGAAATAAGGCGGATGAACTTAGAGCATGGGTCAGTACTTGGAACTACTATGTTGTGGCTATTACAGAAACTTGGGTAACTCAGGGACAGGAATGGTTGTTGGAAGTTCCGGGATTTAGATGCTTTAAAAGAAATGGGGAGGGTGGTAAAAGAGGAGGGGGAGTGGCATCGCTAGTCAGGGCTAGCATAGCAGCTACTGAAAGGCAGTTCGAGAATGATATGTCGACAGAGACAGCTTGGGTTGAGGTCAGGAACAAGAAAGGAGCAGTCACTTTGTTGGGGGTGTTTTACAGACCCCCTAATAGTTGCAGAGAAGTGGAGGAGCGGATTGAGAGGCAGATACTGGAAAGGTGCAGAAGTCACAGGGGTGTAGTCATGGGTGACTTCAACTTTCCAAATATTGATTGGAAACTTTTTACTTGTAATAGTTTAGATGGAGCGGATTTTATCCAGTGCATTCAGGAAAGATTCCTGACACAATATGTGGATAGACCAACACAAGGAGAGGCCATTTTGGATTTGATGCTTGGCAATGAACCGGGCCAAGTGTTAGACCTGTTGGTAGGAGAGTATTTTGATGGTAGTGATCATAACTCTGTTACTTTTACAATAGTCATGGAAAAGGATAGGTACATACAGCAGGGTACGGTTTATAATTGGGGGAAAGGTAATTATAATTCTGTTAGGCAAGAACTGGGTAACATAAAATGGGAATAGATGCTGTCAGGGAAAAGCACGAGAGAAAAATGGAGATTGTTTAAGGAATGCATACTGTGTGTGCTCAATATGTTTGTCCCTCGCAGGTAGGGAAGATGTGGTCGAGTGAGGGAGGCTTCGTTCTTAAGAGAGGTCAAACAACTTGTTAAGAGGAAGAAGGATGCTTATATAAGGTTTAGGAAACAAGGATCGGAAAAGGCTCTAGACGGATGCAAGTTAACCAAGAAGGAGCTGAAGAAAGGGCTTAGGAGAGCTATAAGGGGCATGAGAAAACCATGGCAGATAGGATCAAGGAAAACTCCAAGGCTTTTTACATGTATTTGAGGAATAAAAGAATGACCAGAGAAAGAGTGGGGCCGATCAAGGATTGTAAATGGAATTTGTGCACGGAGCCTAAAGAGATGGGAGAGGTCCTTAATGAATACTTTTCTTCAGTATTCACAACTGAGGGGGACCTATTTGTAGAGGAGGACAGTGTGAAACAGGCTGGTACGCTAGACAAAGTCGATGTTAGTAAGGAAGATGTACTAGGAATCTTGAGGAACTTGAAGATAGATAAGATCCCCGGGCCTGATGGGATTTATCCAAGGATTCCATGGGAAGCGTGGGAAGAGATCGCAGGGCCTTTGGCAATGATCTTTTCATTTTTACTGTCCACGGGTATAGTGCCAGAAGATTGGAGAGAGGCAAACGTCATTCCCTTGTTCAAAAAAGGGAGTAGGGATAACTCTGGAAATTACAGGCCAGTTAGTCTCACATCAGTGGTGGGCAAATTATTGGAAAGGGCTCTGAGAGATAGGATTTATGATCACTTGGATAGGCACAGTTTGATTCGTGATAGTCAGCATGGATTTGTGAGGGGTAGATCATGCCTCATAACCCTTATTGAATTCTTTGAAGATGTGACCAAACATGTGGATGGAGGTAGAGCAGTGGAAGTGGTATACATGGATTTAAGTAAGGTGTTTGATAAGGTTCCCCATGGTAGGCTCATACAGAAAGTGAGGAGGCATAGGGTAGGGGGAAATGTGGCAGATTGGATTCAGAATTGGCTGACCCTTAGAAGACAAAGGGTGGTAGTGGATGGAAAATATTCAACATGGTGCTCAGTTACGAGTGGTGTACCACAAGGATCTGTTCTGGGTCCTCTTCTATTTGTGATTTTTGTAAATGATTTGGATGTAGGAGTGGAAGGGTTGATTAGTAAGTTCGCTGACGATATGAAGGTGGGTCAAGTTGTGGATAGTGCGGAGGGCTGTTCTAGGTTACAAAGGGACATTGATAGGATGCAGAGCTGGGCTGAGAAGTGGCAGATGGAGTTTAACCCTGAAAAGAGTGAAGTGATTCATTCTGGAAGGACAAACTTGAAAGCAGAATACAGGGCTAACGGAAAGATTCTTGGCAGTGTGGAGGAGCAGAGGGATCTTGGGGTTCATGTTCACAGTTCCCTGAAAGCTGCCACCCAGGTGAATAGAGTTGTTAAGAAGGCGTACAGTGTGTTAGCTTTCATGAGTAGAGGGATTGAGTTCAAGAGCCGTGAAGTTATGCTCCAGCTATACAAAAGCCTGGTTTGGCCACATCTGGAGTATTGTGTCCAGTTCTGGTGGCCTCATTACAGGAAAGATGTGAAAGCATTGGAAAAAGGTGCAGAGGAGATTTACCACGATGTTGCCTGGAATGGAGGGAAGGTCCTACAAGGAAAGATTGAGAGATCCAGGGCTTTTCTCTTTAGAACGACGAAGGATGAGAGGTGACTTGATAGAGGTGTACAAAATGATCAGAGGTATAGATAGAGTTGATAGCCAGAGACTTATTCCTAGGGTAGAGGTAGCTATTACAAGGGGGTATAGTTTTAAAGTGTGTGGAGGTAGATATAGAGGAGATGTCAGAGGTAGGTTCTTTACTCAGAGAGTGGTAGGGGTGTGGAATGCATTGCCGGAGAGGGTGGTGGAGTCAGCCTCATTGGGGCATTTAAGCAGCTATTATATAGGCATATGGTTGATAGTATGAGGTAAGGGTGAAGGTTAGATAGACTTTAGGTTTCGGGTAAAAGTTCAGCGCAACATTGTGGGCTGAAGGGCCTGTACTATGCTGTAATGTTCTATGTTCTATGTTCTAACTGTTACTGGAGAAAAAGTGCTAAGCAAACTAATGGGGCTAAAGACTGAAGTGTGCCTGGACCTGATGAGATGCATCCTAGAATAATAAAGAAATTAATTCTAGATATTGTGGATGCACTGTTAGTAATCTTCCAAGAACACTTAGTTTCTAAAAAGTCCTAGAGGATTGTAAAACTGCCAATGTAACACCTTAATTTAAACAGGGAAGTAGACAAAAAATAGATAACTATAGGCCAGTTAGTTTAATGTCTGTTATTGGGAAAATGCTCAGGTCTATTATAAAGGATGTCATAGCTGAGCATATAGAAATATATCATGTGATCAAGCAGAGTCAGCATGGCTTCATGAAGAAGAAATCATACTGAACTAATTGATTATAATTATTTAAGAAGGTAACAAGCAGGATAGATAAAGGGGAAGCAGTGGATATAATATATTTATTTTTTCAACTAACATATCACACATCAAGCTACTTAATAAAATAAGATCCCATAGTTTTGGAGGTAATGTATTAACATGGATAGAACATTGATTGACTAATAGAATACAAAGAATTGAGATAAGAGGTCATTGTCAGGCAGGTGACCTGTAACTAGTGGAGTGCCACAGCGATCAGTCCTGAGCCACAAATTTTTACAATATATATTAATCACTTGAATGAGGAAATCAAATGTACCATTATCAAGTTTTCAGATGGCACAAACACAGCTAAGAGGGCAAATGTTGAAGATGACATACAGAGGCTCCAGTGGGATAAGACAGCTTAAGCAAGTGGGCACAAACTTGGCAGATGGAACTTAATGTGGAGAGATGTGAGTTTATGCACTTTGGCC
>JAHRHZ010000013.1:59748288-59782629 GCA_024137785.1 Ginglymostoma cirratum
GAACCTTGTCAAATGCGTTCTGCAAGCCCAAGTACACCATCAATAAAGGGTTCCCTATTCCCTCAAAGATAAATCATGTTTATTTTTCCTGATTTCCTTGTGTTTTTTTCAAGTGTCTAGTTATAATCGCCTCAAATTCTACCAATTTCCCTACAACAGACATCAAGCTAACTGACGTATAGTTTCCCGTTTTCTGCTGCCTTCCTTGCGGGAATACAGGCTTTTTAAAAGATATTTTTTAGTCTAATGGAACCTCTCCAAAATCGAAAAAGAAGTTTGGAAAATTAGCACCAATGCATCTGCTATTGTCCCTGAGCAGAAGTTCCGCCTACTTTTATGTTGGCTCCATGCTTAGTCTGGAAAAACAATATTCTGCCCATTGAGTGCATATTAAAGTAGACAATAGGCTTTTAACTCAATTACATTTGCCTTCACTGCAAAAGCTGATCTTCCATACTGTGAAAGCTAAGTCATGTTTCAATTGCTTCAACTCACATATGCTATTAGAATGTCTGTGATTTAACATTACATCCAAAATGTTGTGCATACCATAGTTTCCCTGTATTTTAACCTCTATATACATCATAAGAAAAAAGAATAGAACTGGCAAACCTCTTCCATACTTTTGTGTTTTCTTTTGTGTGGAAAGGACAACTGTACTGTTTATTTAAGTTTGATTTTATTTTTGTGGTTAAGGTTCTTGGTGTCTGCTTGACCCTTCTCTTTTGGTTCTATTTTGTTTACTTTCTGCGTCTTGGTAAAACAGCATTCCACAACAACTTCAGCGTTTAGTTTCTCAGACAACCTGACTGGCTAGACGGTGCAATTTTCTCTTAGCCAGAGAGATAGATAGGGGAATGGTTGTTGGCAAAATGGCAGGGGACAATATAGGGACATAAGCCTGATGTGTTCCTGTTGGTTGAGTGGAGACAGTGTTTACCTGCAGTAAGCCTGTAATTGGACCTTTTAAGGAACCAATCAATGGGTCTTTTCTGGAAGGTTTTAATTTTTTCTGGGGACACGTGGGCAGTAGATCTTTAGAGCCTTCGCCTGCTTTAAGTGGTTGGGCATTCAGCAGCAGGCCAGGGTTGACAGCCATCCTGTAAAGCCAAAATACTGTGGATGCTGGAAATCTGAAATAAAAACAGAAAAAAAAAGCTGAAGAATATCAGCACACCATGGCAGCATTTCTGGAGAGTAAAATAGAGTTAATATTTCAAGTCTGATGTGACTCTTTTTTAAAGCTGAAAGGGACTGTAAGTGAGACCATAGATAAAGATGCAGAAGTAGGCCTTTCAGCCCATCAAATCTGCTCCACCATCCATTGAGCTCATGTTTGATCTGATAATCCTTAACTCTTTTTTTTTGTCTTTTCCCCATAAGCTCTTAGTGATTAATAATCTATTTCAGCTTTGAATATACTTAATGACCCAGTCTCCACAGCCCTCTTCAGTAAAGAATTCCACAGATTCAATATACTCTGAGAGAAGAAATCTCTCCTCATCTAAATGATTTCTATGCTGCTGACAGAAGGGGAGAAAGAGTGGATAGAAGGGATGGTAAGGGTGTTCAGAATAAAAGACAATGGGAATGCTAAGGCTGACATGGAGAAACGGTGATGTAAAATAGCTGTGAAAAGGAGAAATTGGGTCCACTCTGCTGAGTGCAAAATCATAAGACTCAAAGAAGACACGGCTGGGGATAGATGTTGTAATCAAATTAGAGGACAGCTGTCATGCTTTGAAGATGCTGAACTCAATGTTGAATTTTCAAGTCTATAAATGGCCAATGTGGAAAATGAGGTGTTGTTACTTGAACTTGCATTGACCTTGGTTGGATCATTGCAGCAAGCCCAGAACAGAAATGTTAGTATATGAACAAAATGGCTTATTGAAATGGCAAGGAGCATGGAAGATCAGGGTCATTCTTACGGGCAAAGTGGAGGATTCTGCAAAGATTCCATCCAGTCTGCGTTTGGCTCTTGAGGATGAAAGGAAAAATTGAAGTGGCATATAAATAAAGAGAGTTGGGATATTAATGAAGTTGTCATTTAAGGCTTAAAATTACAGAACTTTCTCCTTGACATTGGCACTGAATTTTCTCATTCTCTTTGTGTTTTCCCATTTTCCTGTTGTGGCTCATGCTGCACTGGGGTTAGGGATGGGGGGAATATTTAACTCAAAGTGTGGACCCAGTTCTAAAATCCTGATGAGTACAATGGCTATGCCACAGAAATAGCTATTTATAGGAAAATCCTTTTCCAATTGTTCATGAACAGGATTCGACATGTTACAGAAATCTCAAAGAAATGGAAGTCAAAATTTTGCGTTACGTGAAACCTGTGATATTTTGTTAAGTCAAACAGCCATAATGATGTAATTCACTGTTCTGCAAAACGGTATAATTGCAATCTGATGTCTAGGTTCCAGTTCCTGCAATGATAGCTGATGATTGCAAGTTAGTACAATTCCAGTTAAAAACTGCCAACAGATTGTCCAATTTTGGCTATTGCAAATTAACTCAGAATGCCTTTTTTTACTGGAATGAAATTCAGAGATTTTGTCTTGATGATTCAGATGGAATTATTTAAACAAGTTCAAGATAAGTCTTAATCCTCTATATTTAGCTCCTGCATGCATTGCACTGTAACTACTTACACTGCATTAGAATCAGTTAAGATTAAATATCTTGAAAATCAAAACTGAGTTTAGATTTAAGATGCTTAATTTTGCTAAAATCTTCACAAGTATTTACTGTTCCAAATTTCAATTTTCTATTATATATTTATACATGCACACTGCAGGCATTTGTGTGCCATGGTATTTTACACAATTAAAATACATGCAAACACATGTTAACTCCAATATAATTACCTTAGTACCTAAATAGTTTGCAACTTAGTGTTTATGTACTGCATACTACAAAATATACCAGTATACACATGTTTCTCATTACCCAAAATGAGTTTACAATCACTGAAAGAAGAAGTAATAAATAGCAGATTGTACCTCTCTGAAGAAGCACGAAATATTTTTCTCTATTGAAGATGCTATTTGAATGCAGGTGCTGTTATAAAGTGCTTCCTCTGGGTCATATCACTGGAGGAATCTAGCTAGCCCACTCTTTTATACTTCTGAATGGTTGGTTATGTAATAGCATATTTGCAGCTTGGGAGGAAATTTGATGCACAGTGGCGATCAAGGATTTATGCATACACATAAATGTTTGAGTTATATGTGCAAAAGTCTTAAAAGAAATAAAAATACCAAAGAAACACTGAACGGCAGTATGGAGCAGCTGCTTTTCTTGACTAGTACGACTAGCCATGCAATAATGATACTGATAACATAAAACATGCACTGCCAACCTCAATAAGGCATACTTGCTTTATCAAATTTAATAACATGTATCAGTAATGAATAGCATGTTTCACTCGTTTCAGTTTTCTTAAGTTGTGCATTCAATGAAATTGACATTGTATTTATTCCATTGTATTTATATAGGAACTCTTCGTGAATTTTGATCCAGCTGTGTTTGAAGTTCTTACAGAAGCAAAGTACTTGTACAAGATGGGACTTGATGTTCCTCAAGAAGCTTTCAATCTCTGTTTAAAAGAGACCAAAATTAAGCATCATTATTTAAGGTCAGTATTCCTTTTACTTTCAAAGCCAACACTTCAAAAAGCAAAAGGCAGAAAACTAACTGGTTTGAGCTGTACTTCATGATCAAGTTCAATTGCTATATTTTAGGAGATATCTGGGTGAATGCTTTGATAAAAAAACACCAACGTTCAACTGCAGGTCCTGGTCATCGGGAAGTTGGAAAGAACAATCCAGCTGTAGATTTCCATTCTGTACAATTGTTGTGCTTTGTTTGGAATTTGTTCTTTAAATGTAGTTTATGGGTAACCAGTTAATCTTTTTGTTTATCTGCAGCCTTCAGGAGCTTTTAAGTAGCTACCAAAATGTGGTGAACACCATCCCATCTAATATCCAACCAATGATGAAGCCTTTTATTGGCCAAGTGGATGAAGCTCTCATTCCTGGACTGACCATGTTGTCTTGGACCTCCCTAAACATTGAAAGATGTATGAATCCATATTCTAGCCAGGTTACAAAAGAAATCAAGAAATTTCAAATTGAGTTAATATTACATTCTATTTCTAGTGTCTGTTTTTCTTCCTCTTCTTTCCACAGCATTCAATGTTATGAACAATTTATTGCCTTGAATGACACAAATGACTATTTTATTTCAGACATTAAGATGTAGTAAAAAAATGTAAGAATCATGAGTGGAGTTTTTCAGCAGCATTTCAGATCCTATTTTATGGTTGCTTGGATGCATCCAGCTGCTATGAACTCTAAATTTGGCATCCAAGCCATCTTATCCACTTCCTGCTGGAAACCACTCTTTAGTTTTCTGAGTAGGCTTTTGTGCCTTCATTACTCACTTTGACAGATGTTAAGTGAGGCTTTTAATTGGCAAACAGTCTTTGGGCAAATAATGAGCCTTCAGAATCTTGAAGTGATATCCAATTTTCAGACAAAATATACTGAAAGTGGGAAAAACCATATGTCATTAGTACGTTCAATAGTTCAAACATGTAGTTTAAGGTATGATGACGTTTATTAAATTTTTGTCCAATTTTCTTTCCACTTTAGTCATGGAAAGCGTGAATAGCTCACTGGCTGAGCTGAAACATATGGTGAAGCAGGTCTCTGACACCTTGGAGTGTAGGATTGAGAGAGTTCTACATGAAATGACTTTTACTGCCTTGGTGGACCTCCCTGGAGATGACCTTGTGGAAGCACACACTTTTCTAGAGATGACTGAGAATATTGTTGCATCTGCTGGACAAGCTTTATCTATGTACGTTTTCTTCAGACAATATTGAGCAAAACTCTGGGAGGCATGTATGTATGAATTCTGACAAGGGATGAAATTTGATCTCTAGGTGACTAAATTGACTCCGACTCTGCCCCACCCCCCATTTTTTTACATTTCTATAGGCAAATGTTAAGTAGGCTAAGAAGAGATTCAAGAGATAACACAGTGTGGAGCTGGAGGAACACAGGAGGCCAGTCAGCATCAGAGGAGCAAGAAAGCTGACGTTTCGGGTCGGGACCTTTCTTCAGAAAAAGCTTGTTTTGAAATAAAGCACATTCTTATCCATTTTTATCCCCCTTTTTAGAGGTTTTGTCTCCAGTTGGATTTCAGCTCTGTTGAGAATTGTTATCCCTCACTATCTTGTTTAAATTGCCATTCTTATAACAGCTTAGGCAATAATATCAGTAAGTTGCTTTATAATGTGGTCTGGGGCATTGCTGAGTTAAATCCTCACCAACGTTCATGAGCTTTCCAATTGGCTTAGAAATCTAGATCACAAACTGGGATCAGTTTACCTTTCATTGTTCCAAAGCTGCTGAGATCAGTAATACCACTCCTACTGTCATTTGGCTAACCCAGGACAGACGGGAAATTGAATTCTAAAACTTCTAGCTTCTAAAACATAAGTTTCTGTTAAACAATGCCTTTCACAAGTGAATAGCTGGGGCAGGAGGATCAATTACTTTTATTCACTAAACTATAAGTAAAAATAACTGTTGTTTATCAACTATAGACAATATTTTTTAAAAAAGCCCTTTTAGCATTTGGTGTAATATTTCCTATGGTTTAGGAAATGTACATTTCTTGTTTGCATTAAAACACATACTGACTCTTTGTATGCAGACAGAGTCAACAGCTGGAGCATTGTACGTACCAGTTAATGGATGGATTGACACAAAAACTCAAGCCAGATGAGCAAGCCAATCTTCAGGTAATTCTTGTTTACTGATTCCAACACTGCTGCTACAGGGTGA
This sequence comes from Ginglymostoma cirratum, assembly GCA_024137785.1. Lineage (NCBI taxonomy): Eukaryota > Metazoa > Chordata > Chondrichthyes > Orectolobiformes > Ginglymostomatidae > Ginglymostoma > Ginglymostoma cirratum. Next base: position 59,754,150 of record JAHRHZ010000013.1, read on the forward strand.
CGTTATAGAGGTTTATAAAATCGTTAAGGGCATGGATAGGGTGAATAGCCAAGGTCTATTTCCTAAGGTGGGGAAGTCCAAGGCTAGAGTGTATAGGCCTAAGGTGAGAGGGGAAAGATTTAAAAGGGACCTGAAGGTAACTTTTTCACCCAGAGGGTGGTGCGTGTATGGAATGAGCTTCCAGTGGAAGTGGTGGAGTTGGGTACAATTACACCATTTAAAAGGCATCTGGATGGATATATGAATAGGAAGGGTTTAGAGAATATGGACCAAGTGCTGGCAAATGGGACTAGGTCAGATTGGGAAGTCTGGTTGGTGCGAACAAATTGGACCGAAGGGTCTGTTTTGGGCTATATAACTCTATGATTCTATGAACATGGGTTTATAAAGGCTGGGGTGAGGGTGAAGGGGGATATTGGGGGCATTTTTAAAGAAATGGCTACACAGATAATGATTAGGGACTGACAGTAATCTTCCAAGAATCCTTAGATTCTGGAAAAGCCTAGAGGACTAGAAAATTACCAATGTGCATCGTTATTCAAAAGCAAGGGAGACAAAAAAAGAACAGGTAAGTATAGACCAATTAACTTAAAATCTGTCATTGGGCAGATGTTAGAGCCTATTGTAAAGGATGTAATAAGAGAGCATTTAGAAAGATATAATCTAATCAAGCAGAGTAAAAGTGACTTCATGAAGGAGAAATCGCAACTGGCAAATTTAATACCGTTGTTTAAGGAGGTGACAAGTAGGATGGATAAAGCAAAGCAAGTGGTTGTAATATGTTTGGATTTGCAAAAAGCATTCAATTAGGTACTGCACAGTAGGCTACTTGATAAGAGCCCGTGGTGCTGGATGTGGTACATTAGCACATGGATAGAGGATTGGCTAACAAGTAGAAGATGGGATAAAGGTTGTGAAAAATTGACTTGTTTTCCTTTCTATGAAAGAGAAGCAGCTTTTTCCATAAATTAGTTCTGACAGATTTTAGTCAACCTGGTGAGAATTTTATCTTCAATAATTTCTGCAGTGAATCATCAAAAAAATTTGCTTTTTGTGTCATCATTAACCTGCTATTGTGATCACCTTTGAATGTTGAATTTATTACACTTTTGATATGGAATTGAAAGCAGACTTTTTTGTTCGATTGTGATGAATGAATGTTTCGAAAAAATGTAAAGGACAGTCTGGTGTGAGGGATTGAGCAAATGAAGGACGGCAGTGTGAGGGTGATATGATTCGTGTTGGGTGGGTGACCTGACTTTGGATGGGGTTTTGTTCTGTTCACACCATAGCAGACACATCCCCCCTGTCAGCTGGGCCATTGGCAGGAGGATGCAATGTGTACATGCAAAGCAAAAGATCAAAAATGGAGGTCACAACCGCCCTGACAACAAATAACCTGGGATATGTGACAACTGCCTCAAATATGGGACAGTAAAATCCACATCAGATTGGTTACCATATTTCAGATTCTCCATTCTACTTACGTATTGGTTTGTGTACAGGATACCTATGCATGTTTACATCCTGATGCAAAACAAAAAACTCGTTGTCAAGAATGCCTGCCCTGCAGCTACTATAACCTGATGGGACATATTTGCCAAAAGAACACTGATGCTTTGGTGAAATGTAAGTGTTTGTAAATTCAGTGTGAACTATACATTTTTAAAATTTTCATATTGTAAAGCCCATTTTTATTTGACTTATCTCTATATTTTGCATAACCAGCTGTAGGACTGATTCTGCATTTCAGTCACTGTGTTGGTAAGATTGCTACACTTCAGGCAAACTATGTGATCTTTCGCATATACCTAGGGATAAATTTTTGTTTGTGGAACTGAACAAACCATTGGGGGAATAGTGAATCAGGAAGTCACGCGTGCTGGCAGTGTGGCCCAGAGAGTGATCTTCAAGGAGGTGACTGTAACTAAGTGGTCACCTTTGGGAGATTCTCCATGGCCAATATTAACTGAATGGTGGACCTTCAGATGTCCAATGTAGTAAAATCACTGAGTCAGTTCTCCTGAGAGCAAGTGTGAGTTTGATATTTGCTTTTCATTTGACTTTGGGTCCCAAAGCCTATGGTAAGGTTCAACCCAAGTAATTGACTTAATAGACTCGTCTCTATGCACACTACTTACAGGAGGGACACCAACTGAGACACATGACATTCATTGCAAACTAACTTTAGGATTATTGAAAAATTTATGAAGGTGCAAACAATTTGGACAGATTCTTGTTGTGCTGTCAGAGGTCTTGTTGGCTGACTAGACAGCTGGCAAAATACCCATGTTCCTTCTTTTTGATCACCATGGAGAGTAGAAGAAGGCCATTCAGCCCATCGAGTTTGATCTACCATTTAATGAGATCGTGGCTGATCTGATCACGCCCATCACACTTTCCTGCCTTTTCCCTATAACCCTTGATTTTGTTATTGATTAAAAATCCACTTATCTCAAAACCTTGAATATACTTAATGTACCAGCCTCAACAGCCCCTGCATTAAAGAATTCCACAAATTCACAACCCTCTGAGAGAAGAAATTCCTCTTCATCTCAGCTGTAAATGTGCAACCTTTTTTCCTAGTCGCTCCCAGGAGGGGGTGACAATCTTTCTGTATCCACTCTGCCAAGTCCCCCAAGGATCTTGTGTTTCAATAAGGTTGCCTTTCATTCTTTTAAACATCAATGAGTACAGGCCTAACCTCCTCAACCTCACCTCTTAAGTCACTTCCTCCATAACCAGGATCAGCCTAGTGAACCTTCTCAGGACTGTCTCCAATACCTGTACATCTTTCCTTAGATAAGGACCCAAAACTTGTCACCGCATGCTAGTCTAACGGGTGCGTTCTACATGCCTTTATACTCTATTCCCTTTGAAATAAAGATCAACATTCCATTTGCCTTCCTTATTACTTGTTGAACTTAGAATCTGGCTTTTTGTGATTCCTGGATGAGGACTAAGTGTTGTTTGGGTGGGGTGGTCTCCTGGGGTAGAAGTCACAGAGAGAACGGGCAGGTATGTCAGGAGCAAGGGTAAATTTTAGCTCTTAGCAGCCAACCCCCGCCGAGGTCTTGTCCCTAAATTGCGCAAAGATTAGCGCAGATTGACGAACCACGGCCACCCCATCACATTAACACTCTGCCTGCAGGGGTTAACCATTGAATCAATTGACTCTCTTCCTGATGGAAGTGAAATAATCGCAGCTCAGGCAGGAATAGAGACATAAATGGTCATTAATTTTTTTATAGAAAAAAGGGGTGGCACGGTGGCTCAGTGGCTCAGTGGTTAGCACTGCAGCCTCACAGCGCCAGGGACCCAGGTTCAATTCCAGCCCCAGGTGACTGTCTGTGCAGAGTTTGCCCCACACTGTGTTATCAAAGTTATTCTATGTGCTCATTTAAATGCATTTGCACAACATCTAGATACTGAGGCACAAAGTAGATATCAGCAATCCAGCACTGTCAGTGTGTGGACTGTATCTGGTGGAAACTGACATTGAGCCTGTTCTACCAACTGTGAAAACTCTCTTTGTTGCAGACCTGGTGCACGGCACAGCAAAATTAACCATGAAAACCAAACAAAGAACTGCAGATTTTGAAGATATGAAATGAAAACAGAAACTGCTGTAGAAATTCAGCTGGCAGGTCTTGCAGCATCTATAGAGAAAAAACAGAGTAAATGTTTCAACTCCAGTGTTCTGATGAAGGGTCACCCATCTGAAACATTAACTCTGCGTCTCTCTCCACACATGTTGCCAGACCTGCTGAGTTTCTCCAGCAATTTCTGTATTGGTTTAGAACCAGCCACCATGTTGTTTCTATCTTTTGATCTGTAGAGTGACATTTTGTCAATGTGTGTGCAGGTACCAAATTATCCTTGGATGCTATCAAGAGGCATTTACAAGTTACTAGCTCTAGGTATGACGCAGCAAAATTATCTCCTGGTGGAGGTTTGGAGGCAACAAAAGCTCCATTCTTCAAGTCTCAAATTGTATTGGCAATTCCAAATGTTGTGATGCGACCAAGTTTGGAGGATATTCAGGTTGGTACTTAATGCAAAATATTGATTTGCTAATAAGTTTGAATATATAGATACTGTGGTGTTGCCCAAGAAGTAACCTTTCTGATATAACTATGGTATAAAACTATATTTCCTTCAATCAATTAATATACGCACTGGAGCCAATTGCCTGTCTTTTATTGCTATCCCACGTAACAAAGGCAAAAATAGCACAAAGATATAGGATAAGTTTGTATAATTCACAGCAATCACAATAATGCACTGAGATGTGCATTATGTTGAGTTTGGATTGAATTGCTGTACATCTTATTTATTTCAGCGTAATGCAGAGATGCTTGTTTTGAATGTTATTATGATTTTTTTTCTGTTTTATACCAAATACTTAAGTATCTGTGCCTAGGTATCTTGTACTCAAAATGGCACTGTAAATGGCAACATTGCTAACTTTTCACAGCACTCTCGAGTGCATGTGATAGTAAAACTAATTTAATTCAACTCTAAATTAAGACAATTTATTTACATGACTTAAAACAACTTTACAGAACTTTCACTCCCGGACATCCCAGATGTCCTCATTTTTCAAGGATCACAATTTCCCCTCCACAGTGGTTGAAAATGCCCTCGACCACATCTCTTGCGTTTCCCGCACCTCAGCCCTCACAGCCCCTCCCCACAATAACAACAGAGACAAAATTCCCATTGTCCTCATGTATCACCCCATCAACCTCTGGATTCAACGCACCATTCTCCGCCACTTCCGCCACCTGCAATCTGACCCCACTATGAAGGATATATTTCCCTCCCCACCCTTATCTGCCTTCTGGAGGGACCGCGCTCTCCATGACTCCTTCGTCCGCTCTCACTCCCCACTAGTCCCACCACCTCCGGCACTGTTCCCTGCAGCCACAGGAGGTGCTACACCTGCCTCTATACCTCTCCCCTCACCTCCATCCCAGGCTCCAAGAAAACCTTCCGCATTAAACAGATGTTCACCTGCACATTCGCTAATGTGGTATATTGTATCCGCTGTTCATGATGTGGCCTCCTCTACATTGGGGAAACCAAGCGGAGGCTTGGAGACTGCTTTGTGGAGCACGTACGCTCGGTTCGTGACAAACAACAACACCTCCCAGTTGCGAACCACTTCAACTCCCCCTCCCACTCCTTGGACGACATGTCCATCCTGGGCCTCCTCCAGTGCCACAACGATGCCACCCGAAGGCTGGAGGAACAGCACCTCGTATTCCGCCTGGGAACCCTGCAGCCCAATGATCTTAATACGGACTTTACAAGCTTCAAATCTCCCCACCCCCGACCTCATCCCAAGACCAGCCCATCTCGTCCCCGCACCGTGACCTGTCTGTCTTTTCTCCCACCTATCCGCACCTCCCACCTCACTGACCAACCCCCACCCCCACTTCATACCCACTAGCCTCATCCCCGCCTCCTTGACCTGTCTGTCTTCCCTCCCACCTACCTGCCCCTCCCTCCTCACTGACCAACCCCCATCTCAACTCCCTACTTACACTTACCTGTATTGGTTTCACCCCTGCCTCCTTGACCTGTCCGTCTTCTCTTCACCTATCTGCTCCTCTATCCACCTTCTATCATCGCCTCCCCCTCTCTCTATTTATTTCAGAGCCCTCTTCCCCTCCCACATTTCTGAAGAAGGGTCCAGACCCGAAATGTCAGCTTTCCTGCTCCTCTGATGCTGCTTGGCCTGCTGTGTTCATCCAGCTCCACAACTTATTATCTCAGATTCTCCAGCATCAGCAGTTCCTACTATCTCTTTAAAGAACTTTTAATTTACATATAGACATTGCTAAAAGCAGCATGTCTAGTTTCTTTGTAGAATTTTCCCTGTGAGAATCAGGAATCCATCACTTCACTCACTAGCTCTATCTGCAGACTAAAGCAATCAAGCTGTGTACAAAGATCTGTGATCTGATAAGATTAATCAAACACTGTGTGTTCTGTGCCAACATTATGAAACATAAATGAAAGTAATAACTTATTCTAACTTGGCTGTTTAAATTCACAAAGTTATTTAAACTCCAAGATATTTTATGGTCGTGGGGAACACTCTACATGTGTTGATTGTATAATAGGAAAATGGATTTAGATTAACATTATATTATGCTTAAAGCATAGATAGACTGACTAGTGCAGTTTTTTAGCCCATTCTCCCCTTGCCCTCACAACCCTGAGTTTGAAGCCTCCATTTCAGCAATTGGGATCCTCCTTTTTTGAATTAGCACATAGTAACTGAGCCTGAATCCTCATGAACATGGCTCATTGTATAAAGAGTTATTACAAATTAGACTAAATTGTTTATTTTCCTCGTTCTTAAAAGTGCTTTGAATTCCAAATGAAGAACAGCTGCACTGGTTGGGATTCCACATTCTGGAGTAAAATATTTTATTTATGAAATGACTGCTGGTGATCTTAACAAATCAATGTTAAATTTATGAAGCTTCAGTACAATTTTAACAGCAGTATTATACATTTTTATTTTGATTTAATATTCTGTTTAAATTGTTGACAACGCAACATTAATACAGTGTCAGCTGTGGGTCACTTGCCCTGCTTTGTCCTGGACGGTGTTACACGTCTTACGTTTTCAAACGTTAAAGACTTTCCTTACGAGTTTACTTTTATTTCTGCATTTTCTCATCATCAATTTTCAGAGAAAGGTCAATTTTTAAAAAGTCGAGAGTTATCATGGTTATGTTATAATTTTGTCTTCATCATGCACCTTGAGCAAGACAGTACTGAGTGAGTGCTGCATTACTGCCGATGCCCTCTGCCATTTGAGACATTAACTGAGGCCCCATCTGTTGTGTGAGGTGAATGGAAAAGATCCCACTATATTATTTCAAAGAGGAGTAGGGTGGTCCTGGCCAAATTTATCCTCAAAACATCACAAGATTATCTACCCATTATTACATTGCTGTCTGTGGAAGTTTGCTGTGTACAAACTGGCTGCCACATATTTGTCGTATAAAGATAACAACTCTGAAAGGGCTAACTTTGGAGACCTGTATTAAGTTCCACCTGAGCTGATGATGCCATATTGTCTTGCATGGGGTAAGAGGAGTCTAGAGATTCTGATAGAGATGGATGTGTCATCAAAGTCTTCTGATCGTCTTAGTTGTCTAATTAACCAATATAACTTGAACTGCTAAACAAAAACTGAAAGAACTGCAGATGCTGGTAATCAGAAACAAAAACAGAAAATGTCGGAAAAGCTCAGCAGGTCTCGCATCGTCTGTGGAGGAACACAGTCCTGAAGAAGTGTCACTGGACCCAAAATATTAATTCTAATTTCTCTCCACAGATGCTGCCAGACCCGCTCAGCTTTTCTAGCAATTTCTGTTTTTATTTATAACTTAATTGCTAACTTGCAATAATTGACAGCTTGTTAAGACAGTGCCTCTTTTTGTCGAGACTCATTAATAATTTATCCTTTCACCCAATGTTAACCAAAAAGACTCTTATACTCAGTATAGAAAGTAGGATTCCTCTGGAAATGACATTTTAGTTTGATTTTCGTAAGTTTCCTTCAAAAGTTTTTTTTACTGCAGTGCGCCACTAAGGGCAGTTTAAACCGTTCTTTGGTTTATTTTTAAAAGACTAGAAAGGAAAATTGGTGTCAGGATTCTACCTCAACCATCAGCTTTGAACATTATAACAGTCAGTATATGCATTGTAAAGTGCCTGGGACATCCTATAGTCATGAAAGGTAATATAAATCCAAATCTTTCCTGACGTGAATTTTAAACATGTTCATCTACAAATAGAGCCAGTAGTAATTATTGCAGGCAGCATGCTGGCTCAGTGGTTAGCACTATTGCCTGACGGTGCCAGGGACCCGGGTTTGAATCCATCCTTGGGTGACTGTCTGTGTAGAGTTTGTACGTTCTCCCCATGTCTGCATGGGTTTCTTCCGGCTGCTCCGGGTTCCCCCCAAAGTCTGAAGACGTGCAGGTTAGATGGTTGGCCATGCTAAATTGCCCATAATGTCCAGGGAGGTGCATGCTGATTGGATTGGTCATGGGATATGCAGGGTTACAGAGATGGGGTGGGTCTAGGTGGGATACCCTTCGGAGGGTTGGTGTGGACTCAAGGTGCTGAATGGCCTGCTGTTGGGATTCCATGAAACTTCCAGCAAATTATTTGAAAAGACAGGAGAATGTGTATCTGATTCTCATTGTGCTTGACTTGGAACTCCTAAGGACTGACATTGGATAGCAAAAGCAGAAGTAAGACCCTGCTCCACTGCATTGACATCCTTTGCTGTATTAAAGGTAAAATACTATATGTATTTTTAAGACTAGCAAACCGACAAACTAAAGACATAATTAACCATATTAGGGCTGAATATTAATTTGTTACAACCTACCTGATCTTTTCTTATGCACAAAGTTCTGAGGAATTTGTACATGAATTGACCATCCAAGTGGTCCTGGCTGCAGCCGCTGCATGCTTGGTGACTCTTCACATGCAAACCCAGAGTCACAATTAGATTCCAAGGTAGCTATAGTGTCTGCATCTGAGCACCACAGGATGTTGTTTCCCCTGATACTCTTGTTCTCATGTCCTTTCTCCTGGAGCTGCCGTGGCTGATCAGTTGATTGCTGTTGACTGCCCCAAAGCTCAAGCACACTAGGGAAGGGTAGAAGGTGAGAGTGAGGAAGAAAGCTAGATTTCCACAGTCACCACTTTTGCAGTTTGGATTTCATAGCAACTGAAGGATGAGAGTGAGCTGTGAGTGGAAGAGGTTCACAAGGTATCACCTTACCATCATCCTGGGTGGTCTCAGCAAAATGGGGTGCTACCAGTTTTATTGCATTGACATCAATAATCTGATGTACCACTTCTTCTAGAACACGGAGATGACAAATGCAAACTAGGTCCTCAGAAACTTAGTGACTGTGTGCCATTGTGGTTCAGTAATGGGTCTTGTATATGTGAAGAGTTGTAGGCTGGTAGAGGGCATGTCGAGATGTACATGTGTGGCTGAATAATTGGTGAGTTATAGTATAAAGATGTTCAGAGAGACTCCTAGGTGTCAGGGAGTGCTCAAATAAAACAAAATCATCTGGGGATTTGAAATAAAAGCAGAAAGCGCTAGAGAAATTCTGCAAACTCAGTTTTGAGTCTTCTTAGGGTCGTTGGACTTGAAGCATTAACTCTGTTTCTCTCCCCAGAGCTGCTGAGTTTCTCCAGAATTTTCTGCTTTTACATCAGGGAGTTGTCTTGGATCACAAGTGTAGCCAAGCAGTTCTTCAGATTCAGTTAAATGTAGTTAGGAGAAGACTCAACGACACAACTTTGCTTAAATATGAATATTAATTAAGTAAATAAAAAGAATAAAAAAGAAAGGAAGTAAAACAATAAGCCTTACGCCCTTCTGCCCTTCAATCGATGGCTGGTCTGGAGGCTTAGATCCTTTCTGGTACTGTTTGCAATCCCAGTTCGAGGTGAAATCCAAAAACTTGGAACGAAACACTCTCTTATGCAGTATAACAAATAACATGTACAGAAAAACATGTTGATTGTGGTGTCTTCGGCAAATACAGGAATGTTCACAGGACCCCTTCAAGGTCATGCAGCTGTCAAATGTCATAATCAATTTTAGCCCATGATGTATAATCCACCCCAATGATTTTTGACAGCGCATGTTAGAATTGCAAATGCAGACACAAATCAGCGACAGCCGTGCAAGAATTTGTAATAAGTATGTAACCTACACCAGAAGGTTAAAACTGCGACTAACAAAACCATCATCAATACGAATAATATTACAATAGGGTGTATCATCAAATGAATGATCCCTGTGGCCTTTGGGTACGAACCCTTAAATATATCCCACCGGTGATGAATGGTCAAGGCCATGAAGGAATCAGCATGTTGTGTTAATATTAAGTTCCCATTTCACCACATGCCCGTCTGCCTCTGATGGGATCAAAGTTGAGAGGAGCCCACAGAGGATTGGCGTTTTCATACTTACGCTAAGAGCAGTAATATCCTTAACTGTAGTTGCCATGCAACTGTGTCACACATATTTACATGCGACCTTAATTTATTCCAGCTCCCGTACTGGGGCCAAGGATCCTGTTCCTGCTGAGGGTCCTTAAAATCTGCAAGAGGGAGAGAGAAGAGAGAGGGAGTGCCAGACTAGCTGGCTGTTAGTCGATTCCTTTCTGTTCTGACATTTGGATCTTTCTGTGCACTTTAATTTTAATTACTGCTGTCACTGGCTACGTGAATAGAGTCCCAGGTTGAATTGTACTACCACTCGATGTAATATTGCTTCATCTTGCCCATGCTATCATGTAGTCATGAGCTTCACCAAAGGCATCTTTACTATCTGTGTAGATGTTAACTCTTTGTCCTTTTCCTAGCTAGAGGGCACTAGTGAGTGCTTTTAGTTCAATGCTTTTAGTTCGGTTACCTGGGTGTTGTGACATCCTTCTATGTGTCTCCTGCCAAAAGTCCCTGTTAAAAATTAACCATGGCCCACCCAGTCTGGGCCTCACCATCATTGTACTTTTGCGCCCCGTCTACAGACATGCGTTTCACATCTGGCCCCTCTAATGGCTCTTCCTTAACTCGATCCTGTCTCTCTTCTTCCTGCTCCATGAGGGGATACAATCATGTGTCTCTCCTTCCTGATTCACATAACTTGCTGGGTTCTCTGTATTGTCTTTAACCACTTCAATGTGCTTTTCACCTGGCAACAGTGCGGCTTCCCATTTGGCTCGCTGACTGTCCATCACCTCGCCAAATAACAGTAAAATAACATCATACATGGACTCAAATTTTTTCCAGCTCTCTTCATCTGTATCTGTCTTGAGGATACTTCTTCAATATGTTTCCCTCCTTGCCAATTTTATAACTGATTGTATCATTGAGTGGTAAGTACCCCCATATGCAAGTATCCTCTTTGAGCTACCATATACATGGGATCAAACAATACAGCTCTAACATATATCAGGCTTGCCCTTCAACTTATGCTTCCCACCTTTTACTTTTCCCGGGATTCCCTTACTACAGATTCCTAGACCACCTGAGTCTTAGCTCAGCCTTGCCTCACATACACTAACTGTCGTAATGCATTACAATTGCACCTACTGGTTTAAACATTCATGCATCATACAAATGCCCAAGATGGGGTATCTGAATGTCATGCAATGGGCCCTTTCACTCATTCCACTGTTACTTCTCCAAAAGTCCATATTCTTTAATTTCTGTAACATTTTGACATGATAGCCAATCATACATTGTAGTTTGTTTGTAATTCTTTTTACATCCCTTTCACTAATACTACCCTCATTGTTTTAAAGTCAGTTTCTCTATGGATTGTGTGTCAGTGTCTTATCATTTAAACTATTTTTTTGTCCTCTTCAAGGCCACTCTAATCCTTTTGTCAAGTGGGTGTACATATCTGAGACCCATTCTTCAATGCAGTTTTTTTTTTACCATGTATTGCCTCGGGTTTGTTACCTCTGAGGTAACATTCACTTTTGCGCACTTACATCAGTATCCCAAGACCATGTCAAGCATTCCTGACTCCCATATAATCTTACGAAATGATGTATGAGGGTTTTATTTATCTCTCCACATATGGACCCAATGCCTTGGGTCGTGGCTTGATTACCAATTCAGTCTTTCTTAAAAAGTTCACACAAACATCACCGACAGAAAGCTATCAGTTTAGTGCTCTCATCTAAACATCCTTTTCACTAGGATGTGTTTTCACCTCAATTGCTGTTTCAACCTATTTTCCTAATTTTTTTGTCTTCTGCCATCAGCCTCCACCCTTAATTACTTCATCTCATACAATTTTGCAGCTTAACTATTACCATCTATCTAATTCCAGACGCTGGAGAAATTTGTAGTCCATGGAACATAATCTTATAATATTTTAAAATAGAAGTCAAACATTTCTGTTTGATTCAGACAAAATATACTTTCTTTGTTCTTTCTCTAAGATGACCTACTTTTTTTAAAGTTACTTGTTAAGTCAGTCTAGATATTTGATATATCTGTATGTAAATTTGTCCAAATTCAATATACTGTTTACTCCTTCAAAGTCACAAACCTTTTTTTATGCATTGTAACCACTGAGACTATGTGTATGTACTTAATCATTTCCTAGAATACCTTTAAAATTTCAGGTAACTATTCCATTTAAATATTTTGGAATACCAGGAAATGTGAGTCTTTTTATAATTTTTGTCATGATATGCTGAAGTGTACCCAGGCTCAGTGGTTTTGAGATTCCTGATACTCAAATACATTTCACGTTTTCACAGTTCTGCCCCAACATTGAAATGTGTTATTGATGAATGGCTTAATGAGTTGCGGGTGCTTCATCCATCACTGCTTTGTAATGTTGAAAGTCTGCAAACAGGGTCAGCATTCAGTGTCTCCAATTTCTAAGAAACAACAAGCAACTTCCATCCATTCCATGTCAAGCTGAATGGGTTAATTAGTATTAATCTAATACAGGTTCAAAAAGGGGGTTGGGGCGTAAGCTCCAACATGTAATTACGTGAACTGTCTCTCTTCCTCCTGTAAGGAAATAAGTGTGTTGTAATTAACAAAGGAAAAGCCCACCTCCTTTTGTTAAGTTCTCCTTCATTAAACTCCTTGCCCACAGAGCATTGCATTTTCAGCATCCCAATTTCTCTATCACTTTACTTTTACTCCAAAGTACATTTACAATGAGCTAATCTTATCTTCCAGAATTAAAGATTCACTCCTGTTTAAACAATATTTCGCAGTTCACTCTGGCTGGAAAATAAAGGTCCAAACATGGTAATTTCTAGGATTAAAATTTACTCGAGATTCTTTCCTCAGTCCAAACACAACAGGGATCCAATTCCAAAAGGTAAATTTTTACCAAGCTTTATGAACCAAATTTTTGAATCAACATTTCATCACAGATTTTTGCTTTGCACAACCTCTGATGGTTTCTTAAAAGGATGTTACATTAACCATATATGTTCCACACTGATACAGGCACCTAGCACACTTTCAAATCATGAAAAACCAATCGCACCCTGGTAATGATCTCTTACAACCTCTTCTTTTAGGCAGAAGATACAGAAGCCTGAACACATGCACCAGCAGGTTCAGGAACAGCTTCTTCCTGACCATTATTAGACTGCTTAATGGACTCTCTAACCTCAAATAAGGCTGATTTTGCTAATGTTGATCTCACCTCATGCACATCCTGTGCAATGTAACCTCAACGCCTCTGTCTAAATCTTTTTGATCTGTACATCCTTTGCTTACAATGATCTGCCTGTACCACGCATAAACAAAGCTTTACACTATACTTCAGGACACATGAAAATCAATCAATTAATCATTCACTCCCAAAATGCAAACTAACTTCAAAGTATCCCCAGATCTTCAGCTCCAGGGAACAAAAACATGCAAATCGTACGAGACACCATTTGGCAACCAACAGATAAAGGTGCATTCAAACCAGACGACAAAGAGTCAACACTTCTACAAGGTTCAGCAAACTATTACAGTGCAGAAACCTGGCCTCCAGTTCTCTCTTTTTATGGTTATAACTATCACTCATCCTTTGGTGGGTCCTAATTGTGCTAACATATTAGCTACAGACCCAAATCCAGTGTCTGCTACATTCCATCCTGGAATACGGAATGTCTCCAGGCTGCTTTTCCTTTCTCTTAACCATTTCCCTGAATCCCATCCTCATTGCCAAAAATGTCTTGGATCATAAAATATATCCAAGCGGTTCTTCGGATTCGGTTAAATGTAGTTAAGAGAAGACTCGACAACACCAATTCGCTTAAATATGAACATTTATTAAGTACATAAAAAGAATGAAAAAGAACAGGAAAGAAAATAAGCCTCACACCTTTCTGCCTGTCGGGGATCCCTCGATCAATAGCTGGTCTGGAGGCTTAGATTCATTCCTGGCACTGTATGGAATCCAGTCCAAGGTGAAGCCCAATGACTCGGAATGAAATTCTCTCTCTTATACAGCGTGACAAATACAAGTACATAAAAACAAGTACAGGAAAATCATGTTGGTAGTACCATTTTTGGCACATGCAGGAATGTTCGCAGGACCTATTCAAAGTCATGCAGCTTCAAATATCATCATCAATTTTAGCCTATTCTGTACAGGAGTCCTGCTGAATGAGTGATGGGGGCGGGGGTCATGTGTTCTAGTGAATTGGGAGCAATGGGAGGGAGAGTTGGTTCCTTAGTTGTGAAACGTGCTATGCAGATACATTCATACGCCTTGATCAACAATGTAAGGCCTAAAACCTTTCAAGGCACTACTGCTCCAAGTCCTGAGGTGAAAGTCTGGCTTTTAGCCATCTTTCCGACATGTTACCATATGAAGACTTAAACTTGGTAACATCCTGTTTGCCAGCAGAAAAATGACCTTCATGATCTCTACCTCTCTGACTACTGTGTCCAAATGCCACTAAAGCAGGGAATCCTTTGTTTTGTCTGTTGTGCCTTCCTTCTTTTCATTCAGTGCTCCAATATGATTATCCATCACCTAACACTGGCTTCCTGAAACTTTCCTTTGATAGGGACTGTAGATTAAAAAGCGAAAGCTGTCTAGAGGATTGGGGTTCTTCATAATATTGTTTACCCCTTATGGTGTGCCAAGGTGCCAGCAGTGCAATGCATACCAGGAATCACTTGTGGCCAAAGCAGCAATCAGGGAAATAGGTGAATGTAGAAATTTTACTTGGTTCCCAACTTATTTCAAGCTGATGTCGGCAGATTGTGAATAGTAGGTCTCATATCCCAAAAATTGTCACAGATGAATATTGAATCCTGTGAATTAGATTATAATGTTCCGCAGATTAGTAATGTACATCAAATATATCAAATTAAAAATGTTGCTAACTAATCTCGTACTATGTTATCTATAGATTGCCAGTCAGTTTTCTATTCTTCATTCATATTTTCTTCTGCAGTCTGTTCTAAATAAAGCAGTGAATACAGTTTTGTCCATGTCGAAGGATATTCCTCTTTGGTCCTTTGCATATATACATATGAAACAACAACAGGTATTTACGAAATTCCATTGTGGTTTGGTATTTCATTACTTCAATTTTTAAAAGCATTGTTTTCTCTTTGATAAAGAATGCCTATTTATCTAATATTTGAGTTTAACTTTCATGCTCTAATTTGTTATTTATTTCTTCATGGCAATATGTAGATTGAATACAATGCTGCTCGAGAACTGGGTGATGATAATATCCTTGGTAAGCAGGTCGTGCTAAAATCCCTTGGTAAACAGATCAGTGAACATAAGGACATCACTAAGGTTGTGATCCAGCTCAGTTCCATTGTTTCTTCATTGAAGGCTGATGGAGCAGAGATTCTTGACAATTTCTCTCATTTCGCTCACTTGTGGAATCAGGTGAACTTGTACCTCATTTATATTTATGTATCAATGTGTGTGTGTATACATGAGACACAGCAATGCGGGAACATTAGCTATTTTGACCGCAAAGTGGTCTTTTTTTAAATATCCCTGGATGCAATCTAGTTGATTGATACCTCAAACAGTGCTTAGACACCCAATGCCAGCGGCTGTTATATGTTGTATATATTGGATGGATTGCACAAACCTGGCATGTCTGCTTTTGTAGCAGTTTCCAAACTTGTGACCTCCAACACCTGAAAGGAAAAGGACAATAGGTTTGGGAATACCATGACTTCCAAGTCACTTCACATTACACATCATTGTGACTTGGCCATTTATATCATTCCTCAGTTACTAAATACTGGGAACCTCTACCAAACAATATTGCCAGAACTTGTTTGCCACAAGGATTGTAATGAATGATGAACACCTACTGCCATGTTGTCGGGGGAACTGATGATTGGTCATAAATACCAACCTAATTAGAGTTTCACAGAGCATTCCATCTCAGAGTCACAGAAAGTTTACAGCACAGACATGTCCATTTGGACCATTGTGTCTGTGCTAGCTTTCCAAATGAGCAGCTCACTTAGTGAATATTTATTTTAAGAGTTCTATATTCTCCACATTTTGCGTCTTTCAATTCACTCACTATCTCCATCTTGCCCTTGCCTAATGGTAATGTCTTTGCAACTCAAGCATTAAGAATTTGTGTAATAATGTTGATGAGAATAAAATTAGCAATTATTACCCATCCAGAGCTACATCAGCAATTTATAATACCTCCTTATCTGACCTTTCGTGAAACTTTGACTTTAACGTTCATGCCACAGACAAAGAAGACACCAGCCTGAACGGGCAGAAATTTTAGAACTCCTATGCTATAGTTTCCCAAGTATTCAGTTAGACTCTTGTAGTAGGGAACTTGGTTACCCCTCAGAATTGAACTTCCCTCTGGCAATAGGGATGGATAATAAATGCTGGCCAATGAATGAATTAAAGAAAAAGATTTATTTTGGCTGGCTCATAATTTGACCACTTAGGCCATCTTTTTTTGCTTTAATCATTCTTCTGAGTGGCATAGGTTACAGTCAGCTGATATCAGTTAGCAGTGATGCTAACTCATACTAAGTTTAGGTGACCCTCCATTGGAAGCACTTAATAAGATCATGGCTGGTCTGATAGTAACCTCAAATGTCTATTCTAACTCACCACTGGTAAGCTTTCACTCCTTTACTTAACAAGAATCTGTCTACCTTTGCCTTACAAATATCCAAGGACTTCGCTTCCACCACCATTTTGGGAAAAGAGTTCTAAAAGGGAATCTTGGTGAGTTATTGCAGTACATGTTATAAATGGTACACACTGCTGCTACAGTGCAACAGTAAGTGGAGGGACTGAAAATTGAGGATGTTGGATGGAGTATCAATCAAGTGGGCTGCTTTTTCGTGGATGGTGTCAAAAGTTGAGTTTTCAAATCAAAGTTTGAAATAATTTTTACCTAATTCATTAAATGAAGACAATTTTCCTTCCAAGTATTTTTCTATTTCTGCTAATTCCCATCACTAATTTTGGAGGAGTGGTCAGTTTTTTTAAAAAAAATAAAATGGTAATCATGGTCATGTAATGATTTTGCACCCACATATCGTGATTTCCCGTACGGCCAGTAAGCAGTTGCCATGGGATAAAACCTGCTCAAGTTTTCTTAAGTTCTCACTAACTTGGTGACAGCCCAGTTGGCTGAGATCTAATACCTTGCTGCTGATCAGGTTTTTGAATCTAGAATTTCTGTTTGTAATAATGAATTAGTATTAGTTCACTTGCTTGCATATGCCATTTCTGCAGTGTATAGATATGATGGCTATTGTTGTGTATATTTAGGTAATTTGAGTATTTATTAAAAAGGTGCAGAATAAGCACAGAAACTGTAATGCAATGGTCTTTTACCTTTAAAAAGAAAATCAGCTTCTGATTTTATGTAATCTAGCAGAAATAATTTCATCCAGAAATTGGCTGAAAAATTACCATTCTAAAGCATGAAAATTCCTGACATTTTGAGGAATGTGCACATTAAAAGATGGAAATGTGATATCACCAACCTGATTTATTACACAGTGCCAAGATTAACCTGAACATATTAGAGTGACCATTGCTCACTGCTTTCACATTATTCATGTTGGTGTTGTGGGTGTCTTAAGACTGCTACACGTTGATTTATATAGTGTTTCAAAGGAACCTATTATGTTGTCACTTTCCCTGTGTGGAGTCAATTACTAAACACTTTCTGGTATTATTATTTTTTTATTATTCAGGATCCTGCAGAGAAAGTGAAGGAATTCATGGATTCAAAACCAATCCTCTCAGAATTCAATGAACAAATTACCTACTACTCTGTATGTTTAAAATATTGTTTTATTACTGTTTTCAAGGATTATCTATTGATATACCCTTTATTCTGAAAAGAAATTAACACTTGTCAAACTTCACATTGTATTTAGAAATTGGAAGCCCAGATTGATGAGTTGCCCTCTCATTATAAAGTGGGCTCAGTTCAGTTTGACACCCAGAATTTGAAACTGGCATTGGTGCAGGAATGCCGCTCCTGGAAGAGAGCCTTTGGCACAGCCCTGAACCGAAAAACTGCCATGGAAATGGATGAGATTTATTCCTTTATTGAAAATCTCAGTAAACAACTGAATCAACCAATTAATGACTTGGATGATGTGCGTGGAGCCATGGCAGCACTGAAAGAAATTAGAGATGCTCAGATAAAGATTGACATGACCATTGAACCAATCGAAGAAACATATGCCCTTCTAAGTAAGCATGAGTTGCTTTTCCAAGATGGAAATGCTGAGAGAGTTGATGGGCTATCTTATGCCTGGAAGAACATAAACGCACAGGTACCCAGTAGAAATAAAACTTCAGATGTAAAAGAATGTGCAAGCTTAGGATACAAATTTTGGAATTTGTTATTACATAAGGCATTTAAAGAATAAACTAATTTTTATTGTTTGAAGATACATTCCACTTGGTAGGAGCTACATATTAAGTGTAGGGAACAGGAAAATTAGACTCCTGCTGTTTTTTCTGTTGGGAGTAAATTTTTTTTCTAGTACAGAAGTATCTGCTGTATCACTCACAATAGAGGAGCCCTGAAATAGAGGAGTCAGAAGTTTTGGAAATCAGAGCTGTATTCCCATGACCCGATGTTCCATGATGCATTTTGTGGGGAGGTGATTCCCCAGGGGTATTAGTGCCGGACTGTTAATGCACTGACTGAGATTATGTCCCGGGAACCCGGGCTCAAACACTGCCATGGCAGAATTCAATTTTTAAAAAATTCTGGATTGAAGAGTCTAATGATGACCATGTGTTATAGACCAGACCCTCTCAAAATATTTTAAGAAGGTAGCCTAGACCCTAATTTTTCTTATTTTAAATGTAGATGTGAAGTGCATTTTCCAGGTGTTAGGCAACTGGTCAAGCTACTTGACGTTAAGCAGAACACAATTTATTTAAACAATATAATTAAAATTCAAACAAAAGAAGGAGGAATTTAGAACAACTTAACTATTGGACAACTTAACCGAAGAATAGATCCAGTACCTATTACTAATTAACTGTTACACTATAGTAAAATTCCATAAAAACACCCCTTAGTGTAAAGGTAAATTCAGACACAAATTTTTACATGCAGTTCTCCAGTCCAGGAGGAAACTACATCAAGTGATTTCAGAGAACGTAGCAGCTAGGAATCAACCCATTTGGGACCCCAAACAACTTCTGACTGCTACAGCAAACTAGAAAGTCTGGTCTGTAAGAACTAGGCACTCCCTTCCATTGTTACAACTGTTTTGAAAAAAAACCTGAAGGCTTCCTACATCGTTGACTTAGGCCAACTCCAGTAGCCAGTTTGTCAGCTCTACCTTTTTGAACTCTGTTCAAAAAAGCCCAGCACAAAATAACCTTTTTAAAGTGATAGCATCGTCACATCAAGAATCCATTGTCAATTGTTGGAAAATCCCATCTGGTTCATAATGTCCTTCGAAAGAAACTGCCATCTTACCTGGTCTACTTGTGACTTCAGACCCACAGCAAGGTGATTGACTCTTAACTGCCCTGTGGGGAATTATCAGTAGGTGATAAATGCTGCCTAGCCAGTGATACCCTCAGTCGGCAAATGAACAAAAAATATTCTTCTCCTTTACATGACTAGTAAGGGCAAAAAAATTTTGTCAAGTAGCAAAAAGAAAGAAGAATTCGCCAATAGGTTCATATATGACAGATGGATTTTAACATGGTTAAGTGTGGGGTTGTGCACATGGTTACAGATAACAGTGAATGTTTGTACTACAAAAAGGAGCGATCTAAGAAAAAGAAGATTTTGGGTATGATCAGTTATCATGCATTGAACGTATCTGGCTAGTTGAGGTAGTTATTAAATAAATCAATTGAATGTTGAGGTGTGTCTGAAGGACATTCAACTGCAAATTAGATCATGCTATACTAACCAATGCTAAGGTTAATTTTGGAAAATCACTTGTAGTTTTAAACACCACTATCGATTTCCACTGCCTTCACATAGTTCCAATGAGACAGTAGCAACTTCAAACTGTTGTCAATAGTCTTACATTCCCGTAAGAGCTTGCAATGCAACTGTTCCATAGGCACAGGAATTGTTCTAAGGCCATTGGACTTGTTCCACTATTCAATGAGATCATGACTGATATTTGACCTAACTCCATTGTATGTCAAATCGTTGGTTTAGAAAAAGTGATCGATCTCCAGTCTAAAATTAGCAAACTGATCCATTTGCAGGATTTTTTTCCAGAAGAGATTTCCAAACATCTATCACCTGTTGCTTGAAGAAGTGTTTCCTAATTTCACTACACATGAGAGGGATATAGTACCCAGTCTTCAAAATGCTGGGCAATTTCAGCTGATAGACCCTTATAAATAGGTCTTATCTGCTGACAGGCACCTAAGCGCAGAACCCATAATATCATGAGTCCATAACATTGCTTTTTGAGCTTTTTGAGTCCTTTTAAGCAGTGATAATAATCCATTTGGACAATACAGTTATGAGATTTTATAAGATTTTTATATTTTGCGACTGTGCCTTTAATTTTAAACTGAACTGAAGGGAGTTGTATGGCCTATGCTAAAAGAAAACAGAAAAAACTGCAGATGCTGGAAAACCAAAACAAAAACTGTAAGTGTTGGCGAAATTCAGAAGTGGCAGCAGCTTTGGAAAGAAAAGTTAAAGTTTTGAGTCCAGTGACTCTTCATCAGAACTGATAGCAGCTAGGAAGAAGTGGTATTCACGCTGAAGATGATTTTGGGGTGGGTGGATGGGTGAATGGAGGGATAGGTGTACAGATAGGTAGAGACAGAATCCAGAGAGAGTGAGGGAGAAAGAGAGATATGAAAAGGATAGATAGATGAAGGAATTATAATGCACCCATCCCATTGGCAAAGTGAAGCAGATCAGCCTTGCATACAGGTAGAAATGCTGATCAGCTATTCTTTAGACCTCAACTTTATGCTATTCCTTTGACTGCCTACCCCTTTCATTTAATTATTTACTTCCTGAACTGGAACTGGGGCGGTTATTGTCGGCTCCCCACTTTGTCCTCTTCATTTGTATCTTTAAACTCACACATTCTTCCTCTCCAAGTGATTTCAAGAGCTCGCTCTTTTGGAGGCAAAGCTGTAGAGAATCAAATAATAGCCATGTGTTAGAGATCATATCTCCAAACTCATTGTTACAATCTCACAAAGGCTAATAATCATTAAAAAGTAAGTTCAAACTCCCAGTGAACAGACGAAAGGAAGATATAGAAGATTTAATGTTTTAAGATGTTTATTATAACAAAGTATTAAAAATGCTTTTAATGAAGCAGTCAGAGATAGCAAGAACTGCAGATGCTGGTGTCAAAGACAACACAATGTGGAGCTGAAGGATCACAGCAGGCCAAGCAGCATCAGAGCAGCAGGAAAGTTGATGTTATGGGTCAGGAACCCTTCTCCTGACATGAAACGTCAAATTTTCTGCTTCCCTGATGCTGCCTGGCCTGCTGTGTCCCTCCAGCTCCACACAATTAATAGTTGTCATTATTAATGAAACACTTGTCTTTGTGTGCAGCTTCTACTTTAGATCATAGAATGGAATATCCCATTTCTTTTTTTAATCAAATCTAAAAAAAAACACACTTTATGGGAAACAGCACACTATTTTTTTAGTAGATACACTTTCTTGTGTTTATTCATGGGATGTATTCATCACTGGTTAGGCCAGCATCATTTTGTATCCCTAATTGCTCAGATGGCAGTTAAGAGACATTGTTGTGGGTTTGGAGTCGCCTCTAGGCCTTTCTTTCTTGAATGGCCACAGTCTGTTTTGTGTGGCTACAACCACAGTGGTGTTAGGAAGTGAGTTTTCACTGTTTTTAGACTTTGTAATGGTTTGATGCACACAAATATTCTTCTGCTGTTTCAAGATTTGTCAGCAGTTAGAAAAGAAGGCAATTAAGAGTTAGCAACATTGCTGTGGGTCTGGAATCAGATACAGGCCAGACCAGATAAAGGTGGCAAATTTCCTTTTGTAAATGACATCAGTGAATCAAATGGATTCAACAATTATTTCACAGTTGCCAGTAGACAGACTAGTTTTATATTGGAGATGTATTCATTGGATTTATATTTCATCAGCTGCCTTATTGGGATCTGGATACATTTACCAGAGCTTTATTCTAGACCTGTGGATTACTAGTCAAGTGACAACATTCACATTTATTGCCCATTCCTAGTTGCCTTGGAGAATATGGTGATGAACTGCCTTCTTGAACAGCTACAGTTCATTTGGTGTAGGTACCCCACAATGCTATTAGTGAGGGTGTCACAGGATTTTTACCCAGCGATAGTGAAGGAACTGTGTGTAGGCTTTCTTGCAAATAAATGCACCTGGAGCTTCCTGTTATACAACCATGAATGTTCTTCTTTCTCAGCCACCAAAGATACCTGGACTCATCTCCCCCTGCAGAGCAGGTGAACTACATGTTTTGCTGTGGCAGTGCTGGGGCCTGCAAGAATAACGTTGAGTGAAGGAATGCTTTGTCTTCTGTACTGCTTTTCCTCTCACTCTGTTCATCCAGGGTTCTGTAAAGGTTCTGGACCTGCAATGAAAGAGAGGGAAAGTTAATGACCCCATACCTAGACAATTCGCCTTTCTCTATAGATTCATAGTTGAGTGAAATTACAAAGTACACCACAGTATCCCTCCTGAAGTATATTGCTTTACTTTTATCCCCAGTTGTAAAGGGATTAGCAGTTGTGGGAACCAGCGTTTGGAGGATGGAGATTATTTTCACCTCTCCCTTTTCAGACAGTATGAAATAAAATAGTTTACATTTCCCACCCTGTTTATTCAAACTAAAATGTTTTAGTATAGTTGGTTTTGGTGATGGATGAGGCACTGTTAGATTCTAACCAGACCCTTGTGCATAGTTACTAGTTATGC
This sequence comes from Ginglymostoma cirratum, assembly GCA_024137785.1. NCBI lineage: Eukaryota > Metazoa > Chordata > Chondrichthyes > Orectolobiformes > Ginglymostomatidae > Ginglymostoma > Ginglymostoma cirratum. The sequence goes on from JAHRHZ010000013.1 coordinate 59,777,138, forward strand.
GAGAAGGACCCAATGGCATTTGAACACCCAGTACTGAACAGCTCATTGACTGCTGCTGCCTAATACTGATTAGACATCAGTGATGTTGTTTCTCTTTACCTCACATAGCTGCCCACGCAATAAGTAGTTGGAAGGATCCATGCGTGACACATGCACTCCCTAAGATTATTTTCAGGGGCTGGTCAATAAGCTCCCTTATTTTTAACCTCATGTTGATAAAAGTGCTTCAGTATAAGTTGAATAGTTCTATTAGGAAGAGAGGGAACACCAAAATGCTTGAAACCACTTGTAAAACAGTTCAGTAGGACAAATGAAATATTATACACAGCATGATTCAAGTGTTCACTCCAGATCAAGGAGAAACTTTCACATAATGACAAGAATTTTTAATGCTGAATTTTTCCTTTCAAATTGTAGATTATTGTTCTGTTATGTCCTTTGAAATATTTATTAGGATTTTAGCTTCTGTTGTGAAATAAATGACAAATCAAAATTAAAATATCTCATTAAAATAAATGTAAATTCCTGATGAAAACTGGAGTTTGTTTTCAAACAAAAGCATCCACATTTAATCAATACACAAAATAGCTCCCAAATTTCTATAAAATGGTGTATCATTTTGGCAAGAATTGTTAATCCCAGGATTAGCATTCACAACAAGAACACTGCAAGAACAGGACTGCAAAATAGAGTCATTGAGATGTACAGCACGGAAACAGACCCTTTGGCCCAACTCGTCCATGACAACTAGATATCCTAATTAGTGTAGTCCCATTTTCTAGCATTTCACCCATAGTCCTCTAAACCCTTCCTATTCATGTACCTAACCAGACGCATTTTAAAGGTTGTAACTCATTCCCTACATGCACCACGCTTCGCATGAAAACATTGCCTCTTTAGGTCCCTTTTAAATCTTTCCTCTCTCATCGTAAACCTATGCCTTCTAATAAACTGAAAGATGACATCAAGTAAGTTTACTGGCAGTCGTAACAAAGATGAAGATATTAAGATTCACTCTTCATATAGGATCATCATTATTAACTAACACTCATGTTTTATGTTTGTCATTTTGCAGCTTTGTCTAACTATCCAAAACTCTATTTGACAGGTAGTAGAGACACAGAGTATACTTTTAAAAATGGAGCCTACAATGAAGATGGATCTGCTGGAAAGAGTGAAAATCTTCCAAACTGATGTTCAGAATTTTTACCAGGACTACGATACAAAGTAAGTGCTGGAGGAAATCTTCACGTAAAAGGGAGCAGAACAACATTGTGTAATGTAAAAAACACTGTAACAAAAAAACTCAATTTAAAATAACTGACCTCTTGCATATTGCATAGTTTTAATGGATTAACAGGAAATGTCAGACATGTGCTGCATAAATGAGGGAGACCTGGGAGATAGAGGACAGTTAATTGAGTTTTCTTTTGATAAACTGATCATAAGCATTCTTTTTCTTTCCAATGAGTCGCTTTCAAGTATTACTGTAGTCATAGCACAAGTTCAAAGGCACTGTTAAAAAGATAACATCAACTCCCTAAGGGTTGTCTGATCAACAGCACTGGGGGCCAAGGCTGGCGAGATCTCTTCATTTGGTATCAGCAAACTGCATGACACAGGTTTCTGATACTGTGTTGTTTTGGCAGGAAGCATCTAAAATAACATTTCCAGTGTAAAAGAGTTACAAATTTTGAATCCGTCCTAGCTTTAAGCTCAGATTTAGATTTGATTTGATTTATTATTGTTGCATGTATAGAGATGCAGTAAAAAAGTATTGTTTCACATGCTGTCCAGATAAATCATTACCTTACATAAATACGTCAAAGTAAGAGAACAGAATGCAGAATATAGTGTGACAGCTACAGAGAAGGTGCAGAGAAAGATCAACTCTAATATATGAGAGGTCTGTTCATAAGTCTGAGAACAGCAGGGAAGAAGTGTTCTTGAATCTTTTGTTATGTGTTTTCAAACTTTTGTATCTTCTGCCTAATGGAAGAGGGTAGAAGAGAGTATAACCGAGGTGTCTTTGATCATGTTGGCTGCTTTCCTGAGGCAGTGGGAATCATAGACGGAATCAAAGGAAGAGAGACCATCTGACACAGACTACAATTTGTGCTCTTACGATTTTACAGGGGAACCTCTCAATCTTCTAATATTTGAACCAGCAGGGATGCAAAGTTGAATACAGTTGGGAAGCAAACTGTTTATTGTAATTCCAATGTAGTCATGCCCTTTTTTCTTGTCATGAAGTCATGTTACTCTTTAGTTCATTGAACTACATTGTTTTATATGGAGCTGTCAACCCCAACACTGTACAACCTTCCTTACCTGACAATGCTAGGGTCCCTCACATGCTGACAAAGTTCATCCTCCTCCTTATCCCTCCAAATTGTGTATATCCCCTCCCTAAACCCCCAAAGGTTCATCCTACCCTCTTATACACTGCCCCCCCGCACCCCACTCCAAGCAGGTATTCACTCAAACCAGCCTTCTGTAACAACCCCAAAAAAGGTTTCATCCCCAATAATTTGCCCAAATGTTGTTCATCATACTCCCTACCTTCTCAAACAATATTCAATACCTTACCTAATACCCCCACAAAGCAGTGTTCATCCCCTCTTCCTAAACTCCCCCCAACTCAACAGGTATTCACTCCCCCAAAAGCTAATTTCCCCAGACAGTGTATACCTCTCCTCCTTAAACCCCTCAGTGTTCACCACCCTTTCTAGCAGTACCCTCAAATGATTAACACCCTCCCTCATGTTCACCCCTCTCTCATGCTCTCATTCCCTCCCACGTCAAAAATATGCCCTTGTCCCTCCCCCCTGCCTCTATCACCTCCCGCCACTACCACCACCTCCAGCAGCCCAACAAAATTGAATCTTCTGACATTGGCTGGACTGAAGCCACGGATTCCAGGAGTTGAGTGGGAGGGGGAGAGGATGCAGATTGCTAGGGGGCAGGATTGTTGTGAGCATTGTCTGTGAGTAATGAAAATAGGTTGTGGTATGGGTTAGGGTTTAACATTGCTGTCGGGGGGGGATAACTTTGCCAAGAGGCAATGAACATTAATGAGGGAAGGACTGAACACTGTCAAGACACACTGAATGAATTGTTTTGACCCTGCAGCTGGTATACTTAGAATCACGCTGCTCAGCAGGCCTTAGACCAGGAAGAAAAATCTCAAATTAAATCTGTCTAAAAACCAGGCTGTGTTTAGGGCAAACAGCCCAAGACTGCATGGTTTTAGTCAATCAGGGATGAGCCTAAGCAAGGTAAAATGGGCGCCCTTGAGTTTAAATTTCCCTAGTAATCACTGGAGATGTTCTTACATTAGGACTTCCTTATGGTCCCAATCTGTATCAGCAACATAGGTTGAGGCAGAGGCCTGTCCCCATTTTTGAAGATATAGGCTATTTGGGATATCAGAATGGGTCACTCTCTAAGCAACTCCTGTGCCTTGGAGTAAGAAACATGCTTGGCCCTCACAATATCTCATTAAATGGCAAAGAAACTGAATGAAGTAATTGGACAATTCAGCTTTGTAATCTGAACTGGATATCTAGACGTTAATATGTGACTCACACACATTTCCCTAACGTTTCAGTGAAAGTAAACTGAAAGCAATTTATTGAAGCAAGATAAGATGTGAAAGATTGACTGCTGTAGAGCCATCAAGTCAATGCATAGCTTAGCAGTTATGTTCAGAAATGACGTGGCATCAAGCTGTTTACAAATCCTGGAAAATAATAAATAAGCAGCATTGTCCCAACTACTGACCGAGATAGCAGCATTTGATTTTACTTTGTCTCAACATTGAAGGAGTCTAAAAGCTTACTCAAACCTTGTTGGCAGTAGTAAACTTCTGAGGCTTTGTTGATGGTCTTTGAACATGGGGTTTTCTTCTCTTTCTGTTACTTCTGACCATGTGGGCTAAGTAAACTGGCCCTAAATATTTTCCTTTTTTAGTAATATGCTCCAAGAAATAAGCAACATGGGCTGAAGTGGATTACTAACAACCACTCCATGCTGGCTCAAGAGAATAGAGCATGCAACTAAGAGGTGGATGTTTCTAAGAGGTTTGAAATAATGAATTAATTGTTTTATCCATGCCCCATTGTGTGGTCTTATTGTTAATACCTGGAAAACTAATAAACAATGCACAGAATTTTGCAAGGGAAGCAATGGCAAATTATTAACACTGGTTGTCATTACTCCTCTGAAGTTAACCACAACTTCTGAAATGCCAGGCATGCACAAATGGGCTCGGAATTCCTGAAATTACAGTGTGTCACTCAACAGTTCCAACAGCACATATAGTGTGCTGTGGCGCTTGTAAATTTCCCCTTCAATGTCCCCAGCTTATTTATTTAACCCACTCCCTGTAGAATGTGTTCCATACTCTATGAATTTCCTATTGGATTTCTTGGTGACAAACTTGTATTGAAGACCTCTATTCCTCAGAAGAGAAACCATTCTCTCTATGTCTGCTCTATCTAACCTTTTCGTAGTTTTAATCAAATCGATTTAAACAAAGAAATAGTAAGAACTGCAGATGCTGGAGTCTGAGATAACACAGTGTGGAGCTGGAAGAACGCAGCAGGTCAGGCAGCATCAGAGGAGCAGGAAAGCTGATGTTTCGGGTTGGGTCCCTTCTTCAGAAACCCTGTTCCTCTGATGCTGCCTGGCCTGCTGTGTTCCTCCAGCTCCACACAGTGTTATCTCTTTAAACAAATCCTTTTATTCAAGACAGAAGAGTCCTGGCCTGTTAATCTTTTCCTGATAAGTATAAATGGAGTGACATGGTGGCTCAGTGATTAGCACTGCTGCCTCACAGCACCAGGGACCCAGGTTCGATTCCACCCTCCGGTGACTGTCTGTGTGGGTTTCGTCTGGGTGCTCCAGTTTCCTCCCACTGTCCAAAGATGTGCAGGCTAGGTGGATTGGCCATGCTAAATTGCGTGTACTGTTCAGGGATATGTAGATGGGATGGGTCTGGGTGGGATTTCTGAGGTCTGGTATGGACTTGTTGGGCCAAAGGGCCTGTTTCCATACTGTAGGGATTCTATGAAGTCTAAATGTGCATTTCTGGTATCATTTTCATAAATATCATCTCTATCTTCTCCTGTGCCCCTGTCATGTTGGGTTTTTCATCCAGGACCAATTACATCCAGAGACAAGTGCTGCATACATACATACAAATTAGGACCAGGAGTAGGCCATTCAGCCCCTCAAACCTACTCTGGCATTTGATAAGATCATGGTTGATTTGATTGTATCTTCAAATTCACAATTTTGTCCACTCCTGATCACTTTTAACTCGCTTGCTTAACAAGAATCTATCTGCTGCTGCCTTATGACCCTGTGAGAGAAAAATATGCTTCATCTCTGATATAACAAGGTGTAGAGCTGGATGAACACAGCAGGCCAAGCAGCATCAGAGGAGCAGGAAAGCTGACATTTCGGGTCTAGACCCTTCTTCAGAAAAG
>JAHRHZ010000013.1:59787629-59814440 GCA_024137785.1 Ginglymostoma cirratum
GCATCATCCTCCGACACTTCCGCCATCTGCAATCCGACCCCACCACCAAAGACATTTTTCCCTCCCCACCCTTGTCTGCTTTCCGGAGGGACCACTCTCTCCGTGACTCCCTTGTCCGCTCCACACTCCCCTCCAGCCCCACCACACCCGGCACTTTTCCCTGCAACCGCAGGAAGTTCTACACCTGCCCCCACAACTCCTCCCTCACCCCAATCCCAGCCCCCAAGAAGACTTTCCACATCAAGCAGATGCTCACCTGTACATCTGCCAATGTGGTATACTGCATCCGCTGTATCCGTTGTGGCCTCCTCTACATCGGGGAAACCAAGCGGAGGCTTGGGGACCGCTTTGCAGAACACCTGCGCTCAGTTCGCAACAAACAACTGCACCTCCCAGTCGCGAACCATTTCAACTCCCCCTCCCATTCCTCAGATGACAGGTCCATCCTGGGCCTCCTGCAATGCCACAATGATGCCACCCGAAGGCTGCAGGAACAGCAAATCATATTCAGCCTGGGAACCCTGCAGCCCAATGGTATCAATGTGGATTTCACAAGCTTCAAAATCTCCCCTCCCCCATCCCAAAACCAGCCGAGCCCATCCCCGCCTTCCTAACCTGTTCTTCCTCTCACCTATTCCCTCCTCCCACCTCAAGCCCCACTCCCATCTCCTATCTACTAACCTCATCACGCCCCCTTGACCTGTCCGTCCTCCCTGGACTGACCTATCTCCTCCCTACCTCCCCACCTACACTCACCTTTACTAGCACCATCCCCGCCTCTTTGACTTGTCTGCCTCCTCTCCACCTATCCTCTCCTCTATCCATCTTCTATTCGCCTCCCCCTCTCTCCCTATTTATTTCAGAACCCTCTCTACCCCCAATTTCTGATGAAGGGTCTAGGCCCGAAACGTCAAGCTTTCCTGCTCCTATGATGCTGCTTGGCCTGCTGTGTTCATCCAGCTCCACACCTTGTTATCTCTATTTCTGTAAAATGGTACTGTATTTTATGCTCTACATATGATAGGACAGCACTTATGCTAAAATATTTAAGTATCAATACACAAAAAGTATGCTTATGAAATATCCCTTTTGTATTTTCTTGTTTTACGACATAGAATATCCTGACTTGCTGAGAATCAAGCGGGAACTGGCTTTACTTCAGAAATTGTATGGTCTTTATGATTCGGTGATTGAAAATGTCAATGGTTACAATGACATTTTATGGAGTGAATTGGATATTGGAAAAATCAATAATGAGCTTCTGGATTTTCAGAACAGGTTGGTAAATTTACACAGAACATACCTCACCTTAAGTTCCACCTCTCCATTGGTGTTGCTCATGGGGAATCAGCCAGTGATTTGTAACAACAAAGGGTCACCATCCTGACCACAGATTTCCAATGCCTGAAGAAGAATATATTTGGCCGGGATTTTCAAAGGGCTAAGAATTGGGATTCAGCACAGGAGAGAATTAAAAGCAATTGTTTCTGAAGTTGTTTTGAGGGCTTGGTGCCTCCGGGACAGTTTGGTATTGTTAAAGAACAGACAGGAGAAGTGAGAGGCAAGTACATTCACCTCCAATTCATGGTTCTTTAAGCTTGTTAAAGATATTATAAAGTGGAGGTTGACCCTCTCCTCTAACTGGAACACCCAAAGAGGAGCTCCTTGCCACATAATCTGTTAAAAAGTGTGTGAAGTGCTGTCTTTCAGCAACTTCTAGTGGTTAAATCAAGTACACTCACTTTACAATCAACAAGTAACAATTTATTTATCTAACTCTAACAGTGAACAAATTAACTAAACTATTAACAAACCGAATAAATCCCTTCTAACTACTAACTCTTCCTGAATAAAACAAGATTCTGATGGTATGCTTTTCCAATAAATACAAATCCCACTTATATGAAAAAAATAGAATTTAGTCTCAAAATTACAGCCAGGTTATGTCTTCTGGAATGTTCTGTGTCTTCTCTGTCGATTCTTCAGCCAGGAATGCTTTCTCTGTGAATTCTTCTGTCAGGAATCTTAGCTAGGAGTGCCATACTACTGCTGTGAATAGATGGCACATCCTACTTTTTCCACACAGTCCTCCAGCCTTGGAATTGGGTGTTAGTCAGATTTGGTCATGGTGTTGACCTTCCGATAATCCACGCAGAATCATTGATTACCATCGCGTTTGAGAACCAACATGATCGGCAAACTCCACTCACTTTGACTCGTCTCTATGATGTCTTCTTGGAATATCGCTTCCACTTACTTTTGAATCTGCACTGCTTTGAAAGACTTAAGCCTATAGGGGTGTTGTTTTATTGGAATAGCATTCACTACATCAACCTCATGCAATATTGTGTTAGTCCTCCTCATTCTATTTCTACATGGGTCCTCAGAGCACTGTAATAAGTCTTTCAATTCAATTCTCTGTTCCTGGGACAGAGAGCTCACTACCTTATCCCATTCCTTAAGGACTTCCTCATTATTAAATTTATTCAGAGACACATCAAAATCCAAATCCTCTGGATTTGATTCCGCACTCTGTATAGCAGTAACTAATAGCTGTTCCTCCTGTTCCCTTTCCCTGTCATACTAATGTTGCAGCATGTTCCCATGACATGCCTGATAAAATTTTTTCCCTTCTGGCATCATTACCAGATAATTGACCTGACTTAACTTCTTCTCAATCTGATAGGGACTACTAAACCTTGCTTTGAAGAGATCGCCTACTGCTGGTAACAGCACCAATGCTTTATCCCCATGGGGAAATGTATGAATTTTAGATTTCTTATCTACTTCTTGCTTCATTATGTGCTGTGCCACCTTCAGTGATGTCTAGCTAATTCACCTACTCTGTTTAATCTTTCTCTCACCTCAGATATATAGTCCGACTGTGAGATTTCTGACTTCAGACCCAGTATTTCCTTAACTAATTTTAAAGGCCCTCTTACTTTGTGTCCAAGTATCAATTCAAATGGAGTAAACTGATTCGATTCATTTGGAGCATCTCTAAAAGCAAATAATAAATGGCAAACCTTTATCCCAATCATTTGGGTAATCCTGGCAATAAGCCCTCAGTATGGTCTTTAGAGTCTGATGCCACCTTTCCAACGCTCCCTGGATTCAGAATGGTACACACTTGATTTAAAGTGCTTGATGCCTAAACTATCCATGACCTCCTTAAGTAATTTGGCAGTAAAATTGGGCCCTTGGTCTGACTGAATCTCCCTGCTGGGTGGGTAATGGGTAAAGAAAGGAAGCAACTCCTCCACAACCTTTTTTGCCTTGACATTCCTTAATGGAATTGCCCCCAGAAACCCGGTAGACACATCCGTTATGGTTAGCAAATACTGATTCTCACTTTTGGTTTTAGGGAGGGGACCTACACAATCAGGTATAACACGCATAAAAGGTTCTTTAATTGCAGGAATTCGCATCAAAGTCATTGGTTTTATGACTGCCTGTGGCTTTCCTACCAGCTGACATGAATGACAGCTGCAGTAAAATTCAACCACATCTTTACTTAATTCAGGCCAATAGAAATGCTTCTGTATCTTGGCCTGAGTCGTCCTCACTCCTAGATGACCTCCTACAGATAACTCATGTACTACCCACAATATTTCCTGTCTGTATGCTACTGGGAGCACAGTCTGGTGAACTTCCACCCATTTCTCATCTGCGCTAACCTATCAAGTCTCCAATTCCGCCTTAAGATTTTTTCCTTAAGGCAAAAGCACCCTGGAATACATTCAGATTCCTTTCCCATGTAGGTTTTATGATATCAATCCTTTATCGTCTTATCTTTTTGTTGTAACTCTATTAATCTTTCAGAACTAAACACCTCTGCCCCATCCTCTACCTGCTTAGGTTTTTCCTTTACCATCTCATCAAAAAGAGTGCCAGCTAATTGGAACTTAACTCCTTCAGCTTTCTCGTTTGTTTTCCCTTCTTGTTTTAACATGTGTCTCTGGGATCTTGTCACCATACAGTCCAGAAAAATTCCGGGGCATTTTTCTTTTAACTCCTCAGTTCCCTGGTTTACTTTTGGTTTTTTCCATTACAATGGGCATCACTCCCACCTGTTATCCATCTATATCGTTTCCAAGAATAAACTGTATTCCTGGAATAGCCAATTTTTCCATCACTCCCACTATCACTTCCCCAGTCTTGATTGGACTTTTTAGCCTTATCTTACATGGGGGAACACTAATTCTCTCTCCATTTATTCCACAGATTATTACTCTCTCAGGCAATATTTCAAAAAGAATGCAAATATTTTCATCTCTTATTATTAGAGATGACCAGCTCCCATGTCTCTCAATAATTTAACTTCTTTACCTACTCCCCCATTCTACCTAAGTAAACCTTATCTACAAAGGTGAAGTCTTTTATTGAATTTTGGTAATGTTGTATACATACTTGTATATATCCCTACAAGGTCTTTGGCTACGATGGGTTTGCTCATCATCACCCTCCTCCACGCTAAGCCTATCGACTACCTTCATTTTCATCATTTTAAGTTGGCTATCCTGTGTAATTTATAACTTTCAAAGTTCAAAATCTCTCTTTTTCTCTTTCTGTCTTTCCTCTGCTTGTAACTGTAATTCAAGCAGTTTCAGTTGTCTTTCCTGTTCGAGCTGCTTCATCTGCAATTGAATTCTAACCATTTCCAAAGATACTGATGGCATTTCCAGCAACTTTAAATGTCGAGCTATTGCTGTAATTACCTCTTCTTTTCTCACAGACAAAGGCAACCCAACTCCAGTTTGTCTGCCAATTCCAGAAGCTTTTCCTTGCTCACTTTTTGCAAAATCCCCAAAGTTGTTTCTCCCACCCCCAGAAAACTATTGGTGACTGAAAGAGCCATTACCTCACTTTTGATTTAACCAACAACAAGCAACAAAAATTAAACAGATTTTCCACGTCTAACCAAAGTTTTATTTAAAGATATAGGACACTAGTCCCCAAGTCTGTTTAAATCTGCTAGGACCTTTCGTACCCTAAATACGTTCAAATCCATCCAGATTCCTCCAGAACTGTCCAAATCCCAGACAGATCTGTCTGAACCTTTCCAAATCCTGAACCCAAACTGGCCAGATCCCGGACGAGCTTCCAATCTGTTACAAAGCCAAGGTTGATCCCCCTCTGAAGATCAAAACCAAAACACCCAAAGAGGAACATCTCACTCTATAATCTGTTAAAAGGAGTGTGAAAAGGGGTGTAATCTGTCTTTCAGCAACATCTAGTGGTTAAATCAAATAAATCCCTGATACTCACTTCACAATCAACAAATAACAATTTATTTATCTAACCCTAACAGTGAACAAATTAACTAAACTATTAACAAATCTCTTCTAACTGCTAACTACTCTCAAATAATGCAAGATTCTAATGGTATGCCATTCCAATAAATACAAATCCCATTTATATAAGAAAAGAATTTAGTCTCTCAAACTTACAGCCAGATTTTGTCTTCCAGAACGTCTGAGTCTTCTCCGTTAATTCTTCTGTCAAGAATGCTTTCTCTGCAAATTCTTCTGTCAGGAATCTTAGATAGGAGTGCCGTTGTGGCGTTGTGAATAGATGGTGCCTTCTCTAAGAGCTGACAGCTGTTGACTCTAGCAGATGGCAGTTAGTTCTCCCGATTTTCATTCAGCCCCTTCTTTTAGACCCCTAATGACATATCAATTTCTTACAATTGGATTGTCCCTAGGTTGTCAAAACCACAGATTCAAATTTGACAGATATTTTGGTATTTAAGTGCCTGATTCAAATTAATTGGCTAAATTTAAAAACTCCTATTGCCTTGGTAAAAGTATTGCTTGGCCTGCTAGCAGTACAGCCTTTCAATACAAATGTTTCAATTAAGAGTGCTCACTGTTCTTGCAAACTTTCAAGCTGCTCACAGACATCTGCAAGCATCGAAAAAGCACAATTTTTTAAAGGGACCACACAATGCTTCCCCCTGCCTAGCATTTTACAAACAACAATATTTGACAAACACCACATTTTAACACCCTGTCTGGCAATCCACAGATATTCTCCCCAACTTTGCAACAAGGTGAACATTGTCAATTCAAAGTTGGAAATTTTCAGTAAGCTTCTACAATCCCAAGCAACATTGTGCAGACCTGTCAGATTCATCGTAGAGCCCTCGTAAATTGCCATGCATTAGATTTTAGCTTTACTCTTCAGCAAATTCTGGAATGAACGCTGCTCCTACATTTCTCATTCATGGCCGTTTCATCTCTTGTCGCACTGCAGCTGCTGGTTCCAGGCAGCAGCCCTAACCTTTTGGAAATGCTGCCTGCCTGTAATTGGGTGCTAATCTGACCTTTTGGCTGATTAAGCCATTTGCATTTAGAAATAACAAACAGAAAGTGAGATAACGCATGTGTGGGGTGGAATCCAGAATTCACTGAGTGCTGGGTACATGATCCTGCAGTGGAGATTTGGCCCATTGTGTTTATTAATGGTAATCTCATTCATCAAATTTATAGTTGTTTCATAGCTAATGATAGGTAGGTCTGTATTAATATGGTGATTAATATTAATATTCTGAGAGTATTTGCTCTGCTTCCTATCTGAAAGACTCAGTGTGTGCTTGGTCACAGGGAACTCTGCTAATGCTTAAGTTGGAGAGAGTTCTTTACGTGTTTGAGATTTGGGCATTTCTGGAGAGGTATTTAATGCTGGATGAGATAGTAATCTGTATATTTTTGACACCAAGTGCGTGTTTGGTTGAAAGCATTTTTAGTGTGTATGGTTCAGGAACTCTTTGTAAGGTTGATTGACAGAGCTCCGCAGGTACATAGTTAGAAAGACCTTTGCACTTGCTCCATGCTTCATTAGAAAAAGCTCTGTAGTACTGATGTAAAAATACTTGCGTTTTGGACTGTGGGATGAAAAATGGGAAAAGGCACTACTTTGCACTAAAGGACGGTGAAAGAAGATGTTACAGTTTGAGAGAGGGCCTTTCCAAATCTCAGAGAGAATGTATCCCAGACTATTTACAATTTTTTTTTCCTTTATTCATTCATGGGATGGGGGCATTGCTGGGCAGCACTTATTACCCATCCCTAATTGCCCAGAGGGCAATTAAGAATCAACCACATTGCTGTGGGTCTGGACTCACATGTAGGCCAGACTAGGTAAGAATGGCAGTTTTCTTCCCTAAAGGGCACTATTGAACCAGCTGGGTTTTTCCCAACAATCAGCAATAGCTTCATGGTCATCATTAGACTCTTAATTCCAGATTTTATTCAATTCAAATTCCACAATCTGCCATGGCAGGATTTGAACCCCAAGTGCCCAGAAAATTATCTGGGTCTCTAGATTAACAGGCCAGCAATAATACCACTACACCATCACCTCCCCCTTGTACATACTTAGAATGTTAACTTCCTTAAGCAATAGGGGAGGATGCTGGACACCTCAGCTCCTCGGGTTTGTGTGCAAGGCAATTTTGAACAGATTTTTGTTTGGTTTTTCAAACAGGACCAGTTGTGTTTGTTCAGGACTGCTTAGAACGGTCATAACGTTTTGATGGTGCCTGGCAATTGGCTACAATTTTCTACTCGGCCAATACAGCAGAAACATCCAGCCTGTGAAAGAGAAAGCACCTAAATCACTCTCTTCCCTTCCTGTGGTGTAGCAAGAAAAGAAATTTCTAAGCAGCTAGATATTCGTTCTTTTTGCAAATTCATTTCTTGAAAGGAAAATGGCAGAAGACTAAACGCTGATAAGAGTGAATCTTAAATCAGTGAATAAATGGTTGATGATCAATGTGTCCACAATCACATGTCATTATCGGAGTTGAAGGGAATAGAAGGAATCTGAAGGAAAGCAGCTCATTGTAACTGGATTGGTGCCAGAACTGTGCTTCACTGGTGTACTTGATCCTCCCCTCCCATCTGAAATATTGGTATCTTGTCTTGTCTGTTTATGTGTACATTTGTATGTGTATGGGAATTTTTAAAAGAAGGGTAAAGTTTAATTTATAGAATTATAAGTTAACAATTCATGGTTTTTCTCACCATTGGTCACAACTGTTGGATTGCTTTAAGGTTTTTTTTTACAAAAATAAAAATCTGGTGTGCGTATCCTTGTAACCTGAATTGGTAAAATTAGGCAATTCAGTTGTTTAACTAAATTTTCACATTGTTGGTGACTCCTGGAATAATGGGGTCTGATTTCCAGCACATTGCCCCAGAGATATGTGACATTTGGTTAGAGAATGATGATGCTGTGCATACTTGGGAAAGAGAGAGCTGTATGTACTTAGAATGAGCAATGCAAATATTTAGCAGAGACCCATTGTAAATGCTACAGTATTACTTAGTCAGATAAAGTTTCGAATTTGGGACTTGTAACTGTTTATTGAGGGCAGAGAATAATGGGTACTTGTCAGTTGGTGCCCAAGACTCGCTCTTGGAATCACTTTCAATTTAATTTGTCTGAAATTACGTTGATTCAGAAACTCCATGGGCAGACATTTATAGCTCCCCTGCCAACAAGTTTGTAGATGGTGCTGCTAGACCTGCAGACTTTCCCCACACTTTCTGTTAGTATTGTTGTTGGAAAATGTCCAACCTCTATGATACCTGTTCCTCTCCATATCTTGCTGGCATGGAGTGCAGTTTTTACCGTGATGGATGTGTAGAGTTGCAGCTTCATAGCTTTGTGGAAGGTGTTGGATGCCCACATCTTGCGGAGCCGCTGGAAAATTGATGCTACTTTGGCAATTCTTGTGTGATCTTTTCATCAAGACCCTCAGTGATGTTGTTTCCTACATAGCAGCAGTGATCTGTTCTATTGCCAAATGGTAACAGGAGGACTTTATTGTTGTCCAGTTATCATTGCCTTGGTCTTCTTACTGCTGATGAGTAGACCAACCTTGGCACTGCTTTTCTTATGACCGTTGCTCATGTCTTACAGTACCTTAGATTCTTCAGTCAGCAAGGTGACATTACCTGGGGAGTGCACATCTGTCAACCAGTGGTGTTGCCAGTGGATGCTATTGAATGTCTTTGTGACGTTCCTAAGCATAAAGATCTGTTCACAGCATGATCTGTCAGCCTGCAAACCTTCCTGTTCTTTGTTGTTCCCCCTCTTTTTGTTGCAATCATTGTGGTTCCCTTTCTTTAGTAGTGTGTCAAATAGTCCTTGTTTCCAGTCATTTGGGATATCCTGCACAGTACACATCTTCTTGAGCAGATTAATAAGCTCTTTTCATATGATATCCTTGACTTAGCTCAGTAGCTTTACTGGTATGGCATTGATCCTCGTGCCTCATTGCTCTTTAGGCTCCTGATAGTTCTTCGGACTCTGATCTGGCAATTTCTCCCAGCATTTTGACTGCTGCAGTGCAATGCTGTCATTGATCTCTAAAGTGGAGCTGGGTTTGGGCTGGCTGAGGATCTCATGAAAGTGCTCCACCCATTGCTACTCTGTTCCATCCTGCTCCTTACCTGCTAATAGCATCCTGCTGTCCTTGCTGTTAATTGATACAATCTTGTTGCTTCTTGCAGGAGTCACTTTTCATATAACCCTGCATAGCATCCCGGATATGTTCTGATTGATTGCATCTTGTGTCTCCCTTTCTTTTGACTTTATCATCTGTATTTATCTCTCCTGCAGCTCTTCTTCACTGCTTTAACTTTTATACTTCTGAGCATCATTTTGTCTTTAAATTGTGTGGTTTTCTTGGTCCTTTTTTATTTTTGCCAACTTTTATCAATCAACTTCTATGTTGGCTCAGTGATCCATTGTTCTTGATTCCTTTGTTTCATCCAATGGAGTCTTCTGCATTCTCCTTAATCCCTCTTTTGAAGGTTTCCCCCAATTCTCTAATGTTGCCTGACCTCAGTTGTACTTCGAATCTGTTGGAGTTTACCAGCTGAAAACTACCCGACATGTTGTTGTCCTTCAGTTTCTTAGTTGCAAAAGGCCGTAGTGACTCTGTGATTATATCTTCTTCAGCTTCATGTGGATCTTGCTAGACACAAGGCCTTATTTCTACAAAAACAAAGTTGCTAAAAAGCTCAGCAGGTCTGCCAGCATCTGTGAAGGAAAGGGTCACCAGACCCAAAACGTTAACTCTTCTTTTCCTTCACAGATGCTGCCAGACCTGCAG
The DNA here is from genome assembly GCA_024137785.1 of Ginglymostoma cirratum. Taxonomy (NCBI): domain Eukaryota; kingdom Metazoa; phylum Chordata; class Chondrichthyes; order Orectolobiformes; family Ginglymostomatidae; genus Ginglymostoma; species Ginglymostoma cirratum. The sequence goes on from JAHRHZ010000013.1 coordinate 59,797,756, forward strand.
AGCTTTTCCAGCAACTTTGTTTTTGTTCCTGATTTACAGCATCTGCAGTTCTTTCAGTTTTTATTAGGCCTTTTTCCTACATCTGTTCTGCATCAAATCTAAACATCCCTCAGAGATGTCCCCCATCAGCTTCTGATGCAGATACAATTTCATTCAGGGTGTTATTATCTGGAGAATCTATGGCTTTTGTGGAAGTCTTTGTGGAAGAGTGTATTCCCAATGCTGAGATCAATGCTGTTGGAAAACTCCAGCAGAGTCTTGCTGTTTCTGTTGAGTATGCTGGCTGACCCATGGGGCCCTTTTGTGTAGTTCAGTCCCTGCTAGCTGACATTGACCTTAAGATTTTTTAAATGCTTTCATAGTGGTTCAAATGTAAGTGGTCTGCTGGAAGGAACAGAAATGACTGATCAAAAGGTTTTCTCTCATTATTCAACTTGTAATGCTTTTATGACAATTTGATATTTACATAAGAACATAAGAACTAGGAGCAGGAGTAGGCCATCCGGCCCCTTGAGCCTGCCCCGCCATTTAATAAGATCATGGCTGATTTTTTTGAGACTCAGCTCCACTTACCCGCCCACTCACCATAACCCTTAATTCCTTTACTGGTCAAAAATTTATCTAGCCTTGCCTTAAAAACATTCAGCGAGGTAGCTTCAACCGCTTCACTGGTCAGGGAATTACACAGATTCACAACCCTTTGGGTGAAGAAGTTCCTCCTGACCTCAGTCCTACATCTGCTTCCCTTTATTTTGAGGCTATGCCCTCTAGTCCTAGTTTCACCTGCTAATGGAAACAACCTCCCTGCCTCCACCTTATCTATTCCCTTCATAATCTTATATGTTTCTATAAGATCTCCCCTCATTCTTCTGAATTCCATTGAGTATAATCCCAGTCTACTCAGTCTCTCCTCATAATCCAACCTTCTTAACACTGGAATCAACCGAGTGAATCTCCTCTGCACCCCCTCCAGTGCTAGTATATTTCTTCTCAAGTAAGGAGACCAAAACCGCACGCAGTACTCCAGGTGTGGCCTCACCAAGACCCTATATAGGTGCAGCATAGCCTCCCTGTTTTTAAACTCCATCCCTCCAGCAATGGCAGACAAAATTCCATTTGCCTTTTTAATTACCTGCTGTACCTGCAATCCTACTTTTGGCGATTCATGCACAAAGACACCCAAGTCCTTCTGCACAGCAGCGTGCTGCAATTTTTTGCCATTTAAGACATCGTCCATTTTCCTGTTATTCCTACCAAAATGGATGACCTCACACTTATCAACATTGGACTCCATCTGCCAGACCTTTGCCCACTCATTTAGACTATCTGTGTCCTTCTGCAGACTTTCAGTGTCTTCTGCACACTTTGCTCTACCACTCATCTTAGTGTCATCTGCAAATTTCGACACACCACACTTAGTCCCCAACTCCAAATCATCCATGTAAATTGTAGACAATTGCGGTCCCAACACTGATCCCTGAGGCACACCACTAACCACTGACCGCCAACCAGAAAAACACCCATTTACCCCTACTCTTTGCTTTCTACTGGTCAACCAATCCTCTATCCATGCCAATACATTACCTGTAGTACCGTGCAACTTTATCTTATCTAGCAGCCTTTGGTGTGGCACCTTGTCAAATGCCTTCTGGAAATCCAGATACAGCACATCCACATGTTCCCCATTGTCCACCATGCAAGTAATGTCCTCACAGAATTCCACCAAATTAGTTAAACATGACCTACCCTTCATGAACCCATGCTGGGTGTTCCCAATGGGACAATTTATATCCACATATCTTGCTATTTCTTCCTTAATGATAGATTCAAGCATTTTCCCCACTACCAAAGTTAAGCTAACTGGCCTATAGTTACCTGCTTTTTGTCTACTTCCTTTTTTAAACAGTGTGGTCACATTGGCTGTTTTCCAATCTGCGGGAACCACCCCAGAGTCCAGTGAATTTTGGTAAATAATTACTAGTGCATTTGCTATTTCCCCCATCACCTCTTTTAGTACCCTGGGATGCATTGCATCAGGGCCAGGAGACTTGTCTACTTTTAGTCCCATTAGCTTGCCCAGCACTGCCTCCTTAGAAATAATGATAGTTTCTAGGTCCTCACCTGCTATGACCTTCTTGCCATTAGTTTTTGGCATGTTATTTGTGTCTTCCACGGTGAAGACCGACACGAAATAACTGTTTAATGTCTCGGCTATTTCCTCATTCCCAGTTATTAAATTGGCCTTCTCATCCTCTAAAAGACCAATGTTTACCTTTGCCATTCTTTTACGATTTACATATTTATAGAAACTTTTGCTGCCTGTTTTTATATTCGGAGCTAGTTTACTCTCATAATCTATCTTACTTTTCTTTATAACTTTTTTTGTGGCTTTCTATTGGCCTTTAAAGATTTCCCAGTCTCCTAGTTTCCCACTACTCTTTGCTTTTTTGTATCTGTTTTTTTTCAATCTGATACTTTCCTTTATTTCTTTAGACATCCATGGCTGGCTCTCTCGTTTCCTACTGTTATTCTTTGTCACTGGAATATACTTCTGCTGAGCACTGTGAAAAATCATTTTGAACGTTCTCCACTGTTCCTCAATTGACCCACCATAAAGTTTTTGCTCCCATTCTACCTTAGCTAACTCCTCACTCATTCCTTCATCGTCTCCTTTGTTTAATCTCAGGACATTGGTACTGGATTTAATCTTCTCACGCTCCATCTGTATTTTAAATTCAACCATACTGTGATCGCTCCTTCCGAGAGGATCCCTAACTGTGAGATCATTAATTATTCCTGTCTCATTACACAGGACTAGATCTGGGATAGCTTGCTCCCTTGTACGTTCCATTACATATTCTTCAAAGAAATTATCACATGCATTCTATGAACCCCTCCTTAAGGCTGCCATGACCGACCAGGTTTGACCAATCGATATGTAGATTAAAATCCCCCATGATAATTGCTGTACCATTCGGCCTTTCAAAAACTGAAAATTAAAATAGGAAATAAGTGGTACAATTTGTTTCAATTAAAGCGTATTTCATTTCACAATTTCTAAGAGTATTTTAACATTTCATACAATGATATTTTTTCATATGCAAATATAATATTCTATAATATTCACCTTAGCATCTTGTTTGCTAGATTTTTAAAATAATTAATTTATTTTATTCATATAGAATACGGAAATTACCCAAAGCCTTGAAGGAATGGCAAGCTTTCAATGACTTGAAAAAGACAATAGATGATTTCAGTGAAACTTGTCCATTGCTTGAAATGATGGCAAACAAAGTGAGTAAATGTTTAGTCCTAAATTTGAATAAAAGAGCAGTGGTTCAGTTTAAATGGTAAAACTCAGCAAATGTTCAATTGTCGTATTGAAAGTATTTGAACATGATACTGAAAAAGAGTCATTTTGGACTCAAAACATTAATTCTGATCCTCTTTGGACAGATGATGCCAGATCTGTTGAATTTCTCCAGCATTTCCTGTATTCGTTTGATTTGTCACACTGCATGCCCAACAAATACTACAACATGATCAAATATTTCCTGCAGCTAACTATTCAGAAGGCTGAAACCATTGGGTTGGATTTTCCCTTCTGGTGTGAGATCACCCTGTGTCAGGTGGGCTTTAAAAATGTCTGATGGAGCCCAATTCTGGGATTCCTGCTCCCATTCCCATTGTTGATAAGGGTGACTTGATAAAGGTATAGGGTGCAAGTCCCAGTGTTGGAATCTCCATTGTAGGGTCATGGATTTCAGATATAATTTTGCTGGATTTGGGCCATCTTCTGAACATAATGTGGTTGACACAAGCTCAGATATTACAGAACCAAGGGGCATGCCTGTTCTGGGGTGAGGATCCTTTCAATAGTTATGTTACAAAGGGTGTTGAAATATGATATATTAAATATGCCTTGTATGTAGTAATTGATGATTGTGCTTTGTTCTTAAAGGACAAGTGACCATTAATTCAACCAACATTATGGAAATGAGAAGATCTTGGAAAGTATGAGGAGCACTAGGGCGGCACGGTGGCTCAGTGATTAGCACTGCAGCCTCACAGCGCCAGGGTCCCAGGTTTGATTCCAGTCCCAGGTGACTGTCTGTGTGGAGTTTGCACATTCTCCCCATGTCTGCATGGGTTTCCTCTAGGTGCTCCAGTTTCCTCCCACAGTCCAACGATGTGCAGGCTAGGTGGATTGGCCATGCTAAATTGCCCATAGTGTTCAGGGGTGTGTGGGTTATAGGGGGATGGGTCTGGGTGGGATGTTCCAAAGGGTCGGTGTGGACTTGTTGGGCCGAAGGGCCTATTTCCACACTGTAGGGATTCTAATTCTAATGACTTCTATTAAGGAATGATATCTACTGCAAAAAGAGGTTTAGCGCATCCAACAATGTTGAAATTCAGATCTTATTGTGTCATTTATTCCATTTATTTTTCTCTTTTCATCGATTGTCAACTTAGACACTTGTTTGGCAGCTTCAAAACTTGAACAAACTGCTGATCTCTTTGAATAATTTTAAAGGATTTAATATATTGATCAGCAGGGGTTGTATTACCATTTTGTAGAATTATAGGGTCAATGTAAATACTACACCTCCACAGGGCTTCTTAGATCCGGATGGAATTATTGTAATGACCATGATCAATGGTATCTCTAAGTCTTTGCTCAGTTCCTATAGACTGGAAAGAATGGTTGAAAGTATCACTATCTTGCCAGTGTAGCATCTTTGAGGCCATTGTGTCTGTAGTCCTGACCTCCCTTGCCTTAGTGTAGACTTAGAGGCTTGATGTGCCTCCTATTTCAGGAAAACAGCTGGTCTGAGGTATGAGCTTTCAGCAGCCTCCGTACTGTAGTAGAACTATTCTAGCCTCTATCGCAGGTAGTATCACATAAAAGTAGCACTCAGGGAACTCAAAACTATTAAGGTAACTGGAACATTGTTGAACATGATGTAGTTGTCCTTAGTATGAATGTCCTTCTACTTGAAAGATGAGCATAGCTTTACAAAGATTCTGTGTGTTCTTTGTTTATGTATGTAACTTTTTAACTGGCAGTGATAGTAAAGGACCTTTAGGCATGAAAAAAAGTCTAAACTTCTTTCTTGGAGATAATAAGAACTGCAGATGTTGGAGTCAGAGATAGCACAGTATGGAGCTGGAGGAACAGAGCAGACCAGGCAGCATCAGGGGAACAGGAGAGTTGACACTTCGGGTTGGAACCCTTCTTCAGGAAAAAATACTTTCTTCTATCACAGGATCTAAAGTGGTGATATTTGCTGATGAATGCACACAAAGTTTAGCATCTCAGATGGTTGGATAGGAGAGTAAGAAGCACAGACTGTGTGCAAAGGAGCCAAGAGAATATACATACATACAAATACAGTACATATCACCATTTAGAATCTGTTCTTTTTAAATCTTCCTAAGGAGTTGTGCTTTTAACTACTTTTCCAGTGTTGTTAATGTGACAGTGTCTTCTGTCATTCAAACTAAATTGAAAAATTTCTTAACTTCACTGGCATGATGTAATTAGCTGGATGTTTCGTAGCGCACAGAGTAGATCTAGTGTTAATTGTTCCCTTTGTGGTGACATGGCACTGGCACTTTGCTTCCCTCACCCTACTCATTGCAGCCTACCACCTGGCCCCAGTGTTGGAGGGAGATATCTAAGAAAGGTGAAGGTAGCACAGTGACTCGGTAGTTAGCACTACTGCCTCATAGTGCCAGGGACCCAGGCTTGATTCAAGCCTTGCGTGGCTGTCTGTGTGGATTTTGCATGTTCTCTCCATGTCTGTATGTGTTTTTTCTGGGCGTTCTGGTTTCCTCCCACATTATGAAGATGTGCAGTTTAGGTGGATTGGCATGCTAAATTGTCCATAGGCTCCAGGGACGTGTATGTTAGGTGGATTAGCCAGGAGAAATGCAAGGTTACAAGGATAGCGTGGGTTTGGGTGGGATGCTCTTTGGAAGGTCGGTGTGGTCTTGATGGGCCGAATAGCCTGCTTCCACACTGTAGAAATTATTAAAGTTCTAAGAGACTTGAGTCTAGTTTTTAGCAGAACAAGTTAACCTTTATTTGGAGCTCCTTACCAACGCAACGTGGGAGGGTCCCTCTCTAGCACACTCTGATTCCCTCAAGCACAGCATTTTATACATTTTACATTACAATAATTACATGCAACATTGATGTCATGAGTGGGCACATCCCCCTAATCTATACATCCAATCCTGTATACACACAATCAATGATGGACAAATCTATCTTGTGATATTTACCAGTTATCTTTATCATCTGTCTTTGCATCTGACGGTTAGACTCCTTCACAGACATTTGCCAGCTGCAGCACATTAATTGCCAATAAATTGGATACTTACTTATCACTAAAAACTCTTCCAAATTCTGTATTGCAATCTATATTCCCTACTAACCTTATTATAAACGATACAAAAGGATGCTAATTTCTACCAATTGTTATAAAATTTGCAATTTTAGTTCCAATATGAAGTTACATAGTCACAGTTAATGTTATAGTTCTTTAACAAGGCTAACAAACTGGGAGCAGCTTCTGTCTAACTTGATCCTGAGAGATCAAACATACAATCTCTCTGTCTTGCAGCTGCAACTTACGACGTCAGCTATTGGCAGGCTGTAAATTGGTTTTAAACTAGAAGGTTAATTTGTGGATACCTTACTGTTTCTATTCTAAACAAAATCTCTTTACTAAATAAGACAGCATCTATTTGAATTCCACTGATGAGGGTGAAATACAATCACTTGCTCAGCTTTACCAAGTCATTTAAAGAAATTTATTTGGATTCTTAAGGTAGGACAGGACATAACCTCACTGCCACCCTTATCTTATAATTTGTCTTTACCATCTTTCCCTTGACCTTTGGATCTCTTTATCTACGGCTGTACTATGCTGTTTGCTGGGCTGTAAAGTTTCAATTGTTTATTTCACCACAGTCACAATAGCTGTAGTTTATGACCTTCCTCTACCTTCTACCATGCTATAATGCTCTTTTAGAGATTACGTTTACACCATTTGCTGTTTCTGTCCCGGTTGACAGAGCAGGAATTTTCTTTATTGTCTATGTATCTCTTTATTCTTTCAAGGGTATTCTTTACCAAAATGCTTTTGTGTTTAGAGCTGCCTGTCTACAGAAATCTGATTAAATCCCTTCATCTTTTCTTCGCACTGGGACCCTATTATGATTCCCATGGGATCTTTCATTATCTTATCCAGTAACTCTGTATGGAGACCACAATTCTGGTTGTAAACCTCAACTATATATAACTGCTAATCCCCTTTTCAGCTGTTTTATGCCAATTTAAATCTGCGACCACACCCAGCATCCTCATTTCCCTTACTTTGAGGTAGGTGCCTGATCATTGAGACTTTGTGGCCTCAGCAATCACAGCAATACACAAGATAAGGGCTGATGATTATTAGCATGAATCAAGGATTGCTTAACAAAAAGAAAGCAATGAGTAGGGACAAATAGGAGGCCATCTCACAGTGTATAATGGATCACCAGTTCTGTACATTGGCATAATCACACTGCAGTGCCAGTATGCAAGACTATCTTTTACTCGGACTGACAGGACTACCAGTCACATCTTGTATAATGTCAGAAATCACATGATGCCAGGTTATAGTCCAACAGATTTATTTGAAAACACAAGCTTTCAGAGTCTTACTCCTTCAGGTGTTAGTGAGAGAGATACTATCAGACACATAATTTATAAGTAAAAGATCAAAGGGTCTCACTACTGATGAATCTAGAGTATGTACACTATTATAAAACCTTTAGTTCTCTCAGGACAGTGACTTCAAAGGAATTCAGGGATTTACATACACGTATTAATCAATTAAAACCTTCTGACTGATTAAAGTTTAAACAGTATCATAGGTTTGTTTAGTACATCCTCATCAGTGGTGTGACCCTTTGATCATTTACTTATAAATTCTGTGTCTGATACTACCTCTCTCACTAACACCTCAAGAAGAACCAAAGCTCCGAAAGCTTGTGTTTTCAAATAAATCTGTTGGACTATAACCTGGTGTCGTGTGATTTTCTGACCTTGTTCAGCCCAGCCCAACATTGGCACCTCCACATCTTGTATAATCACAACTTCACATCCACTGTGGCAGAACAGACCATGCATGGTACAATTAAATTGGGTGAAATTGAAGACATTTTCAAAATGAATCTGTTACACTTTGACCAGAGTCATAATTGCATAAATGCAATTGTCAAATGCTGAAGGTGAACCACTATAAGTGTCACAAAAAAGCAGAGATTGCTTATACTTTTTAAGGAAGAATCTGAGAATATTTGTTCATTTTGGCCATTTAGAGATGAACCTAGCAAGTCATTTTGAAGGCCAAATAAGTTCTAATCCCAAAAGCATTACACCAGGGTAAATGTTGTACCGGGGGACGCAGCTATTGAATACACAAGGCAGTTAACACATGGATGAATCAGGATGTTCAAGGCTTCATGAGTGAGTATGAGGCTTGTGTAGTATATCAACCCCAGCAGTGGAAAAAGTCTCTACACTCACGAAGCATTTCATATATTCCTTGCTGAAGTAGATCAAATTGTTGTGCATGGGGAAGATTACGTCCTTGTGACAGATTACTTCTCCAAATTTTCCATTGTTCAATGATTGAGTGACATGACAGATTCAACCATTGCTGCCTCAATAACCAGATGCTATTTTCAGTTTGCTCAATCTCCCAGACCGGATAGTGTCTAACACTGGACCACAGTTCACTGGCAAACTGTGTCAAGATGTGTGCTAAATGTGTGGGAGGGGTGGGGTGGGGGATATCCCACATAACATGGTCACTTTCCTATCCTCACTCAAGTGGTTCAGCAGAATGTATGGTATATATTATCAAATCAATGATTATCCATAAAAATGAATTGGTACATTTTCAGTGGAAAAGGGACTACCATCTCCAACACAACTTACACTCGGACTGCAAGAGCAAATGACCTTGCCCAGAAGATAATTGTTTAACCATTCTGAGATAGGGGATATTCTTACTCAAAGATAGAAGAAAATGAAAAAGATACATTACGATTGCATTGGTATAGAGTGTGAGTCAGAAATACAAATGCAAATACTTAGACACCAGCAAAGGTTTCTAGAAGATGAAACCAGTCCAGGTCGTAAGAAGTCCTTATTGATCATGGTGCTACATTACAAAGGAACAGAAGACATTTCAGACCAATGTATGGCCTACCTAACTTGCATGAAGAGAAGGAAGACGAAAACTCTGATGATGATAATTTTGTGGTGATACTGAGTGATAGCAACCAGTATCAAGAGGACCAAAAGCAACCGCGCACAACACATACCTCCCCAGGCGGGTATACAATAATCAGATCAGGACAAGTTGTCAAAACACCAAAGTTTTACATTGAAGTTTGAATTGTTATCCCTATAAACTCTGTTGGATCTGTTTGTACATTTATTGAACAGATAATACATGCCTATGTACAACCATATATCTCTGTTTGGGACTTTTGTATCTTTGGGAAAGGGGCAATAGTGCATTATGTCCCACAGTTAGTATGCACCATACCTTTAATAGATGTGCTCATGGTATCGTCACTGTATCATAGTATGAGAACTGTGGGTATAAAGATCTCAGACTCCATCTTAACTGGGGCTTCTTAAAGCATGACACTTTGGAGAAAGAATCCTACTCTTTGTGAATGATTGGTTAATATTAGCCCTGACAATGAAGTTCCTGTGACTAATATTTGTATATGAACTATTTTCTAACCAATCTGTTCAGGATGTTATTGTACACCTTTGGGGCAGGTGGGACTTGAACCCATGACTCCTGGCTCAAACGTAGGGACACTACTATTGTACCACAAGAATCTTTATCAAGACCTTTAGTGAACATTTATTGAATCTTTAGGTATGACATTACCCATGTCTATTTATTACGTTCCAGGTGCTAATGTATGTATTAACACACTAGATGCAAATACTTTGCTGGAGGTAAAACCCACAGCACACTGCACTGCTTGGAATATTTCTTGCCGTAATTTTTATGCAGAGATACAAAAAAAAGTCATCACAGAAACCTTAAGTGGGAGTGTCGGAGTGTTTTCAGTTCGAAGTGTGTCATTTGGAGCCACCTTAGAAAACTGAATCCCCTGAGAAGCTTATTGGGATACATCTGAGGTTGTTGCTACCAGCAAGTCTTGGATTTCTGATTTAGGATTTATCACCAGTCACACCAGAGAGTTCAGAAGCATCCTCCAAATACACAAGGTCACGCCAAAGCTAGATCTGATAGCAGGACTGAGTTGCTTGAGACTTTTAATGGACATTTAGTTGGGGAAGGGAGGCTAGCCTTAGATCGTTTTAACAATTTGTTTGACTTGGACTGAAGCATGATTGTGTTACCGTCTGTGAGAAACACAGGATAAATCACAGGTTAATGATCAGGTTGATTTCCTTCAGTAGCCAAAGGATCCTGAAGCTGGTTATCACTCCAATGTCTACTCTAGCTGAGATGAGTTAAATTAGTTCTTAGTTGGGAGGTGTGGGGTACAGGTAAGCATGAGAGTCTCCCAGCGGAAAGTGAAACTAAAAGAAACAGCACGAGGGCTTTATTTCCAATGCTTGTTTTGTTTTTGTCACTTGTGATACCTTTCTAATGGTTGTTCATACTGCCACTTGCTGTCCTGTACCATTCAGGCATTGGGTTTGTGATGTTAACTGGTTTTAGGAAGACATTAAGCCAGTTTGCAAATGTGAAGTTTTGTATTTCTGAGGAACAGTATCACGTTTGGGGGTTTCATTGCTGTAACCTAATTTCCTCCATTTCTTTTAAACTTGTCAGTACTCCATAGTTGGATTGAGATACCAGGTTCAATTTCCAACCTGTCAAAGACAATCACTGCGGCTGATGTTGCAGTGCAGTACTAATGAGAGGGAAACCAGATGGTGATGCTACTCCCGGTTAATATCCTTAACCCCTGATGCAGATAGAATGTAACAATCTTTATAAGTGACTTGGATGAGGAAGTGGAAGGGTGGGTTAGTAAGTCTGCCGATGACACGAGGTTGGTGGAGTTGTGGACAGTGTGGGGGGCTGTTGTAGGTTGCAATGGGACATTGACAGAATGCAGAGCTGGGCAAAGAAGTGGCAGATGGAATTCAACCCAGAAAAGTGTGAAGTGATTCATTTTGGAAGGTCGAATTTGAATGCAGAATATAGGGTTAATGGCAGGATTTTTGGCAATGTGGAGGAACAGAGGGATCTTGGGGTCCACGTCCATAGATCCCTCAAAGTTGCGACCCAAGTTGATAGGGTTGTAAAGAAGGCGTATGGTGTATTGGCTTTCATTGGCAAAGGAATTGAGTTTAAGAGCTGTGAGGTTATGCTGCAGCTCTACAAAACCTTGGTTAGACCACACGAGGAATATTGTGTTCAGTTCTGGTTGCCTCATTTCAGGAAAGCTTTAGAGAGGGTGCAAAGAAGATTTACCAGGATGCTGCCTGTACTGGAGGACAGGTCTTATGAGGAAAGGTTGAGGGAGCTAGGGCTATTTTCATTGGAGCGATGAAGGATGAGAGGTGACTTGATAGAGCTGTACAAGATGATGAGAGGCATAGATACAATGGATAGTCAGAGACTTTTTCCCAGGGTGAAAATGACTATTTTAATTTTAAGATGATCGGAGGAAGGTATGGATGAGATGTCAGAAGTAGGTTCTTCACACAGAGAGTGGTGGGTGTGTGGAATGCACTGCTGACAGTGGTAGTGGAGTCAGATACTTAAGAGACTTTTAAACGACTCTTGGATAAGCACATGGAGGATAGTAAAATGTGGGGTATGCAGGGTAGATTGATCTTAGTAAGATAATATTCACAAGTATTCACAAAGGAAAAAGACAATGTTGTCGAGGAGAATACTGAGATACAGGCTATTAGACTAGACGGGATTGAGGTTCATAATGAGGAGGTGTTAGCAATTCTGGAAAGCGTGAAAATAGATAAGTCCCCTGGGCCAGATGGGATCTATCCTAGGATTCTCTGGGACGCTAGGGAGGAGATTGCAGAGCCTTTGGCTTTGATTTTTATGTCGTCATTGTCTACAGGAATAGTGCCAGAAGACTGGAGGATAGCTGAATGTTGCCCCCTTGTTCAAGAAGGGGAGTAGAGACAACCCTGGTAATTATAGACCAGTGAGCCTTAATTCGGTTGTGGGTGAAGTGTTGGAAAGGATTATAAGAGATAGGATTTATAATCATCTAGAAAGGAATAATTTGATGAGGGATAGTCAACACAGTTTTATGAGGGGTAGGTCATGCCTCACAAACCTTATTGAGTTCTTTGAGAAGGTGACTAAACAGGTGGATGAAGGTAAAGCGGTTGATGTGGTGTATATGGATTTCAGTAAAGCGTTTGATAAGGTTCCCCACAGTAGGCTATTGCAGAAAATTTGGAGGCATGGGATTGAGGGTGATTTAGCGGTTTGGATCATAAATTGGCTAGCTGGAAGAAGACAGAGGGTGGTGGTTGATGGGAAATGTTCATCCTGGAGTTCAGTTACTAGTGGTGTACCGCAAGGATCTGTTTTGAGGCCACTGCTGTTTGTCATTTTTATAAATGACCTGGATGAGGGCGTAGAAGGATGGCTTAGTAAATTTGCGGATACACTAAAGTCGGTGGAGTTGTGGATAGTGCAGAAGGATGTTGCAGGTTACAGAGGGACATAGATAAACTGCAGAGCTGGGCTGAGAGGTGGCAAATGGGGTTTAATGCGGAAAAGTGTGAGGTGATTCACTTTGGAAGGAGTAACAGGATACAGAGTACTGGGCTAATGATAAGATTCTTGGTAGTGTGGACGAGCAGAGAGATCTCGGTGTCCATGTGCATAGATCCCTGAAAGTTGCCACCTAGGTTGATAGGGTTGCTAAGAAGGCATACGGTGTGCTAGGTTTTATTGGTAGAGGGATTGAGTTTCGGAGCAGTGAGGTCATGTTGCAGCTGTACAAAACTCTGGTGCAGCCGCACTTGTAGTATTGCATACAGTTCTGGTCGCCGCATTATAGGAAGGTTGTGGAAGCATTGGAAAGGGTGCAGAGGAGATTTACCAGGATGTTGCCTGGTATGGAGGGAAGGTCTTATGAGGAAAGGCTGAGGGACTTGAGGATGTTTTCGTTAGAGAGAAGAAGGTTAAGAGGTGACTTAATAGAGACATACAAGATGATCAGAGGATTGGATAGGGTGGACTGTGAGAGCCTTTTTCCTCGGATGGTGATGGCTAGCACGAGGGGACATAGCTTTAAATTGAGGGGTGATAGATATAGGACAGATGTCAGAGGTAGATTCTTTACTCAGAGAGTAGTGAGGGCGTGGAATGCCTTGCCTGCAGCAGTTGTAGACTTGTCAACTTTAAGGGCATTTAAATGGTCATTGGATAAACATATGGATGATAATGGAATAATGTAGGTTAGATGGGCTTCAGATTGGTTTCACAGGTCGGAGCAACATCGAGGGCCAAAGGGCCTGTACTGCGCTGTAATGTTCTATGTTCTATGTTCTATGTAATAGGTCGGCACAACATTGTGGGCTGAAGGGCCTGTACTGTGCTGTACTGTTCTATGTTCTATGTTCTGTGTTGACACTGACAGAGCAATTGTCCTCATCTTGAAATATTTGTCATTTAATCGCTTCTTTCCTTCACACTCTTACTGACTTTCCCTTCTCCTCATCCTTTTCACTTGCTGTAAACCCATTACATTTCTAATTTTACAATGTTCTGGAGAAAGGTCACAGGACTGAAATATTAACTCTTTCTCTCTCAGCAGATAATACTAGACATATTGAGTGTTTCCAGCATTTTATCTCTATTACATATTGTGTCAATCGTGGCCTTCATCATTTGCCTTTATCAGATTCTATTACTTGCACTAAAAAATGAAATTAATGTTTGAAAAAGTTTAACAACAATTATCCTTTGTTACAGGAAAGCAAGTGCTTATTATGCATTACTTTCTTGTTCTATAGGCTATGATGCCAAGACACTGGGAAAGGATTGCGCAGGTCACAGGCCATACCTTTGATGTTGAATCTGACCAGTTCACTCTCAAAAATATTACAGAAGCCCCATTGCTTAAACATAAAGAGGACATTGAGGTAATATACATATTTTCTGTCTTTTTCCCTTCTTTCAAAACCAGATATAAAGTGAATCTGATGAAGATACTACCGTGGGAAGAGTGAAATTTAGATAAAGTGGTTTGCCACTTGACATAATTGCAGTCCCCAAATGTTTAAAAAGGATCATCACAAGCAACATGTGCTGAAATTTAATATATTCATTAATTTTGGCAAAATATAATCTTGCTTGACTTGATCATTGTGTTAGTTTAGGTAGTAGTAAAACTTAAAACTTAAGCATGTGTGAGTTAGTGCCATCACTATGAAATCTGCTTTAATTTACTGTTCAGATTTTTAATGAATTCATCCCTTTGTTCCATATTAGGAAATGATATAACTACATTCCCCTGTCCTGGATAACCATATGTGCAGGAAGTGTCATCAACTGTTCGAGCTTTGAGTTGTAGAACTGAACCAGTAGATGGCATCCCTGTGGCACATCCATCATAGAGTCATAGAGTCATAGAGCTGTACAGCTCGGAAACAGACCATTTGGTCCAACACATCCACGCCGACCAGATATCCGAAATAAATCTAGTTCCATTTGCCAGCACATATTCCTCTAAACCCTTCCTATTCATATACCCATCCAGATGCCTTTTAAATTTTGTAATTGTATCAGCTTCTACCACTTCCTCCGGCAGCTCATTCCATACATGTACCACCTGCTGTGTGAAAATGTTACCCCCTTTGGCCCCTTTTAAATCTTTCCCCTCTCACCTTAAATTTATGCCCTTTAGTTTTGGACTCCCCCAACCCAGTAAAAGACCTTGTCTATTCACCATATCCATGCCCCTCACGATTTTATAAACCTCTAGAAGGTCACCCCTCAGCTTCTGACACTCTAGGGAAAATAGCCCCAGCCTATTCAGCCTCTCCCTATAGTTCAAATCCTCCAACCCTGGCAATATCCTTGTAAATCCTTTCTGAACCCTTTCAAGTTTTACAACATCCCTCCTATAGCAAGGAGGCCAGAACTGCTCACAGCATTCCAAAAGTAGTGGAACCAATGTCCTGGACAGCTGCAACTTGACCTCCCAACTGCTACACTCAATGCACTGACCAATAAAGGCAAGTGTACCAAATGCCTTCTTCACTATCCTATCTACCTGCAATTCCACTTTCAAGGAATTATGAACCTGCACTCCAAGGTGTCTTTGTTCAGCAACCC
Source organism: Ginglymostoma cirratum (assembly GCA_024137785.1). NCBI lineage: Eukaryota > Metazoa > Chordata > Chondrichthyes > Orectolobiformes > Ginglymostomatidae > Ginglymostoma > Ginglymostoma cirratum. The sequence goes on from JAHRHZ010000013.1 coordinate 59,813,145, forward strand.
TATCTAGGACCTTATCATTGGGTGTATTAGTCCTGCCCTGATTTGCCTTTCCAAACAGCAGCACCTCACATTTATCTAATATAAATTCCATCTGCCATTCCTTTGCCCGTTGGCCCATCTGAACAAAATCCTGTTGTACTCTGAAATAACTTTCTTTGCTGCCCAGTAAACCTTCAATTAGATTGAAAACTTTATGGAAAGCAGGTTTATGGATGTGTCACCTCACAGACGGAGTAAGTAAGGAGAGAGAGAGAATGGATGACCATCAGATAGTCAAGACAGACCCAGCAGATAGAATAGGATTACCCTGAGTATATCTCAGTCTCCAACTGGTACTCAGTTCTGAATATTGATGAACATAACTTATCTGAGGAGCGTAGTCAGACACAAATCCATGCCACAATGGCATGGAATTAGCAAGTAAGATCTCACAAATAGCAATCTCTGGATGGCTCCTAGCATTATGCAGAAGTAAACATAACAATAGAAGTATAATGCAGATGAATGCTGGAAAGAAGGTGCAGAGCTATGTCTTTAGTTCTTTAGGTATTGGGATCAATTTGGAGGAGATAGGACCTGTACAGGTTGAATGGTTTGAATCTATACTGAGTCTGGATCAGTTTTCTTACGGATGGACTTGCTGGTGCTTTGGGGAGGGTTTATAGACAACTGACAGGAATGTAGGAACCAGGAGGTTAATACCTGATATAAAGAATATTTGAGGCAGATAGTACTAAAGTAGGAACTAACAAGATATTTGGAGTTTTCAACATAACAGGGAAAGTAATGGAGTCTAAATTAGGATTACAGTGCACATATGGGAATGTACAGAGTGAGATAAATAACATTGGTGAGTTCCAGATGCAGATAACTGCCTAGAAGAATGATGTAGGGACAATAACAGAGATTTGGCATAAAGAAAAGCAGGGCTAGGTATGAAATATTCCTTGATATAAGGGACTGATATTCACGGAATCTGAATGACTGGGAGCTATTCTAAAATTACAGAGTACCCTCTGCCATTCCCAGAGTAAATTTTCACAGACGTCAGATACATGGGCAGATAGGTAGCCTGCACCCTGCATATATGGTCTGTCAGCTTTATTCGGAGGATTTGTTTTTCCTACCAGGTTCAGAGCCAATTGCGCATGCAATAGCTGCCTCTCCTCTACACAGAACTTCCATGCCTTTATGTCACAAAAAGGTTGTGTTCTGTTTCTGATTTTCAAGTCCTTTGCTGTTCTTGTTTCATATAACCTGACATTATCTTAAACAGAGATAACAAGGTGTAGAGCT
>JAHRHZ010000013.1:59814840-59830537 GCA_024137785.1 Ginglymostoma cirratum
GTCTTTCTGAAGAAGGGTCTAGGCCCGAAACGTCAGCTTTCCTGCTCCTCTGATGCTGCTTGGCCTGCTGTGTTCATCTAGCTCTACACCTTGTTATCTCAGATTCTCCAGCATCTGCAGCTCCTACTATCTCTTATCTTAAACAGACCAGTTTCTGAATGATTTGTGATTCATGGCCCTACAGAGGAGTCATGGACCAAGGTTTGGATTCTGGTCCTTGGGAAAGGTAGTTAATAAAGATGCTGCATGGCTCCTGTGCCTCCTCTTAGCTCACCAAACTGTCTCTGTGACAACACTTGTCCCCATTCCACTCCCATGATTCATTATAGTCCCATTGACAGCTCAACCCCCTGCCCACTGCCAATAATACCCTCATGTCCTCCAGGTCAAATCATTGCACCCCCATGCCATTCGACCTGCATACATTATCACTGTTAATGGTGTTCTCCTTTCCTCTGGCATCCGCTCTGACCTTCTTCAATTTTCAAAGTTATATCTCCTCGAACAAAAGGACAATGTGTACGCAAAGACAAAATTGGCTTCGTAATGGGAAAAAAGTAAAACTTTTTTTTGGATTGGCGGAATGTTTATGGTAGAATTTACCAGAAGTCAGTGGTAGTCCCCTGTTCTTCTTGATATATTAACAATCTAAATCTTGATGTACAGGATACAACTTCAAATTTTGTGGATGATACAACATTTGAAAATATTGTGAACTTTGAGGCAAATAATGTAAATCTTCAAAAAGATGTAGAGAGGTTGATGGAAGTGTGAGGAAGTGACAGATGATATTTAATGTGAAGACATATGAAATGATTCATTTTGATTGAAAGAATGTAGAGAGAAAATATAAAGTAAAAGGTACAATTCTAAAGGGGTTACGGGAGCAGAGAGACCTCGGTATTTAAGATAACAAGGTGTAGAACTGGATGAACACAGCAGGCCAAGCAGCATCATAGGAGCAGGAAGGCTGACGTTTCGGGCCTAGACCCTTCTTCAGAAATTGCAAACAATATTGAATGTGGTATGACAGGTTAAGAGCACAATTAATCAAACATACAGCATCTTGGTCTGTATCAATAGAGCAATAGAGTACAAAAGCAAGAAAGTAATGTTAAACCTGGTATAGAGCAGTATTTTGGCCTCACTGTGGTATCATGTACAGCTCTGGACACTGCACTTATGGAAAAATATAAAATCAATAGATAGGGTGCAGAAGAGATTCATGAAAGTAGTTCCAGGGATGAAGGACTTCAGTTACATGGCAAGATTGGAGAAATTGGGACTGTTTTCCATGGAGGAGAAAGTCAAGAGGAGACTAGAAACCATAAGACCGTAAGAAAAAGGAACATGAGTAGGGTATTTGGTCCCTCAAGCCTGCTGTGCCATTTAATAAGATCATCACAGATCTGATGTTCCTCACGTCCACTTTCCTGCCTTTTCCTTGTAACCCTCGATTCCCCTCCTGACAGTATATACCAGCTGCTAAATAAAGAAAATTTTTTTTTTAAGGACATTTGTATTAGTGCAGGGAAAGAAAAGGACATTGAAGCAAAACTGAAAGCTGTTATTAATGAATGGAGCGGTCATGTGCTTACCTTTGCCTCATTCAAGACGAGGGGTGAGTTGCTTCTCAAAGGATCAGATACCACAGAGAACATTGCACTAATGGAGGACAGTCTGATGATACTTGGCTCATTAATGAGTAACAGGTAACTGGATAACAAACTTTTTTGTAATGCACGAAATAATGGAATTGAATCATACATGTATTTAGAAATATACAAAATAGGCACTGGAGTAAGCCAGTTAACCCCTCAAGCTTGCTCCACCTTTCAAATAATATCATGGCTGATCTGATTACTCAACAACCCTTCACTTGTTTACTTATCAAGATTTTATCTGCTTCTGTTCAAATATTCTACCTCCACTACCATTTATGGTAGAGAATTGCACACTCAGGTCCTATTTCCTTATCACTGCCTTAAAATATATTGAAGCAGTGACCCCCTTCCCCCCACGCTGACCCCTATTTCTAGATACGCCCCCTAAGGGAAACATCCATTCCACATGCACCATACCAAGAGCCCCCAGGATCTTATATGTTTCAATGAAGTTGCCTCTTATGTTTCTAAACTCCAATGGTACAAATCTACAGCTTGTCGAACCTTTCATCATCTGTCAACCTGCACAATCCATGCATTAGTCTGCTATGTCTTCTCTGAACTGCTTCCAACACATTTACATCTTTTCTTAAATAAGGTGACTGATACTTTATACAGTACGTTTCTCACCAGTGCCCTGTATAACTAAGGTATAATCTTACTTTTTCATAGAATTTTCCTTGCAGTAAATAATAACAATGTTTATTAATTATGACACATATTATTATTAACCTTCTGGGTTGCATGCACAAAGATACCTTTTCATCTCAGAGCAGTGTAATCTCTCACCAAAATGGACAATTTCACCTTTCCCACATTATACTCAATTTTCCTGATCTTTACCCACTCACTTAACCTCCTTATGTCCTCTTTACAACTTACTTTCCTACTTATCCTTCTGTTATCAGCTAATTTAGCTATCATACTTCATGCAAATTATTCTTATAAATTACAAAAGATTAAGGCCCCAGCACTGATTTCTGTGGCACTCTACTCATTATATCTTGCCAATTGGAAAATGACCCATTTATGTCAACTCTGTTTCCTGTTAACTATCCATTAGTTACCCCAACACTGTGAATTTTTGTTTTCATATGGCACATTGTCAAATGTCTTCTGGAACTCTATGTATTGCGCATCTGCATAAGAATCACAAATCAACTTGGTAAAATGGTTCACCAGACTTAAACCATGAGAATAAAGATCCGACAGTATATTATTTAAACTCTTAGAATGAAATGCAAACTGGTAAATCCTATCCTTAGGTAGTTAAATATTTTAATAACCCTCCTGCTGTTTGCTTTAGAAGGGAAGTGTAATAAATGTTTTAAAACATGTAGTTATTGTAGCTGAAGAATTCACTATACACACCGAACTTCAGGTTTTATTATCTATTCAAATGTCAAAGATTTGAACATAATTGTTTTATGACACTGCAGGTGTCAGTGGCTGATTTTTCAGTTTCCTTGTCTATCCTTTAATTAGGACATTGCTAAGACCCTGAGCCCTTTATATTCTGGTGTTGTGTTGAATTTTATACACTTAGTTGAAATGAGGGAAGCAAAACACTTTGAAAATTGATTTTCAAAATTAAGTTTCTTCTGAAATTTTCAAAGTTCTGAAAGATGTGGGTAGGATTTATTTAGTCATTTTTTTTGTGATCAATAATTGAACAATTAGAAATTTGAATGGCGAAAAAAATTGCCCTGTTAATATTGAAGTGCCTGTGTTGTCATGAATGAGCTTTTTCGAAGATGTGGTTGTTTTGTTGGCAGGTACAATGCACCATTCAAGCCCACTATTCAACAGTGGGTGCACAAGCTCTCAAATACCACAGAAATAATTGAAAACTGGCTGACAGTTCAGAACCTTTGGATTTACCTGGAAGCCGTGTTTGTTGGTGGAGATATTGCAAAACAACTGCCGCAAGTTTGTATAATCTGTGAAAATAAAATGTGTTCCTTTTGAGAATTCTATAAAATGCATTTTGGATTACAGTTCTGTTGTCTTTGTAATTGTTGCCTGAAATGGAATGATTCAGTAAGTTTGACTATTTTTAAAAAAGAAAATATGTAACTAACCTTAATTATTCTTATTCTTGTGTGAATATTAGCCCTATAACTGCCCGTGGTGAAATGTTAGATTATGCTGCTTCTGACAGTACGATTAAGATAAATAACTCAGTAAATTAGGAACCAGTTTCACCCCTTTGTGTCAGAGTTGATTGGTCCTCTAGCCTACATAAATTAAATGCTTCTCTATCACACTAATTTATGGTTACATTTCTTCTGACATTATGCTGCATCCAGACATATTTACATTCCAAAATGTCTGCTGAACCACCTTGTATCACCAGCTCAATGAACAAGCAAGACTAATTAAATGACTAAGAGAACCAGATTGATTTAATTCTTTGAAGGCAAGGAAGGTGAATTTTCATCTGAATTTTCATCTGAATATGTGATCAAGGTTTGATACCACTTAAAGTAATCAGTTGAGTTCCTGCGGTGTTCCATGTTGGAAGTCAATGCCAAGCCCAATGTTGAGGTTAAACAGGTTAGAAATCATTGGTACGACTGAACCCAGGCCAGTGTTTGAGCTCAGATAGCCATGTTGCTATGAATAAAGCTCTAGTGTATATTCTTCACACACTCACAACTTTTTTGCAGAGAGCAAAATTGCACATTGTGCACTTTCAACGACAAACCTCTCTTTAAGCCTCCTCCGATTTATACAATATATTTTTCAACCTGCTTAAACATGGTATAACACACCTCCAGGGCAGTGGGGTTTGAAGCCTGACCTTAGAGCCCCACAAAGAGACACTCCCACTTGGTTCACAGACCTTGATGCTGTGTCTATGAAAACAGGTGAGGCCCCAATGAAATTCCATCAACTTAACATATTTATGTATCCAATTTATTCCCAGTAACCAGTCAGGGCAGGGAAAGAGGAAAGGGAGGAAAGGAGACAATATCAGAGAAAAGAATCTGGGAAATTGGTAGCAGCAAGTAAACAGCATGGGATAGGGCTAGAGGAATGGTGTATGGAACAGCAGAATACTAGGCCTAGTTTTCATAGCAGGGGACAAAAATCTGGTTGAGAAGGAGAAGAATAACATTTGTGGAAGATTTGCATTAATATGGGCCAAAAGGTTTCCCCTAGGAGGTTATTCTGAGCCAGTACCAACCCCACCATAGTATAAAATGGACCTATTAAGGAACCAACTAGATCCATATAGAATGATGTAACTAGTGAGACATCCCAGGGATTAGTACTTTCATGCTGATCTAGTTTCATGTCAACAAACTCTTCTTCTTTCAGACAGCACTATGATTCATTGCAAGAACACTTTCAGCCTTGAGGACCAATCTATTATATGACTGCATCAAATGTTTTTCGGAAAACTGAATAAATTGTACCACTGACTTTTCCATCTCCATAAGATGTTTACCTCCTTAAATTATTTCTGCCAAGAAAGGCTTGCTTGTTACACTGCCTTATTTTGGATCTTTTGGAAAATGGTGTAATTTGAAGAGAAATTGATGCTCCCTACACTCTGCATGCCAAGGATTGTCTTGTTGGAGACAGGTAGAGGGGACCAGGAGGTAGTGCTGAAGGAGCCTCAGCCCTTGAGCTTGTCTTACAGGTTTACGATTCTTGCTCCCAGGGTGGATGAGAGATGAGCAAACTGACCATTGCATTGTGATACAGGAAGCCAGTCAAAAGGTGGGAAAAAAGAAAAATGTAGTGGTAATCGGGAATAGTATAGTCAGGGGAATGGACTCTGTTCTTTGAGGTTAGGATTGAGAGTCCTGAAGGCTGTGTTGCCTGCCTGGTGCCTGGGTTCAGGATATCTCATCTAAGATGCAGGCAAACATGGAGCGGAAGGTGAAAGATCCAGGTATCATGGTCCACATAGGAACCAACGATATAGGTAGAAAGAGGAAAGAGGTTCTGCTGTGGGAATTTGAACAGCTAGACGCTGAATTAAAAAGCAGAACCAAAAATGTAATAATCTCTGGAATACTATGTGAACCATGAGCAAATTGACTCAGATTCCACAAGATTAAAGAGGTACACGCGTGGCTCAAAGATCGATGTGGGAGAAATGTGTCTGAATTCATGGGACATTGGGACCAGCACTGGGGAAGGAGGGAGCTGTTCTGATGAGATGGGCTCCACCTGAATCATGCTGGGACCAGAGTCCTGGTGAATCACATAAGTAGGGCTGTGGATAGGGCTTTGAATTAAATTGTGTGGCTGAGTTTAGTTGCATGGAAAATTATGGAAAATGTGGGAAGGGAGGAGATGGCTGAACTGAAGTTATTAAAGTTTCTAGAACAAGTGATAGAACAGAATGTATAGAAAGGGCCAGGAATCTAATTTCACGCACAACTATAAGGGGGTAATTATGAGAAGGGTGATGGTCACGCAGGACTGAGGGTGTTGTACTTAAATGCATGCAGTGTACGAAACAAGGTAAATAAACTTGTGGCACAGATTGAAATTGGCGGGTCCAATATTGTGTGTATCTTAGATACGTGGCTGCAAGGGATCAAGGCAGGGAACTAAATATCCTAGGATAAATGCTGTATCAAAAAGACAAGCAGTTGGGCAGGAAGTAGGGTTGCCTTGCTAGTAAGAAATGAAATGAAATTGATAGCAATAAGTGATATCGCGTCGGAAGGTGTAGAACCTGTGTGGGTAGAATTGAGGATCTGCAAAGAATAACAGACCCTGATAAGAGTTGTATACAGGTCTCCTAGCAGTAGTCAGGATGTGGGGACTAAAATAAATCAGAAGATAGAAAATACACACAAAAAAGGTACTATTACAATAACCATGGGGGACTTAAATATGCAGGTGGATTGGGAAAATCAGGTTGGTAGTTGTTTGCAAGAAAAGGAAATCATGGAATATTCTGAGAAGCTTTTTTTGAGCAGCTTGTGATAGAGCCCACAAGGGAACAGACAGTTCTGAATTTGGTGATGTGCAATGAGGTAGACTTAATTAAGAAGCTTAATATGAATGAATTCCTTGGGAGTAGTGACTATAGTATCATAGAATTCACCCTGGAGTTTGAGAGGAAAAGGTTGGAATCAGATGTAATGGCACTACAATTGAGTTGCAAAGATGTGAGGGAAGAGCTGGCCAGCATTGATTTGGAGGGAAGGCCCGTATCAGGGAAGACAGCGGAGCAGCAATGGCAGAAGTTTCTGGGGGTAATTCAGGAGGCACAGCAGAATTTCATCCCAAGAAAGAAGAAACATATGAAGGGGAGGGTGAGGCAACCATGGCTGATAAGGGAAATCAGGAACAGCATTTAAAAAAGTAAAAGAATACAATATAGTAAAAGTTAGTGGGAAGCCAGAGAAATGGGAAGCCTTTGGAAACCAACAGAGAATAACTAAGAAAGGAACAAATAGAAGAAGATGAAATGTGAGGGCACGCTAGCCAGTAATATAAAAGAAGATTGCAAGTTTTTTTTAGTTATATAAAAGGTGAGAGAGAAGCAAGAGTGGACATTGACCACCGGAAAATGAGGCTGCAGAAGTAGTCATGGAGAACAAAGAAGTGACAGAGGAACTGAATAAGTGCTTTGCATCAGTTTTCATAGTGGAAGACATCAGCCGCAGATCAGAATTTCAGCAGTGTCAGGGCAGAGATGAGTTCAGTGATCATCACTAAGGAAAGGTTACTGGGGAAGTTAAAAAGTCTGAAGATGGATAAATCACCCAGAGTACTGAAGGAGATAGCTAAGGACATTGTAGAAGTATTGACAGCGATCTTTCAGGAATCACTGTAGTCAGGGAGGGTCCCAGCAGTCTGGAAAATGGTTAATGCAACACCCCTGTTTAAGAAAGGATGGAGATAGAAGACAGGAAACTATAGGCTGGTTAGCCTGACCTCAGTTGTTGGTAAGATTTTAGAGTCCATTATTCAGGATGAGATTGCAGAGTACTTGGAAGTGCATGGTAAAATAGGGCTGAGTTAGCGCAGCTTTGTCAGGTGGAGATCATGCCTGACAAATCTGTTAGAATTGTTTGATGAAGTACCGAGAAAGTTAGACAAAGGAGACCCAGTGGATCTGATCTATTTGGATTTCCAGAAGGCTTTTGTCAAGGTGCTTCACAGGAGACTTCTAAATAAGAGAGGAGTCCATCGTGTTAAGGCAAGGTACTGACATGGATAGAGGATTGGCTGACTAGCAGAAGGCAGAGGGTAGGGATAAAGGGTCTTTTTCAGGATGGCAGCTGGTGAATAGTAGAAGTTTGCAGGGGTCAATATTGGGACCACAACTATTCACGTTATACATTAACCATCTGGATGAAGGAACTGAGGGCATCCTTGCTAAGTTTGCAAAGGACAGGTGGTGTTGAGGAAGCGGGAAGGCTGCAGAAGGACTTGGACAGGCTAGGAGAATGGGCTAAGAAGTGGCAGGTGTAAGAAAATGTGGGAAAGTATGAAGCTATGAACTTTGGTAGGAAGAATAGAAACAAAGACTATTTTCTAAATTGGGAAAGGCTTCAGAAATCTGAAGCACAAAGGGACTCAGGAGTTAGGATTCTCTTAAGCTTAACATGCAGTTTCAGTTCACAGTCAAAAGGCAAAAGTAATGTTAGCATTTATTTCAAGAGGGCTAGAATACAAGAGCAAAGATGTACTGTTATGGCTGTATGAGGCTTTGGTCAGACTGCATTTGGAATATTGTGAGCAGTTTTGGGCTTTGTATCCAAGGAAAGATGCGCTGGCATTGGAAGACATCCAGAGAAGGTTTAAAAGAATGACCCTGGGATGAAGGGCTTGTCATATGTGGAGCAGTTGAGGCCTCTAGGTCTGTACTTGATAGAGTTTAGAAGGATGAAGACGGACCTGATTGAAATTTATGGACTACTGAGAGGCCTGGATGTGGATAAGATGTTTCTATTAGTAGGAGAGACTAGGACCCAAGGGCACAGTCTCAGAGTGAAGGGATGAGAATTGAGATGAGGAATTTCTTCAGCCAGAGGATGGTTAACATGTGGAACTCATTGCTGTAGAGGGTTGTGGTGGGCAAGTCATTGAGTATATTTAAGATAAAGTTCGATGTGTTCTTGACTGGTAAGGGATCAAGAGTTTCGGGGAGAAGGCAGGAGAATGGGCTTAAGAAACATATCAGTCATAAACAAAGTTGCTGGAAAAGCTCAGCAGGTCTGGCAGCATCTATGGAGGAGAAAACAGAGTTAACGTTTCGGGTCCAGTGACCCTTCCTCAGACCTGATGGTGGCTGGGAAAACGTCAGTTTATATGCAGAAAATAGGGAGGGGCGTGGGGTAGGGAGTAAACAATAAGATAGAGCCCAAAGAGAGAGAAAGACAGTTGGACAGACAAAGGAGTTGCTAACGATCAGGCTGGGAGGGTGAATAGTTGTTAATGGGGACTGTTAGTGACTAACAACAGGGGGTGTGTAGTAGCAGGCTATGTGGTTACAAGGCCTGGTGTGTGGGGTGGGGGGCTGGGACATGGGAAAGTTTAGGCCCTAAAATTATTGAACTCAATATTGAGTCCGGAGGGCTGTAGGGTCCCCAAACGGAAAATGAGGTGTTGTTCCTCCAGCTTGCGTTGGGCATCACTGGAACACTGTAGCAAGCCGGAGACAGAGATGTTGGCCAGAGAGCAGGCTGGTGCATTGAAGTGGCAGGCAACAGGTAGTTCAGGGTCTTCTTTCTGAGCAGAACGTAGATGTTCTGCGAAGCAGTCGCCAAGTCTATGCTTCATTTCCCCAATGTAGAGGAGACCACACTGTGAGCAGCGAATGCAGTAGAGTAGATTCTTGGAAGTGCAGGTGAAGTGTTGCTTCACCTGGAAGGTATGTTTGGGCCCTTGGATAGTGGGGAGGGAGGAGGTAAATGGGCATGTGTTGCACATATTCCCCTCCCCTACCATGTCCACCTTCCGCAGGGATCGTTCCCTCCGGGACACCCCGGTCCACACTTCCTTCACCCCCAACATCTCCCCATAGCCCTACAGCCCCTTCCCCTGTAACCGGCAAAGGAGCAACACCTGCCTATTTACCTCATCTCTCCCCACTAGCCAAGGGCCCAAACATACCTTCCAGGCCAACATCCCTGTCTCCAGCTTGCTACCATGTTCCAGTGAAGCCCAACGCAAGCTGGAGGAACAACACCTCATTTTCCGCTTGGGGACCCTACAGCCCTCCGGACTCAATATTGAGTTCAATAATTTTAGGGCCTAAACTTTCCCATGTCCCAGCCCCCCACCCCACACACCAGGCCTTGTAACCACATAGCCTGCTACTACACACCCCCTGTTGTTAGTCACTAACAGTCCCCATTAACAACTATTCACCCTCCCAGCCTGATCATTAGCAACTCCTTTGTCTGTCCAACAGTCTTTCTCTCTCTTTGGGCTCTATCCTATCGTTTATTCCCTACCCCACCCACCTCCCTATTTTCTGCATATAAACTGACGTTTTCCCAGCCACCATCAGGTCTGAGGAAGGGTCACCGGACCCGAAACATTGACTCTGTTTTCTCCTCCACAGATGCTGCCAGACCTGCTGAGCTTTTCGAGCAACTTTGTTTTTGTTCCTGATTTACAGCATCCGCAGTTCTTTTAGTTTTTAACATATCAGTCATGATTGAATGGCACAGCAAACTCGATGGGTTGAATGGCCTAATTCTGCTGCTATAGTTTATGGTCTTATGGTTTGAAACTAATTCATACTACTACTTTATATCAGGATCTTTCCTATGTTGCTGAGGGAGCCTTAAACAACCATTTTTTTTTGTTGCATGGATCCTATTTTCAATAAATCAAGCAATCCGAATATACAAAGCTATATGCAAAGTTCTGACAATGCTCTCATTTCTTGAACAATAACAATCACAAATAACTGGCCTAACTGCTATACCTTGGGCCTCCATCCCTTGATACCTTTACTTAATAAAAATTTATCTACCTCAGATTTAACTTTACCAATCGAATTAACATTGATCACCATTTGAGGAAGAGAGCTCAAAACCTCCACTATTCATTGTATGTGGAAGTACTTCCAAACATCTCTCCTGAGTGGCCTGGCCCTAATTCTTAGACTATCCCCCTTTTTCCTAGAATCTTCAACCAGTGGAAATGGTTTATTTTTTAATCTATCCTGACTCTACCCTGTTCATATCCTGAAGATGTCAATTAGACCACCTCTTAACCTTCTAATTCTAGAGAATAAAGGCCTGATTTTTTTAAAAACTCTCTCCTCATAACTTAACCCCTGAAGTCCAAATTATAAGAAACATACAAGATTATGAAGGGAGTAGACAATTTGGAGGCAGGGAGGTTGTTTCCAGTAGCAGGTGAAACTAGGACTAGAGGGCATCGCCTCAAAATAAAGGGAAGCAGATGTAGGACTGAGGTCAGGAGGAACTTCTTCACCCAAAGGGTTGTGATTCTGTGGAATTCCCAGCCCAGTGAAGTGGTTGAAGCTACCTTACTGAATGTTTTTAAGGCAAGGCTAGATAAATGTTTGAACAGTAAAGGATTTAAGGGTTATGGTGAGTGGGCAGGTAAGTGGAGCTGAGTCTCAAAGATCAGCCATGATCTTATTAAATGGCAGGGCAGGCTCAAGGGGCTGGATGACCTATTCCTGCTCCTAGTTCTTATGTTCATGTGATGCTGTGTTTTGGGATGATACTGCTGCACAGCTGCACATAGTTTAGGAATAGAAAGGTGACAAAGATATATCCTAGGAGGACACCAGAGATAACCGTACAATAGTGGGAAGAGAAAGCATTGCAAGTGATATCCTGCCCACAATGAGACAAATAAGAATGAAACCAAGTAGCTGCAGTCCCACCACTGCACTTCAGTGAAAAGGTGTTAGAAAAGGATGAACTGATCAATGCCATCAAAGGTGCAGTTAGGTTGCGAAGGCAAGAAGGGTAGTTTACCTTTGTCACAGTCACATAACATTTTTAGCTCCCTAAAAGGTGTTTTAGCATTGTGGCTAAACGATGGAAATTGACCAAATGAGTTCAAACAAGGACCTATAGGAAAGATGGGCCTGAATTTGGAAGGTGCTGTTCAAAGACTTTGAAAAGGAGTGGTACATTTAAGATGAGTTGGTAGCTTTCACGGATGGAGGTGTAAGGACCTCTGTTCTGAGGAGACTGGTCATATAACATTATATGAATGAACAATTCAGTTAACTACTTCTATTCATGCTCAAACTATTGGGCATATTAATATTGGAGACCAGATTTAAAATAATCCTACAATGTGACAACCACACATACATAGTAATAAATCTCTATCTTTGATCATGAATGCTTACTAATAGCTGTAATTAGGGAATTGGACTTAAAATAAAACATTCAGAAATGAAATTTTACTATATGTGATGTGCTTGTAGTTCTTTTGGCTGAACTAACCCATTTGTTCTACTTCAGGAGGCTAAAAGATTTCAGAACATTGACAAGTCATGGCAGAAGATCATGCAGAGAGCTCATGACAATACAAACATTGTGCAGTGCTGTGTAGGTGATGAGACTTTAGCTCAGCTTTTACCATATTTACTGGAGCAGCTAGAGATGTGTCAGAAATCGCTCACTGGATATTTGGAAAAGAAACGCCTTTTATTCCCCAGATTTTTCTTTGTTTCTGACCCTGCTCTGCTGGAAATACTTGGCCAAGCCTCTGACTCTCACACTATACAGGTAGAGTGATTTCAACTTGCTCTCTGAGATATGCTTGTTTCTCTACAGATTACATGTAGGATATGTAGTTGCAACATCACTACTCCCACAACAGTATTTTGTTTTTGCACATTGTTTCCCACAAGGACAATTAGAGTATGATGAAAATTTATCCACTCAGTTATGAGCAAGGAAATATCTGATGTGCTTTACATGTGTTGATTTAGCAAATCATATGCTGTAAGGTTTTTGCCCTTTCAGATGTCATGACCGCCATTCGAGTGAGGTTGGGCATGGGCTGTGGGACAATTGCATGCACTCCTACAGAAATCAATTTCTTTCCACTAAATTTCTACTCCTGGGTTCCACGGACACTTTGTGTTATTGCTCAGTATGTCTCAGGCATTAAATTATTGGGGTAGAATTCCTGTGCCTGTCTTTGCCTTCAGCTGTCATTTTGGCTTTTAAGGGCCAACTGAAGTTTGTCTCATTAACTTCCAAAAGCTAACTTCCAACATTCCAAAAGGAAACTTCCAAAAAAGGCCAGGAGACAGTGCAACCAGACTGCTGTTGTATTCTGCAGTATTCTGTTGGTTTTCCAGTTCTGATTGGAGATCTGCAGAATGTGGATGGAGCTTTGGTTCAATGTCTGTCTGAATGTACTAACACCCACAAACAAATAGGTCAAAATATAAAAAGTTGCAAAAGTGGAGGGGAAATAGTGCAAACAAAAATGGAAAATGCTGAATAATCTAAAAGTATACTAAAAATGTCTTGTAAGATAATGTTTGAACAAGCATTAAACATGCTTCTTCACTGCCATTGGGTTAAAGTCTTGGAATTCTCTTCCCAGTAGCATGGTGGGTGTAGCTGCATTCCATGGACCGCAACTGTTCAAGAATATTGCTCGCCACTACTTTCTCACGGTCAATTAAAGATGGGCAATAAATTCTCACCTTGTCAGACATGTCCACATCCCATGAATAAACAGCAAATGCGACCAGATCAGCTGGTTGGCTCAGTAGGCTAAATGACAAGTGTGTGATTTTGAATAAATCCACCAGCACAGGTTCCATTCCTGAATCAGCTGTTGCAGGTTTGGGGGCAACCTCCTTGACTTACTCTTGGGAATGGAAGCTAATAACAAATCGTTACTGAATGAAACATCTCAGAATGAAGCATCAGAATGCAACAAGCCAAGAACCTGCCTTTAGACAGAGTGGAGATGAATACATGATTTTTAGGGACCATGCCAGCATATTAACAGATAATACTTCCACTGTTTCAGGCTCACCTGCTAAGTCTTTTTGACAATGTTAACAGAGTGGGGTTCAACGAAACAAATTATGATCAGATTCTCCGCTTTGAGTCTCAGGAGGGAGAAAAAGTTGACCTCATCGAACCAGTTATGGCACAGGTGAGAAAATATGAGACATTTCCAAATGGATTATAGGACACCCCTTCACAGCCATCCATTCCTACGGGTCTTGAAATGATCCCCATTGCAGTCGCCAGTCCTTTCTGAATAATTCTATGCTTAATTTCTCCATACTGCTTCCAGGTTCAATGACCCAACTGTTAGGAGTGGACTTATTCCCTTGTCCCACTCTTCCACTAGCCACAGCAAATTGATTCACTTCCTGTCTCCCTAAAGCCTGTCCACCATCTACAAGGCACAGGTCAGGAGTGTGATGGAATACACCCCACTTGCTTGGATAAGAGCAGCTTGAACAACACTCAAGAAGCTTGACGCCATCCAGGTAAATACATCCTGCTTGATTGGCCATTGACCATCTTCAACATTTATTCACTTACTACATGACCATGCACAGTGACAGCCACATTTACCATCTAGAAGATGCACGGCAATAACTGACTGTAACTTAACTGACAGCACCTTCCAGACAGATGACGACTACCTTGAAAGACATGGACAGCAGATTCAGAGGACACTCATCACTTGCAAGATCCGCTCCAACCCACAAACCTCCCTGAACTGGAATAACATCATCATTCCTGTACTGCCACTGCTTCTAAATCCTGGAAGTCCCTTCTTAAAAACAGCTTGGGAGTCTCTACACTCCAGGACTACAACAGCTCAAGAAGGCAGCTCACTACTACCTTCTCCAGGACAGTTAAAAATGGACAATAAATGCCGGTAAAACCAGTGATGGCTACATCCATAAATGAAGTAGAAAAATTCTGATTTTATGACATATATACACACACACACATACACATGAAT
Organism: Ginglymostoma cirratum; assembly: GCA_024137785.1. Classification (NCBI taxonomy): domain Eukaryota; kingdom Metazoa; phylum Chordata; class Chondrichthyes; order Orectolobiformes; family Ginglymostomatidae; genus Ginglymostoma; species Ginglymostoma cirratum. The sequence continues at coordinate 59,829,441 of JAHRHZ010000013.1, forward strand.
ACACACAAAAACACATTCTCCTCTCAAGCCCAAAAAAAAACATATAAAAATCTGCAGAATATTATTTTGGCCAAGTAGCAATTACATTAGGAAAAGATTACTTGATTGTTGATTGTCCCAGATGCTGGTCTGCAGCCAAAGTCACTCACCTCTTGTTCTTCATGGATCAGTTATGACTGGTTGAGCTCTGTTTTCCTGGAAATACTGGTGTGAGTTCACATTTGCAATGATAAGGTCTTCAGGTGTATTTTCAATTCATGCATTTTGATAAAAAGGTTTCAGAAAAAGAGAAAAGGGGAAAAGGTTGTTTTCCCAGTGACCATTCAAAACCAAATACTTTTCCTACCTAAAACTGTGACTTGTTTCTGGAAATGTTGCAAATATTGTGTGGAAAATTGTATTCTTTGCAATTGTAATGTTGCTGCTATTTTGCAAATGTTCGGCTTTGCAAAATTTAAAAAAAAATGTCAGCATATTTATTGTATATGTCCAACTACTGATGTAAGAACGACCATTTTGCATGACACATCTTCTTAATGCAGGTCTGAATTGTCAATTACCTGTGAGATTCAGTTCAGGTATGATTGGTCCCATAAAATCAAGTCCTTAGAATATGTCACTGGTTCCCACATCATAGTGATATGATTAAGTTTTCAAAGAGAGGACAGGATTTGGTGGAGGAATGGAACTGGCAACCCACATACCTCAATTAATTAACCGTTGAGCTCATTGTAGAACTCATTGGGAACAGGAGAAGCTGCGGTTAGCAATTTTAAAATGACAAGCGCAAGGAACACGGAGTCTGGGAAACGTTTGAGCGTAGCTATCAGGAGCCCATGGGAATCAATCATGCTCCTGGCTGCATTTTGAAAACAGTTATATGAAAGGGGAGCTTTCAGTGTAGTTCCTTATGCAATTAGGTTGCCATTGCTATAGCTGAGAGGCTTGATTTTGTGAGGAAGGTGAAGCCGATGACATTTGTGCCACATATAACAGTATTGGCTTACTCTGAGATAACAAGCATGGGGCTGGATGAACACAGCAGGTCAAGCAGCTTCCTGCTCCTATGATGCTGCTTGACCTGCTGTGTTCATCCA
>JAHRHZ010000013.1:59830937-59841037 GCA_024137785.1 Ginglymostoma cirratum
TAGGTTTAGGCCCGAAACGTCAAGTTTTCCTGCTCCTATGATGCTGCTTGACCTGCTGTGTTCATCCAGCCCCATGCTTGTTATCTCGGATTCTCCAGCATCTGCAGTACCTTTTATCTCTGATTGGCTTACTCTGCTTCACTTTATCTCTTCTTCTTTCCCATTCTGGTGGGTAGCACTGGCCATCTGCTGTTTCTGCTCATTTATGCACATTTATCTCAAATTATCCCTTCTATCGATCTGCTGGCCAGAGAAAACGTACTTGGTCATGTTTCTCATAATGTAATTGCACATGTTTTCGGACATTATGTTTATGAGCAGCACTGTGGCGCAGCGGACTGCTGCCTTGCAGTGCCAGGGACCCAGGTTTGATTCCAGCCTTGGGTGACTGTGTGGAGTTTGCACATCCTCCCTGTGTCTGCATGGGTTTCCACCAAGTACTCCAATTTCCTTCCGCAATCCAAAGATGAGCAGGCTTGGTGAATTAACCATGCTAAATTGCCCATGTTGTGCAGGCTAAGTGGATTAATCATGGTAAATGCAGGAGCCATGGGGATAGAGTTGGATGCTGTTCAGTGGGTCAGCACAGACTCAATGAGCCAAATGGCCTCTTTCTGCACTGTAGGGATTTTATAACAGTTATTGTTTAGACAGGTTTCTATTGTGAAATATTTTTTGAAACCCTGAACTTTCACTTAACTATTGCCATTGTAACTCAATTTCTTTTAATCATCTCATATTTTAGGGTAATGTGGAAGTTTGGCTGGCACAGCTCCTGAGTGGGGTCAGAAAGACAATTCACAGCATTATTCGCCAGGCATCAATAGCTATCACTGATAAGGAGATTAAACTATATGAATTTCAGGCCATGTTTCCTGCACAGATAGGTTTGCTGGGTATTCAGATGATTTGGACGAGAGACTCTGAAGAAGCTTTAAATAATGCCAAAGTTGATAAAAAGGTAATGGCTGTTGATTCACAAGTTTTGAGCTTATAAATAATGTGCTGCATGTAATTCTCTCTCCCCACTATTGTAAGATACTCCATCCTTATTGAAGCTTTGAAAAACAATGAAATGTGAATAAATATGAGTGACTGTTGATACAAAATATACAAAACATGAGATTGTTAGCCCATCTTTTTACACCATATCACTTAATCCATATCCAGAAACATTTGGATCAGCTCCTTTCCAATATTATCAAGGTAAATGACATCAAACTAGAACTGAAAGATTCTATTTTTCATCTTCCTTCTTAACCAGGTCCATAGAATTGACGATTATTTGCTTTTGTATTGGTGGTCAGTTCTGAGATGGCTGACTAAGTCAAATATGCAATCTGCAAACTCTGCTATATGTGTTTCAAGTGATGTGCAAAGGGGAATGAGGACAAATGGATTACTAATTCACATGACCAGTGTTCACTGCTTCCACAACAGTTTAATATTTGCTTCAGAAAATGTTTATGAGGCAATCATCCTCCTTGAAAATCTGGTATAAAATCACCTTTCATTCCCACACTAAAAAAGAAAGATGGTAGTTTCCCAGTTGAACTAAACCTGCTTTTCCATAATATGCTTGCATCTATCTACCTGTGAGAGTATCCACCACCTGACATTAAAAAAAACGGGCATTTGGTTGCATCCCAATGATGGATTCTCGCCATTAGTTTTCTCATCAATGATTTACATAGATAGAAAGTTAGTAGAGTTGTGTGGAACATGGTGTCTCTGAGACCCCACAGAACCCTCAGCCAATGTAAACAGTATTAATTTACCAAGGCACCTTAGCTTGTATCGGGAAAAGACTACACAGCACAAATCTATGGTCAGTGAACCAGGTGCAACTTTATTTGAAGACAACAAAGGTTAAGAGTTAAACTTTACACTTTTAACAACTCTATTTCTAACTACCTGATCTTTAGAACCTTAAAATACATCCCAGATACACATAGCTTTTGCTGGTCTGTTGAATTGTTCAGTCAGTTCCTCTCTTCACAGGTTGATTCTCTCATTGGTCAGAGGACGAGCTGCTCTGATCTCTGCTGTATCCCAATGTACATCTAGGTCGGCTGGAGAGTGGGGTTCCCTGAGTCCTGCCGGGCTGTGTTCTTATCCCCTCCTGGCTGTGTTCTAGAACTTTCCAAGGACTTGACCAATTTTTAAAATTAATTGGCTTTATCACCTTGAAATGCTGCTAATAGCTCTCGATGGCTTGCTTAAAAACAACTCCTTTTATGTGTATGATCTTGAGCCTGGAAGTCTGGTTTCATCCCAGAATATACACCTGGTCTTGTGTCTTACTGAGGCATGTCTGCCCCATGCACCTAGTGTTGCTTGTTTGCCAGGAAGGGTTGAATTGCCCTTTCACACTTCCTGATATTTTCTGGCACTTCTCTGGTTTCAATTGTCTGGGCTTGGATCTTGCAAGGACTTGTCCCTGGGCAGAATTGACCCTTGTGTGTCTGTCTTGGCTCAGGCATTCCTAGCATATTTTGCTTTTTGGCCAGTTTTGATGCCCTGTTTACTTCAGTTGCTGTGCCTGTATTTCTGGCCTCCCTTCTTAATGGTTTTTATTTCACTTGAGCAGTCGCAGGCTGTTACTGTAGACTCCTGTTATAGTCCCTTTTACTCATTTGTCCACCCACTAAGCTCGAGCAATATAGGAAAATCTATTCCCATTGTGGTGCGGGTCACAGCATTATTATAGCATATGCTGGTGTTCATTCAGGTGAAGAATAATCAGATTCATTTCCTCCTACAAAAACAGAAATTGCTGGAAAATCTCAGCAGATCTGGCAGCATCTGTGAGGAAGAAGGGAAGACCCAAAACGTTAACTCTGATTTCCCTCCAGGTTGCTGGACCTGTTGAGATTTTCCAGCAATTTCTGTTTTTGTAGGAGGAAATGAATCTGATTATCCTTCAACTGAAAGATGCTGAAAATCAGAAACGAGAAACAGAAATTGCTGGAAAATCTCAACAGGTCCAGCAACATAGATGGAAATCAGAGTTAACGTTTTGGGTCTTCCCATCTTCCCCACAGATGCTGCCAGATCTGCTGAGATTTCACAGCAATTTCTGTTCTCGTTTCTGATTTTCAGCATCTGCAGTTCTTTCGTTTTTTTTCATTTCCGCCTAAATTAACTCAGTTCTAAAGATCTTTATATACCACAAAAATGAAACACTTGTTAATTTGTTAAACCTTCACATATATTTAAGGAAATTGGTTCCTATTTGAGATTTTCATACAAGCCCAAAATCTAACTCAAAAAATTAACCTACTTATTTAAAGTATTTTACTGTTGTTTGTAAAATAAGCTTTATGTTTATTTCTAAAGAGGTACATTATCACTTTGCCTCTTTCAAATTTATGAATATTATATATTGATGGAAAATTTCAGACTTTCACTCCCTTCACCACCAATACTGGTGCCTTTTGAGTATCCAGTAATTTTACAGTCAGTGAATGATCACGGCACCCAGCTCTCATCTCCTGGAACCAGTTGTCAAATAAGTCTTGTCTGGCTTGTTGCAGTTGATGTAGCTGCACTCCAACATGCAGAAGGTAATGTTTCTCCTGCTCAATATATTCATCTTCCTTGTGTGTAGATTGATGCTGTTGTCAGCTCTTCAGCCTCCTTCACATTCCGTTGTTACTTGCTGCAGTTGTTCAGAGCACTGCATGCAGGGGTTATGCAGCACACTCTGTCTGGACTGTATTGTAAGGCACACTCAAACTGATCCAAGCAGCGGAACTTCACTTTCAGCAGACTTATCATCTGTTCCACTATGGCCCTAGTCAAAGAGTGGGCTGCATTGCTCTGCCTCGGTTTGGTGGGAGTCATCAGCCCTGGTCAGAGATGGTGGTCCTCATCCCCAGTATCTATTCTTGTCAAATACAGCAGCAACTTGGCATTTATCAGGTATATAGGCATCACTGAAGCTGTTAGAGAATCTAGCGCAGAATTCTAAACTGTAGTATTGATGTTGACAGATCATTTGCAATCGCAGGAATGAAACCCTTTTATATTGATGAACTCTGCTACATTAGGAAGTGACGTTTTGAAAGTGGGATGTATACAGTCTATTTCACCCCGCACCTGGGGAAAGCAAACTCTCTTGTGGAAGCCTTCTGCCTGATCTGCATCACTGACCTCGTCGCAGGGAAATGAGATAAAGTGGTATGATCTGGCATAAATAGGATTGGTAACAGCCTCGATATACTTGTGGGTAGACAAGTGAGATTCCACATACATCTCCAATAGCACCTTGGAAGGAGCCAGTTGCATAAAAATCCAATGTATCTATCACCTTGACAGCTATTATGCTAGGATGGCCACTTTGCCCTTCATGTCACAGGTCCTGTGGTGGCAGTCAACATACTTCTGTGACTGTGTCCCAGGACATCCTCAGCTTGTACCTTGCTCATCTGGAGAAAATAGCATCGAGGAGGAAAGATTCTGGCCCTCCTATGCCTCCTGCACAACCAAAGGGGACCTTCAGCTGTAACCTCTTCATGTATGGACCATTCAGCATCTACAGTTCCTGCTGGCCCTTGGCTTGCTGTAGCATTTGTTCCTTTTCCATTTCTCTGACCTTTGTATTGTCACAATAACCCTCGTTATGGCAGGATCCCTCAGTCATGCTTACAATGAACATTTGTGAGGACCATAACAAACAGAACAGGTCATTAGGAGCAGTCAGCATTCACATCACTCACAAATGATGGCTTAACATAATCCCCCATACAGTGGCACATGGATCACTCTGACAAGGAGATTTGTGGGAAGCCTCTACATTGTATAGACTAGGCTTCTGTACTTAATAACAATTATTACTTATTACAAGTAATTATGCTCTAGCTATGTGAACAATTACAAACTGTCAGCATATAACACTACTAATTAAAACTCTAATCCCCACATAGAGTCCTCCCTGACACATGCACAGGCAAACAAGCAGGCAGAGAAAAATAGGTTAAGGGCAGAGGAAAACTGGGGGGTAATTCTGTTCATAGGTTGCTCAGATGATCTTTATGATTCTTATGTTAGTCAAAACATTTCTCTTCAATCATCTTCAGATGGTTTGCAAGAGATACAAGTAGTTAGTTTAGTAAAGGTTTCTGACTTATCAATTTAAAGTTAACACCATACTATGATTGCGAATGACTTCAACCTGTATTCTGCGAGTGGATGGAAGAATAGGCAAGGCAAAGATGTTGTGAGCATTGATGTAGTCACGAAGTGAGTGAACACTAGAAGAGCGACTGAACAGTTTTGAGATGCATCCTGGTAGAATCCATGGGTTGGGTGCCCATCCTGTGTGCAATGTGACCTTGCAGCAACAGCAAAGATAGGAGCTGATGTACTCCAATGTACAGCATTGAAGTATTGACCCACCCTGTAAGTAGATTGAAGATATGCCGAGCTGATGTGTGGGTGGCACAGCAGCTTAGTGGTTAGCATTGCAGCCTCACATGTGTCTGTGTGGGTTTGGTCTAGTTTTCTCCCCATAGTCCAAAGATGTGCAGGTTTAGTGGATTGGCCATGGGAAATGCAGGGTAGTGGGGATGGTATGCTCTTCAGAGGGGTGGTGTGGACTTGATGAACCAAATGGCCTGTTTCCAAACTGTAGGGATTCTAGAAATATTGTCCTTTCATATTCTTCGTATGTTTTGTTGCTTTCAAATATTCATCAGGCAAAAGGTTTAGATTGTTACACAGAGGGTGCGATTATATGATTTAATTTTCTGTTAAGATCTAAGATTGAATCAACAAAATGTGTACAGCTAGAATCCATGTAATGTGCAGTATTTGTTTGATGCAGATTATGCAAACAACTAATCAGACATTCCTGGATATGCTTAATGACTTGATTGACATGACAACCCGTGAACTGACAAAAATGGAACGAACAAAATATGAAACATTTATTACCATTCATGTCCACCAGAAAGATATTTTTGATGATTTGGTATGTAATACCATCTCCAAAACAAGTGTTCACAAAAGTTTGTTGGAAGATGTACATGATTCTAATATTTAATTCTAATTTTATATTAGGTTCGTATGAACATTAAATCTCCATTGGATTTTGAATGGCAAAAACAATCTCGGTTTTACTTTATAGAGGACACAGACAACTGTATTATTCAGATCACAGATGTTGAGTTCAACTATTGTAATGAATACCTAGGCTGCACAGATCGACTTGTGATCACACCATTAACTGACAGGTAAGAAATATGAAGGAAAAAGTGTATTATTATTACTTTTGGAGAAATTGTTTGGCTTAAAGGCCAATTAATCCCCAGAGCCTGATAATCCACATCCTTTGAGGAGGTGACCCTAGAAATAGTGGATGCATTTGTGGTCATGTTTCAAGATTCTATACTGTCTGGAGCAGTTCTTATGGTTCGGAGGGTGGCTAATGTAACCCCACTATTTAAAAACAAAGGACGTAGAGAGAAAACAGGGAATTATAGACTAGTTAGCCTGACATTGGTCGTCCATTATAGAGCCTGTTATAAAAGATTTAATATCAGAGCACTTAGAAAACAGTGACAGGATTGGGCAGCGTCAACATGGATTTAGGAAACGGAAATCATGCTTGACAAATCTACTGGAATTTTTTGAGAATGTAAAGTTGATAAGGTGGGACCAGTGGATATGTTTTACTTGGACTTTCAGAAAGCTTTCAACAGGGTCTCACATAGGAGATTAGCATTTAAGGTTAAAATGTGTGGGAGTGGGGCAGTGTACATGAAATAGACAGAAAAACTTATTTGTTGTTAATACATATATTTGTCTTATTTTATGCCACTTCTAATTCTCCTTTCCCTGAGATAGTAGGCAGTGCAAATTCCTGATCAGTAAGTAAAAACCGAAAGAACTGTGGATGCTGTAAAGCAGGAACAAAAACAAAGTTGCTGGAAAAGCTCAGCAGATCAGGCAGCATCTGTGAAGGAAAAAAACAGAGTTAACGTTTCGGGTCCGGTGACCCTTCCTCAGAACTGGACCTGAAACGTTAACGCTGTACGTGGTGTCTGCAGCTCACTAATTGTCTGTGCTGGCCATCAACCAACTTTTTCTTCACACAGTGCCAGTATGCTCCATGGCTACCATCTTTCGCCCACACAAGCTGGCATTGGCAAATCACCAGCCTTACCACATCATTGTTTCAGACCAACTCACACAGCACTTCAGCCTTCAATACTTTAGAGCTCAGGGACACCCAGGTCTTGTGACCTTCTGCCAGGTTATCTTACACACAAGGAAATGCACACAACTAATTCATCCCCACAGGATGCATCTTACGGATCTTCATTTGCTTTCTTAACGCTCACTCACTTTGCGTTCACTTGGAGGCTGCCAGCCTCTGGCTACTTCATGTTGTTTTCTTAGTGCACACTCAGTGACATCAGCACTGACTTATCGGTTGCCAGCCTCTGTGTGCCTGACATCGCATTTTAGCGCACAGAGTCTTTAGTGTTTGATTGCAGGCTGCCGGCCTTTGTGGCTTGCATTGCTTTTTAGATCAGAGTAAGAGGCAGGCAGCGGGTCAGAGTAGGGAGAGCTGAATTGTCAAGGAGTGGACGTATCAATCTCTGGCATCATGCTATGTCAATGTCACACTTGGAGCATATGCCAGCAACTTACATAGCAAATGTATTGCATTTGTGAACGAAAATGGCATTGTTTGAAAGTCAAAATGGAGCAGTCATTGTAGAATGAAGGGAGAATCTGGATAGTCAAGGGATACCATTTTCTTTACCGATTTTTATAGATGCACTATCACAATGCATCACAATTTGGTATGGAAGCTGCTCTGCCCAAGAAGCAGGAAATTGCACAGAGTTGTGAAAACACATATGAACAGATTGAAGAATAGATTCTTCCCCACTGTTATCAGACTTTTGAACAGATCTGTCATATTTTAGAGTTGATCCTTCTCTGCACCTTCTCTGTAGCTGTAACACTATATTCTGCATTCTGTTCTATTACCTGGATGTACTTATGTAAGATATGATTTGTACGTTTAGCATGTAAATGCAATACTTTTCACTGTATCTTGGTACATGTGACAATAATAAATCAAATCAAATCAAAACACAACCACAGTCAATCAATGGCTCATTCGATTCCAGTCGAGGGGGTTGGCCACAATCAGTGAGTTGTTTGATCCTTCACAGACTTGTGTCCTTCAGTCCGAGATGGGTAATCCTACAGTTCAAGTGCAACCAGTCTGGGAATCACAGGTAGGTCAGTTGGGATGCAGTAGAGACATCAGTCTGGACTGTGGTTGGTCAGGACTGCCTTGGTAGGACAGTCCAGGGCTATGCTTAGTAACGATCATTGTCTTATTGGGGGCTGTCCATGAAGTCCTGAGAAAGTGGGCACCTCAGGTCTTGGGTTAGGTTTTATTGCAATGAGCAAGTGATGACGCTGACAGGAGGCAATTATAGTTAGAAGGGTTGCACCTCATAGACAATAGGAGGGAGCAGGAAGCTTCTAGAATAATGCAATTCTCACCATCACGATCTGCCTCTCTATGGAGAGGGTGTTGGGTAAACAAGAACATGGAAAATTCCAAAGTTACATTCTCAAGGTAAACTTGCAGGTGGAGTCAGTAGTCAGGAAGGCAAATGCAATGTTGGCATTTATTTTGAGAGGACTTGAAAATTACAGCAGGGATGTACTACTGAGGCTTTATAAGGCACTGGCCAGGCCACATTTGGAGTATCGCGTGTGGTTTTGGGCCCCATATCTCAGGAAGGATGTACTGGCCCTGGAGCAGGTTCAAAGGAGGTTCACGAGAATGGTCCAAGGAATGGAAAGCTTAACATATGAGGAACGTTTGAGGATTCTGGGACTATACTCCTTGGAGTTCAGAAGGATGAGGGGGGATCTAATTGAAACTTTCAAAATACTGAATGGCCTGGACAAAGTGAATGTTGGAAAGATGCTTCCATTGGTAGGAGAGTCTAGGACCAGAAGGCACAGCCTTAGAGTACAGGGAAGACCTTTTAGAATGGAGATAATGAGAAACTTCTTCAGCCAGAGAGTGGTGAATCTGTGGAATTCACTGTCACAGGAGGCTGTGGAGGCCAGGTCGTTCAGTACATTTAAGACTGAGATAGATAGGTTCTTGATTATCAAGGGGATCAAAGGTTATGGGGAGAAAGCAGGAGAATGGGGTTGCGAAACTTATCAGCCATGATAATTCCTGCTAACTTCTGCTCCTATGTCTTATGGTCTTATGGTCTTAAGGTGGGCATATTAATTATAATATGAACAGCCTCAATGGAAACAGGGAAAGGCCAAAAGATCCAAAAGGTCAAAGGGACAGCAACAAAGGGAACATGAAACATGGGCAAAATTTTGTGTCACAGGCACAAGTCATTCAAAGAACATGAAGTTGGATCCTTGCCATCTAGGGAAAGAAGCAAACTGCTCAATAACTGCACAAAGTGGCTGACACCACATGCAAAGTGGACAAAGTAAATTACTGCTTCATCCATCAGTCTAGAATAAAGTTCTTGGAATTGGAGACTGTATTCGGGCAGTTATAGTAACCATGCCTTCACTCATTCAGCAACAGCACACATCCGGCTCCAGGACAGTCATTGCCCAGGAATGCACGTTGAAATCCCGGCCTCAAGCAATCAGGAGCACCACGTTTTGAGTACTAATGCCCTTCTTGTTATGTCAGCAATGCAACTGTCACGAGAACAAGGCATTTAAAGCAGAACCTGAAATTTCCATTTCACAAGCAAATTCCATAGCCAGCACTGAAAGACAATGTTTCATAGCTAAATAAAAACCGAAAGAACTGCGGATCCAGTAAATCAGGAACAAAAACAAAGTTACTAGAAAAACTCAGCAGGTCTGGCAGCATCTGTGAAGGGAAAAGCAGAATTAACGTTTCGTTAACTCTGTTTTTTCCTTCACAGATGCTGCCAGACCTGTCAAGTTTTTCCAGTAATAAGAGATAAAAGGTACTGCAGATGCTGGAGAATCCGAGATAACAAGCATGGGGCTGGATGAACACAGCAGGTCAAGCAGCATCATAGGAGCAGGAAAACTTGACGTTTCGGGCC
>JAHRHZ010000013.1:59841437-59931323 GCA_024137785.1 Ginglymostoma cirratum
GAAAAAATTTTTTCTGATGAAGGGTTCAGGCCCGAAACGTCAAGTTTTCCTGCTCCTATGATGCTGCTTGACCTGCTGTGTTCATCCAGCCCCATGCTTGTTATCTTGAGTTTTTCCAGTAACTTTGTTTTTGTTCAACATTTCACAGCTGCCAGGTTCTCACATAGAAATGTAAGCATATAAGGACATGGCCTTTGATGTGGAAGTGAGCCTTTTCTTTATGGGGCTCACTGTGGTGGTTTAATGGTGGCTTGCTGGCAGAATTCTACTGTCAATGTTTAAAATGTTGGTTGTACAATGTACAATTGGATAATGTCACATACCTCAGAGCTCCTTCAGAAGGCATGACGATGACATCCTTGGGAAGCCTGAATAGCACACTGTGTGAAGGTGTAACATGAGGCTTCATTGCTATGGAAGACAGGGCTTAGGACTTATTTTACTAAACCTGTGTTATCTACCTGACATCACTTTTTGACACCTGTTCATGGATCTCACATGGAGAATACCATGGCTGCAGTCCTGAATGTCATAGTTCAAAGATCTTTAGCATCTGAGGTTACCTTGTAATGAGGCAGTTGCTTGTGACTCACGACCAATGCTAGGTAAATGCAATTTCTTGCATGCTTGGAATGTCTGATGTGGTTACTCATCTTTCAAATATGTGCAGCTTAATCAGGTCTGAGAGTGAAAATATAACCGCTCATATTTCTATAGTGCAAGTGAACATATTTACACAATTAAACATTTACCTACAGTGACGTGTCACCCTTGCCATTAATGTATTCTGAGTAAGTTTATTTCCTGATCTAAGCACAACCTCTGCAGGATGGAGCCTGCACTGAAACTGATTTTGCTGGCTTGGAAGAGTCGAGCAGTTGTTTCTGGCTGCCCTTGAGCCTAGAGGGTTCTCTCACTGAGATTGTCCTGCCCTGATTCAGGCTCACTGTCCTCAATTTGAACTACTGCAAGTTTTGAGATCACAGGCAGAGACAAAATAGAGGGGCCGGACACCTACAGAGTGTCCTGAGGAGGTGCTTCTAGGTGACCTGCCTGTGGCCCCTCCTCCTGATGATGCCTGCTGGCATCACCCTGATTTCCTGAGGGGAAGGGGCATCTGGAATGAAATAGAGGTCCTTCATCCCCTCTCACCTTGCTCTTGATACTGAGCACGTATGGCCAGAGAAATGGAGTACAGGTCCAAGTGAAACCCAGCAGTTACTGAGTGTACTGTCCCTGGCTCTGTATGGTGGTTACAAACTGTTGGCAGAGGCAGCCAGGCACATGCATTGTGAAGGCAGCTCTGTGCTGATAACATTGGTGGACTCCTCCATTTTTCAATCTGGCTCGCTGACTGCCTCTCACAAGCCTTCCTGCTGTTCCTGTCTGTGCATTTTGACAAAGTCATTAATGGCTGAGACCATGAGATCATCTTCTGCCTGGAGCTGAGCAGGTGCCTAGACTCCAGTAGTTCCCTGAGTTGCAGAGACCTGGGGCATTTCCTTCTCACCAACTGTGGGGATGTGTCAATGATGTACTCATCTGAATGTGCCCCAAATCTAATCTAGATAGAAAACCCATCGAGGTGAAAGTCTCTGAGCTGGTGGAGGGTGCTGGTAAAGGCCTTGTTTTCTAAATGTGTTCAGTGATTTCTTCCTTAGAGCTGGAGGTGGAGTTCAGGGTCTCTTGCTGGCCTGTTCTTCATCAAGGTTGGCTGTGTACTGTGCTGATGCTTGCAGAAGAGAAGAGGGGATTAGTTGTCTAAGAGGGACAAAACCTTGTGCAGGTTAGGAATAAATTAACTCCAGTGATAATAGGACAGCAGCACAATTAAGCTTACTGGGTTGGTTAGCCATTGAGATTTCCTTGCCCCTCACATGAGTGATCATGCACTTCTCTGGTTCATTCTAGAATGTTCTTCTCATGGGTCGTGTGGAGCCTAATGTCCACCAACCACCACCAGTCTTGAACCTCTCAGCCCAGTTATGGCCCTACTTTCCTTATAATGAGACAGAAGGAGGGATTGAGTATGATGGAAGTGAATGGAAGAGCAGTTGTGGTGATGTCTGAGTAAGAGAGCTGAGGGATCATCCCCAGTGATTCATTAGGAAGCACAGAAGGCAGTGAGGGTTAGTTGTTTGGAAGGATGGGATTTGAATCCTTGGTGTGGGTTACATACATGCAATAGTAAGAGTTTTAGTCCATTAGTCTTGGTAAGATATGTGTGCAGAGGAAGAATTAGAGTAATTAGTGGTCCTTTGAGTGTAGGGCAACAGAGAGAAAGTGACACTTATCTCAGTGGAGCACAAAAGATCATTGATTTTCTGATGAAGGGTCTAGGCCTGAAACGTCAAGTTTTCCTGCTCCTATGATGCTGCTTGGCCTGCTGTGTTCATCCAGCCCCACGCCTTGTTATCTCAGATTCTCCAGCATCTGCAGTACCTTTTATCTCTTGACTTTTTTCCTGCACTGTTCAGCTTCATCTAGCACGCACATAATCCAACTGCAATCTGGCCTAAATTGGCTTGAGCTGGTAGGTTGTCGCCCATGGTGGTCAGCTGGAGAAAGGATGCCATTGTCTCCGCAAGCCTGTCCATCGGCAACTTATAGACTTTTCACTGTACTCTTTGGGTACATGTGAAAATAAAGCAAATTCAATTCAATTCAACTCTCTGCTTTATGTCTTGCAGCCAGTTAACTGACCATGCTAACTCCACTTGTCCTGAGACCCTGCAAGGTCTAAGCTGATTGGCCTATAACGCAGTTCCTTATCAGAGGTCTGTTGAAAAATTTACATATATTGTATCTACTACCTTGCTACAGCCTGCTCTGTTCCCTCTTTAAAGAATTCAGTTAGTTTTATCAAATGTACCTTCTCTTTTGAAATCCATTCTGAATATTCATCATTATGTTTTGATTTCTTGATATTTTGCTTTTTTTTGTTTAGTAGGGATGTTGTTATCTTTTATATCATTGGGACATCACATTTTAATTATAAGTCATTAAATATCTGTTTTTGTATACTCATTTCAGATGTTACATTACACTGTCTCAGGCCTTGGGGATGAGCATGGGTGGGGCACCAGCGGGACCAGCAGGTACAGGAAAAACAGAGACCACCAAAGACATGGGCAAATGTCTGGGAAAATACGTTGTTGTGTTTAATTGCTCCGATCAGATGGATTACAGAGGCCTCGGTCGTATTTATAAAGGTAAATGTTATCTTTTTATTCTCTTTGAGCAAGTACAACCAATAAATCATTACACACACACACACACACACCCTCTCTCACTGTCTCCCCTCTCACACCACACACACACACACACACATACACGCGCGCGCGCACCTGTGAATCTATGAGGTAAATTTGTATTTGCAGATACATTCTATTTTGTTCAAAAAGGCACACAATTTATAGACAGTCAGTGAATGTGGCATTTTATAAATTCCTACTTTAGAAATAAAACCAATCTGACTCCAAACCAAAATACAAACAGATTCTAAACAAGGCCTCACACCTAGCATCCATTGTCTGACCTAAGAATTCACTTGTTCTTTACATTGATAAAACCTTTAGTTCTCTCAGGGCAGTGACTTGAAAGAAATTTGGGGATTTACATATACATATTAATCAATTAAAACCTTCTAACTAATTAAAGATTTAACAGCATCTTAAGTTTGTTTAATACATCCACATCCGTGTGTGAGCCTTTGATCTTTCACTTATAAATTCTTTGTTCTGTGCGCTTCTTTCTGACTTCATCTGACGAAGGAGCTACACTCCAAAAGCTTGTATTTTCAAATAAACCTGTTTGGACTATAACCTGGTGTCATGTGTTTTCTGACCTTCCCCATCCCAATCCAACACTGGCACCTTCACAGAATAAATCATCTGAGATGTAGTATAATAAATAAATGTCCCAGGATTTCCACAATACCTTGTTGTTTTGAGAAACCAAATAAAGAAGAGTTTGTATTTATAGCAAGACCTCAAAATAACCCAAAGAATTTTCCAGGTAATTCAATAATTTTGCAGTGCAGTCACTGTTGCAATGTAACACGAGGAGTAAAATATTAGAGATAACAAGGTGTAGAGCTAGATGAACACCCTTCAGAATGGAAGGGTCCAGACCTGAAACGTCAGCTTTCCTGCTCCCCTGATGCTGCTTGGCCTGCTGTGTTCATCCAGCTCTACACCTTGTTATCTCAGATTTCCCAACATTGGCAGTTCCTACTATCTCTGAGTAAAATATTAGGTTTCTTTTGGGAAATGATTGACAATTTGAGGTTTCAGACCTTTGAATTACTGATCTTTCCCTTTAGGTCTCGCTCAGTCTGGTGCATGGGGTTGCTTTGATGAATTTAATCGTATTGAATTACCTGTGCTATCAGTAGCTGCTCAACAAATATACATTGTATTGCAATGTAAGAAGAACAAAAAGCCCCAGTTTTACTTCACTGATGGTGATGTTGTAGAAATGGACAGAGAGTTTGGTATCTTCCTAACCATGGTAAGAGACAGTTTCATATTAAAGATCGAAATTATATCTGCTGAAGAATGAGATAGCCAGCCATGGATGTCTAAAGAAATAAAGGAAAGTATCAGATTGAAAAAAAACACATACAAAATAGCAAAGAGTAGTGGGAAACGAGGAGACTGGGAAATCTTTAAAGGCCAACAGAAGGCCACAAAAAAAGTTATAAAGAAAAGTAAGATAGATTATGAGAGTAAACTAGCTCCGAATATAAAAACAGGCAGCAAAAGTTTCTATAAATATGTAAATCGTAAAAGAGTGGCAAAGGTGAACATTGGTCCTTTAGAGGATGAGAAGGCCAATTTAATAACCGGGAATGAGGAAATAGCCAAGACATTAAACAGTTATTTTGTGTCGGTCTTCACCGTGGAAGACACAAATAACATGCCGAAAACTAATGGCAAGAAGGTGATAGCAGGTGAGGACCTAGAAACTATCATTATCACTAAGGAGGCAGTGCTGGGCAAGCTAATGGGGCTAAAAGTAGACAAGTCTCCTGGCCCTGATGAAATGCATCCCAGGGTACTAAAAGAGGTGATGGGGGAAATAGCGAATGCACTAGTAATTATTTACCAAAATTCACTGGACTCTGGGGTGGTTCCCGCAGATTGGAAAACAGCCAATGTGACGTCACTGTTTAAAAAAGGAAGTAGACAAAAAGCAGGTAGCTATAGGCCAGTTAGCTTAACTTTGGTAGTGGGGAAAATGCTTGAATCTATCATTAAGGAAGAAATAGCAAGATATGTGGATATAAATTGTCCCATTGGGAACACCCAGCATGGGTTCATGAAGGGTAGGTCATGTTTAACTAATTTGGTGGAATTCTGTGAGGACGTTACTTGCATGGTGGACAATGGGGAACCTGTGGGTGTGGTGTATCTGGATTTCCAGAAGGCATTTGACAAGGTGCCACACCAAAGGCTGCTAGATAAGATAAAGTTGCGCGGTACTACAGGTATTGTATTGGCATGGATAGAGGATTGGTTGACCAGTAGAAAGCAAAGAGTAGGGGTAAATGGGTGTTTTTCTGGTTGGCGGTCAGTGGTTAGTGGTGTGCCTCAGGGATCAGTGTTGGGATCGCAATTGTTTACAATTTACATGGATGATTTGGAATTGGGGACTAAGTGTGGTATGTCAAAATTTTCAGATGACACGAAGGTGAATGGTAGAGCAAAGTGTGCAGAAGACACTGAAAGTCTGCAGAGGGACATAGATAGTCTAAGTGAGTGGGCAAAGGTCTGGCAGATGGAGTCCAATGTTGATAAGTGTGAGGTCATCCATTTTGGTAGGAATAACAGGAAAATGGACTATGTTTTAAATGGTAAAAAATTGCAGCACGCTGCTGTGCAGAGGAACTTGGGTGTCCTTGTGCATGAATTGCTAAAAGTAGGATTGCAGGTACAGCAGGTAATTAAAAAGGCAAATGGAATTTTGTCTGCCATTGCTAGAGGGATGGAGTTTAAAAACAGGGAGGCTATGCTGCAGCTGTATAGGGTCCTGGTGAGGCCACAGCTGGAGTACTGTGTGCAGTTTTGGTCTCCTTACTTGAGAAGAAATATACTAGCACTGGAGGGGGTGCAGGGGGGATTCACTCAGTTGATTCCAGAGTTGAGAGGGTTGGATTATGAGGAGAGACTGAGTAGACTGGGATTATACTGATTGGAATTCAAAAGAATGAGGGGAGATCTTATAGAAACATATAAGATTATGAAGGAAATAGATAAGGTGGAGGCAGGGAGGTTGTTTCCGCTAACAGGTGAAACTAGGACTAGAGGGCATAGCCTCAAAGTAAAGGGAAGCAGATGTAGGACTGAGGTCAGGAGGAACTTCTTCACCCAAAGGGTTGTGAATCTGTATAATTCCCTGCCCAGTGAAGCGGTTGAAGCTACCTCGCTGAATGTTTTTAAGGCAAGGCTAGATAAATGTTTGAACAGTAAAGGAATTAAGGGTTATGGTGAGTGGGCGGGTAAGTGGAGCTGAGTCTCAAAAAGATCAGCCATGATCTTATTAAATGGCGGGGCAGGCTCGAGGTGCCGGATGGCCTACTCCTGCTCCTAGTTCTTATGTTCTTATGTATGTTCTTATGAAGTAAATTTGTAGTTTTCTTCCAAATACTAAACTAGCTGAAAGAAATTACGTTTTGCAGCAGAAAGTTGACCATGTATTTAATTTATAAATAAGTCAATTTTGTCAGTGATTGCATTGTAACGAATGTTAATTTTAGAACCCAGGTTATGCAGGACGTCAGGAGCTACCAGAAAATCTAAAGATTCAGTTCCGTACAGTGGCCATGATGGTTCCTGACCGTGCCATTATAATGCGTGTCAAGTTGGCTAGTGCTGGTTTCCGTGATAACCAAATTCTTAGTCGCAAGTTTTATACACTCTACAAACTCTGTGAGGAGCAATTATCAAAACAGGTACACTTTACTAATGCTTACGATAGTACTTTAGTCTGGTTTTTGTGGTTAGTGGGAAAATAATGGGACTGACATCAAACAAAATTTACTGCAAAGTTTTGTGGAGCTTTGTAGCATGAATTCCCTTTCTCAAAAGTTAATTTGAACCTGCTACTCAGACTAGAGAGCTCCAGGTGTCCAGCAATGGTACTGCCAGTAAGCAAGGTAAGCAGCCTATCACTTTGATGTATTCATGTAGTTGGCAAACAGGAAGTAAAATACCAAAATTATGCTTTTAATTTTTTAAACGTAGTTTTATACGAACTGAAATAAATTATTCAAACAGGCATGTAGGATTTGGATGGAAACTGAAATATTAAAAACAAACCTTCTTTGAAGACTGATATTTCAAATATTATTTCAAAGTTAAGAACAATGAAGCATAACAAGACTGGGAAGTTTCCAAATCATTTAATAAGTTCATCCTGTGAACAGAATTAAAATTGATGTTATTGTCCCTATCACAATTGTATAGTTAGTACGCAATGCGTTTTAGCAGTTCTTGGGATGAAACTAAATTGAACCTTGGGACCTTCCTCCAGCTCCACACTGTATTGACTCTGACTTCAGCATCTGTAGTTCTTGCTATCTCTCTAATCTGAACCTTCTTCATAATTCATATAATTTCCAAATGATATAAAACTCATTGCCATTGTAAATTTTTTATTTATGTTTCTTGGACAAGTAACAACATTGCACAACAGGCAGATAATTTGAACAAGTTAAGTCTTATCAATGTCTTGACTTAAAGAGACACACTATTTAATTAGACAGAATTGAAAATGGGATATATTTTACCAGAATGTGGTTAAGTGTCAGTTTTGGGGAAGAATTATGGAGGCATCTCTCCATGTGCTTGAGTATGGTTTCTCACTGCGAGTCCAGGACTGCATGAAGATAGAGTGGGAGGGAAAGGATGGAGGAGAAGACTTTCTGAGGACGCATAGCTGGCACAGGTGGCCCTTCATTGTAAGTATGTACATTTGTAAATACATGTTCACTTTTCACCATCAGCTGTTGAGCGAATGTCTTTCTCACTGCAACAACAAGAATGATGGTACAGACCCTGTCCATCTTTAGTGTTATATGTGGCTTTATGGTCCAAGGTGTGAATTGAGCAGTTCCTGCATCATGTGCAGGCTTTGGGACTCTGGTAGATGTTTGATACTTCAGCAAGTGGGTTCAATCTTTTTAGGCCACGATACATTACTTGTGCATCACAGCTATTTGTGGGATTGATTCCTGAAGCTGTGCGATTTCGTCAAGAGTGATTGGGGCCAGAATTTGGATTCCACACAGTAGCTTAATGCCTGAGGTACACATACAGCATTTTGTGCTTGCAGGTGTCTTTCCCTTGCACCGTGTGGATATGTTTTATAGACTGTAGCCCTTTGAAGGGCCTCACATTACACAGGAGTGAAGGTTCCTCCCTCATAGAATGAACACTTACCCTGCTCACTCTACAAATAAGTTCAATATGAGTTTAAGGCTGCATCAATACTGTAAATACATATTTAAAAAATTGTGAGATCCAACATATTTCTGGAAGTTATAATAATACCAAACAAGCTTACTTGTATAAGGTAGTAAGAACTGCAGATGCTGGAGTCAGAATCAACACAATGTGGAGCTGGAGGAACGCAGCAGGTCAGGCAGCGTCAGAGGCGCAGGAAAGTCAACGTTTTGGGCCCAGAAAGGCCTACAAAGGCCTGAAATATTGACTCTCCTGCTCCTCTGATGCTGCCTGACCTGCTGTGTTCCTCCAGCTCCAAACTGTGTTGAGGCTTACTTGTATTCTAGGCTGTGTCTAACTTTTACAATACCTCTTAATATTCATTGTTGCTGACAATGTTGTTTGTATGGTATTGCTTATTATTCTACATCGGCAGGTACACTATGACTTTGGTTTGCGTAACATACTGTCTGTACTGAGAACTCTGGGTGCTGTCAAAAGATCAAACCCAAATGAACCAGAGAAGACCGTGGTGATGAGAGTTCTGCGTGACATGAATCTTTCTAAACTGGTATGTGTACAGAAACAGATTCGCACCTTGAAGGATGGTCTTTTGTTCCTATTCACTGCTTTTAAATGTACTGTTACAATATTTGGATCTAGTCAATGCATGAGTACTATTCATTGTACATTTAATTTTTTTAAAAAAATCAGTAATTTTGTTTGATTTGATTGATGGATTGCATCTGCATATTTTGAAAGAAACTATGCTAGAGGTGGCATTGGGTTCTTACTTATATTTAACAGTTTGTTAGAAAAGTCTCTAGTGCCGGAGGACTAGAAGATGAGATAATGTAATCATTGTATTTAAGAAGAGGAATGGAACATATCCAGAGAATTCTAAACAGCTGACAAACATCAGTGGGAGGAAAAATAATGCAATCTTCACAAGAGGAGAGAATGGAACAACATTTGAAATGAGAAACAAAATCAGAAATTGCTGGAAAATTTCAGCAGGTCTGATAGCATCTGTGGAGAGAAATCATTGTTAATGTTTCAGGACCAGTGACCCTTCTTCAGAACAATCACTGGACCTGAAACATTAACTCTGATTGCTCTCCACTGATGCCATCAGACCTACTGAGTTTTTCCAGCAATTTCTGATTTTGTTTCCGATTTCCAGCATCCGCAGTTCTTTTTGTTTCTCTTTTCTAAAATGAGAAACATAATTAATGAATAGTCAACATGGTTTTTGAAAGGGAACGTCGTGTTTGGCCAGACTTGAAGTTTTTGAAGAGGTAACAGAGAGAGTAGACAAAGACAATGGAGTAAATATAATTTATCTGTATATTCGAAAGGTGTTGATAAATACCCTGTAATAAACTGTTGAATAAGGTCAGAGAATGTGGCGTTAGTGGACAAGTGACAGAACGGATTACACTCTAGCCTCAAGACAGAAAGCAGAGATGCAATAAATAAGTCTGGTCATTCAGAGTGACAGAAGGTAGTGGTGTTCCAAACGATCCATGCTGAGGATAATACTGAGGAGGGCTGCAACAAGCACAGGAAAACGTGCCTCTGAATGCCTGGCAGCTTCTGATATGGGAGGGCTTTAACATCGATGCCTGTCATTCGCTGAGGAGCTTGCTGCTCAGCTCTTAACTCTTTGATCTGGCAGTGTTTCTCATTGGTGAGAGAGGAGAGGCAGTCACCATTGAACACATTCATACGTGCACTTAGGAGCCGGAGAGTTCAATCTCAGCCATAGAAAATGACAGCATAGAATTAATCCATTCATCCCCTTTGATCTGTGTAGGCTGTTTTAAAGAGGAATCTGGTTTTTCATACTCTACCACTTCTTTGCCATATCATTACAGTTTTTCTCCTTCAAGCATTTATCTAATTCTCTTTTCAAAAGTCACTGTTAAAATCTGTTTCCATTGGCCTATTGGGCATACATTGCAAATCCTGAACACTTGTTACTTTTCTTTGTGTTATCTCTGTTTCTTTTACTGATTGCATTAGTATTATTTTGCACTTTGCTTGTTAAGCTTTTAGCTACTAGACATGAAAGGGACCTGAGTGGTAACATTTTCACGCAGAGGATGATGCATGTATGGAATGAGCTGCTAGAGAAAGTGGTGGAGGCTGGTACAATTACAACGTATAAAAGGCATTTGGGTGGGTACGTGAATATGGGCCAAATGCTGGCAAATGGGACTAGATTAATTTAGGATATCTGGTCAGCATGGATGAGTTGGACCAAAGGGTCTGTTTCTGTGCTGTACAACTCTATGACCATGACTCCAGTGTAGGAAATAAATCTCAGAATGCCTGTGAACATTAAGATCCCTTTAAGTTTTGTGGGAAATTATGTTTTCTGACTTGTGTCACTGGTGGGCGAGAGCAAGATGTAGCAAGGTATAACTTGGGAAGGGTACTAATTGCATTATTGCACCTCAGTTTACATTTCTGCCTGAGGTTTCCTTTCTGTGGACTGATGGAAGCCCTGACCACTAAGATACAGGTCTATTGAGAAGATTAGGGTGGATGTCAACACAGTCGTAAGTCAGCACAGATACCTGCGCTTAATTTGCACTTATGCCATTTTAAGTTTAAACAGGACAACAGTAACATGAAAATTATCCCTCTCAGTTTGTACTGCTTTTACAGTTGAGCTATGTTTCTCTATGTGGATAGTAAATAGATATCGGAATGTAGACTTTAGGGTCCTTCCTATCCAAATCTACCCATGTATTTTTTTTTTATGTGTCAAAACTCAAACAGTAGAATAACAGGAGAAAGGATTTCACAATGAAAAAATATTTATTCTAACTTAGGTGGATGAAGATGAACCTTTATTCATGAGTTTGATCAATGACTTGTTCCCTGGAATCACCTTGGATAAAGCTGGTTATCCTGAACTAGAAGCTGCTATTGAGAAACAAACAGTTGACGCCGGGATTATTTACCATCCTCCCTGGATCCTGAAGCTCATTCAACTCTATGAAACTCAAAGAGTCCGACATGGTTAGAGTGCACTTTATTGAAGAGTGCAATGAAATATGCTACAAATGTGATGAATGTGCAAGTTAGAAAAAAACTAAGCCACACATTTATGATTGAATTGGCTTTCCATCTACTACTTTGTAAATAACCACTTAAAAGTTTTAAAAATAATTGTAATTAATTTTCCAGGATGTTTCATGCAGTTGTGTATTGTTGATTCTATTCTGATTTTTTTTGTAAAACGTATTGTTGCATCTGTTTTAGGTATGATGACTCTCGGCCCAAGTGGAGCTGGGAAAACAAAGTGTATCAATACCTTAATGAAAGCAATGACAGATTGTGGAGAGCCTCACAAGGAGATGAAAATGAATCCGAAGGCAATCACAGCCTCCCAGATGTTTGGGACTTTGGATGTTGCAACAAATGACTGGACAGATGGTGTTTTCTCTACACTGTGGAGGAAAACATTGAAAGCAAAAAAGGTAAATTAGTGCTTTCATATGCTGTTTGTTAATTTAGTGCAAATGATAGGAGATTAGATATGTTTTTGGGAACCCATTTTGACAGATATTGTATCATAAATTATGTAGTTGCAATATAAAAAGTTTACTTGTGGTATCTGTCAAATTTTGTATCAAATGTTAGAAAGGTTATAAGATCTCTACTCAACTCTTCAATGATTTCGGGTTTCCAGTGATAGTCATGCCTGTATTGTGTGGCTTAAAATTATTTTTATAAAAACAAAGTAAAAGCTAGATTAATTATTTAGAAGAAAAGCAAATTTGATGATAAACATAATAAAACTAACCAAAACAAAGTTGTCCAGGAGTGATTTCTATAACTAACATTTTTCTTGTCTTGATGCCATCAAGGCAATACCATCTGTTTGGAAGCATAAACCACTGAGTATAAGCCATTGCTACAAGTACACTATTATGTCTCAGCATAAACAGGAAAGATAAGTTGAGAACTATCACTGATGTTTGGTTTTAAGATAGGGTTAGGGTTAGCTGAAGGAATGCTTAGTTAAGATTTTAGCTACCCTGTGTTCAATAATGACATTGTGTATAGAAATAGAACAAAAAATGTTAGGAGAATAATTGTTCACTGAAAATTTTTCCTACTCATATTGATCTTGTATACATCCAGAGCAGTTTTGTAGCTACGATTGCCTGTTAACTCCTGATCAAGCAACTTTTTAAATCCCTTTATGACCTCTCCTCTCCAAGCTCAAAAATCCTTTGAAATGTTTGTGCTCCTTTAACTCTGGCTTCTTCTGTATTCTCAATTTTCGTTGCTCCATCATTGTTGACCTTCTATCATCCTGGCCCAAGTTCTGGAATTCCCTCCCTGTACTCTTGTTCATCTCTCTGTTTCACCTTCTTTCCACCTTTAAGACACATTAAAACCTGCCATTTTGACAGAGCTTCTGGACAATGCAGAGTGAATTGCATTTGGACCTTTTATTACATTGAAGGCTGTTGATATGAATTGATAGAGAAGTGGTAGAAAGTTATAGTTCAGCTCCTAGCAATAGCATCCATCCAGTTCTTCCCAGATCATATGTCTTTTTTTGAATAAACCATTCTAAAATATCTTTACCAACTTTTATACTTTAAAGTTAATCTCTGTCTGGCTTAGTTGTCAACTTGGAAATCTAAACCTGTGGCAAAAAATCATAATCACTGCAAGGTAAGTTTGTGAAAATGAAGGGCATTTAAATGTAAAATTTTTAACTATATATATACAGATGTACATTGTGCATACTGGGATAATGTAATTGTGGAGATTTCTATCTATTTATGGGAAGTTATTGACAGGGAAAATCTCGCAAAATATTTGTCTTGCAGGGAGAACACATATGGATTGTATTGGATGGACCTGTAGATGCCATTTGGATTGAGAATCTTAACTCTGTTTTAGATGACAACAAAACTCTTACATTAGCTAATGGCGATCGCATCCCAATGGCACCAAACTGCAAAATTGTTTTTGAGCCTCATAACATTGACAATGCTTCCCCAGCTACTGTATCACGAAATGGCATGGTGTTTATGAGTTCATCAGTCCTTGACTGGAGGCCTATACTCAAAGCATGGCTTCAGAAATTACCCACTGCACAGTCAGAGCTTCTTTGGAACTGCTTTGATAATGTTTTCCAGGTATTCATTGATTCAGTTTTATTAATGTGAACACTAAATATGTTCCACCTCAGTTAAAATAAGCTAGAGTTTTGTAAGAATTAATCTGATTTATATGCAACGTATGTTTAATGTAATCAATTAAGCCAAAAGTTTCAATAAGTTATTACATTCACAAATCCAGTGTGCCTGGGACAAAAATAAAAATGAACGCTTCTGTTATGTCTTGACCCGTCTGAAGCCTTTGACATGATTCAACTCACTGTCCTCCTCCAATGCCTCTCCATTGCCATTCAGTGGATGACATAGAATTATGCAGCAGGAAAAAAGGACCTTTGGCCCATGATGTCTGTGCTGATCAGCAAACACCTATCCACTCTAGTTCCATTTGCCATTTTCCATCTGGACCATGGGCTTGTTTGTTACAGTGTTCCAAGTGTTCATCTAAATACTTTGTAAATGTAGTGATGGTTCCTGCTTCTACCATTCTTTCAGGCAGTGAGTTCCACATACCACTGTTCTCTGGATGAAAAATTCTTCATTGAATCCCCTTAAAACCTCCTGCTCTTACCTTAAATTTATGCCCGTGGTTGTTTACCCCTCTACTCATGGGAAACGATTTTTCCTATTTCGTTTATTTATGCTCCTTATAATTTTGTAAAACTCCATCAGGTACCCCATCAGCCTTCTGGAGGGCTCTTAGGAAAACAACCCCAGCCTATATCATCTCTCTTCATTCATAAAACACTCCAGCCAAGACAACACCCTGGTGAATTTCCTCTGTACCCTCTCGAATGCAATCACATTCTCCCTTTACTGTGGTAACCAGAACTACGCATAGTACCCAGCTGTGGCCTCACTAAAGCCTTACACAGCTCCATCATGATGTCTGAAATAAAAATAAAGAACTGCAGATGCTGGAAAGCTGAAACAAAAACAGAAAATGCTGGAGTAACTGAGCAGGTCTGGCAGCATCCGTAGAGAAAAGAATAGAATTACCATATGACAATCCCATCTATATTATCCCATAGTCTAAGGCTTTTCTTCTTGCTATTTATAATACCATCAATTTTGTGTCATCTGCAAACTTGCCAATCATACTGCCTATATTCATGTCTGTCTCATTAATATATGTGTGTGCACACATATGAGATGGGGATTAATTTGCTTTTTTTGCAAACTTAGCTGTCCACTTGCAGCTAGAGGATCATCTGCAATGAATTCTCCTACTGCTTCTCTGTCAATATCTTGGGGCCTCTCTACACTAACATTACCTCTGTCAACTCCTTCATGGTCTCTACGTTGTCAGACTGTCTCCCTGACATCCATGGACGAACAAAAATATTCTCCAAACAAATAAAGGGAAGAGTGACAAAATTATCTATGGTTGCTACTATTTGTAAAATTCATGTCTATAATATCACCCAACTCTGCCATTCATCAGTTCATCTGCTACTGGCACACTCATCATGTCGTTGATACCTCTAGGCTTGACTCTTCAAAAACATTTCTTAATGAAATTCCATTTATATCATCCAAGAACCTGAAGTCATTCAAAATTCTGCTGTCCATGTCCTAACATGCGTCAAGTCCCATTTGTCCACCCCATCTCTGTTCTCACTGATTTACACAAAACTCGTGGTTATGGAACATCTGAATATTAACATTTCCATCCTTGATTTTAAAACTTTCCATGGGGTCTTCCAAGGACCCATCAATCCCAACCTTTCTAATTTGCTAACCAAATTGCCATGTGGTACTGTATCAAATTATTTCTGAAAGTCCAAATGTG
Source organism: Ginglymostoma cirratum (assembly GCA_024137785.1). Taxonomy (NCBI): domain Eukaryota; kingdom Metazoa; phylum Chordata; class Chondrichthyes; order Orectolobiformes; family Ginglymostomatidae; genus Ginglymostoma; species Ginglymostoma cirratum. The sequence goes on from JAHRHZ010000013.1 coordinate 59,856,827, forward strand.
CAACATCCACACCATTATCCTCATCCACTGCCTATGTCGCATTGTCAAAAAACTCAGTTCAATTTGTCAGATGTAACCTGCCCTTGACAAAGCCATGTTGACTGTCCAGTATTAACTTATTTTTCTCTAAGTGCTTTTTATCTTATCACGTAACATGGCCTCCATCAGTTTTCCTACTTTTGATGTCAAGCTGACAGGCGTGTAGTTTTCTGGGTTATCCTTTGCCCCTTTCTTAAAAAAAAAGACATCACATTTGCAATCCTCCAGTCCCCTGGGACTAATTCTGTGTTCAGTGAGGCCTGGAAAATTTCTGTCAATGGCCGTGCAGATTGCTCCTTTATCTCGCTCAGCAATCCAGGATGCAATCCATCCGGGCCTGGCGACTGCTGTACCTGGAGTGCTGCCAGTCTTTTTAGTATCTCTTCTTTAACTATTGCTACAATTCTCAATTGGTCAATATCCACACTTTCAGCTAGGCCATAATGACTACTTTCTAAATTGGCAAGGGCAGAAACAAATTCGTCATTTAGAACCTCTGCCATATCTTTTGCTTCAGTGAGCAGCTTACCCTGCTTGTTTGCTATGGAACCCACTAAGTCCATCAATAATCTTTTACTATTAATATGTTTGAAGATTGTGCTAGTATTTGTTGTAGCACAGTCTACCAATCTTTTCTCATGCTTCCTCTTAGCCTTCCCTATTCCGGCTTTAACCTGTCTCCTGCATTTGAGATACTGTTCCTGATTTCAATTGTTGTTATTATTCCAGTATGCATCATATGCCTCCTTTCTCTTCCTTATTTTCTCATCAATATCCTGAGTCATCAATATCCCGAGTACCTTAACTTTGGATACCCCATATTTATTTCTCATGTGTACGTACCTACCTTGTATCCTATTCATCTCCCTTTTAAAGTCTCCTATTTTCATCTTCTATCTTATCCACAAAAATGTGCTTCCAATCAACCTGCTCTATTTCAACAGTTAGAGCCCTATAATCTGTCTTTTTCCAGTCTGGGATCTTAATTCTTGTGTGATTTTTATCCTTTTTCAACTTAATATTGAACTTTTTATGTATTATGGTTGCTATTTCCAAATGCTCTCCCACCCTGATGCTTTCCATTTGGCCTGCCTCGTTTCCCAGGACCAGATCTAGCATAGCTCGCTCCTTGGTAGGATTGGAAATGCGCTGTTCCAGAATGTTCTCCTGTACACATTGCAGGAATTTCTCCTCTTCCATGCCCCACACTCTACCATTTTTACAGCCTACTCTAGGGTAATTAAAATCACCGACTATCACAACCCACTTATCCAGCAGATTTCCATAATATCCTTACAAATGCTGTCTTCTACCTTGTCCCTACTATTTGGACATCTCTGCTCCCTTCATTTTTCTCAGTTCCAACCCTCACATTAATTTTAATTTAGGAACAGCATTTCATTCAGGGGTTCTGATGCTACTTTTAACCAAGACTGCTATACCTTCTCATTTTTTTACCCTCCCTATTTCTGTGAAAAACCTTATAACCCAGGATATTAGGTATCCAATCCTGTTCTGGTTGAGCCAAGTTTCTGTCAATGCTGCCGTGTCATATCCCTATAGAGCAATTTCTGCTTCCAGTTTCCCAGATTTGTTCATGATACTGTATGTATGTAAATACATACATACAATTTAACCCTGCCCTAATCTCTTACTTGCCCATTGGAAGGCAACTATTTCTTTGTTCACTGTCAACGCTCAAGCCTTCTCTCACTTCCTTTTCCCTGTTCCCCATCTTTTCTCTTTTGCCCTCATTGGTACTTCCAAACCTAGGTGCATTTGACAACCCATTCTCACGCCTCACAGGTTTAAATCCATTCCCAGTACATGGTGTACTTTCAGTCAGGAGATTAGTTCCATTTCTGCTCAGGTAAAGCCTACCTGTTCTGAACAGTTTTCCCAAAAGTGATGCCTCTGCCCCAAAAATCTAAACCCTCCCTTCCACACCATCCCTCAAGTCACACATTTGCCTCCCAGATTTGCCTTTACCTAAATGGTGAAGCTCATGGCACAGAGATTGCTACAATGGAGGCCGTGCATTTCTACCTACTCCCTAACTCCTGAAACTGACCCTGCAAGACCTTGAAGCTGCCCTTCCATATCATTGGTTCCCACATGAAGCACAGACATTGGTTGTTCGCCTTCCCTTTCCAGAAGTTTATTCAGCCATTCTGTTATACCCTGAACCCTTGCAGCCAGGAGGCAACAGGCTAGATGGGACTCACAATCTCAGCTGCAATCTAGACTGTCTATCACTCAAACTACTGAGTCAGCCACTATCACCATTCCCACTACTACCCATTCTTCTATCGTCTGTTCATTCTATGACAGTTTCATGTACAGTACAATTTTCTAATTCTCTTTGTTGAGACAAAGCTATTTCACAAATTTCTGATGACCATATCCCTGTTTCACTTGGTACTTTTCTAAATATTCCTTAGAATATTTCATTTGCTCTTTTGAAGGATTTGATCAGTTTTGTCTTCACTGCTGTAATGCCGAAAATGCAAATTCTGGAATGCATGTACATTAAACAAGCCATTGACCTTCTGCAGGTAAGTGAATTGCCTGGTTAGAGAAGGAATATTTTCATTATTACCAAATATTTTAAAAAAAAATAACCAAACATAAGAAAAATTCAAGACCAGTAAATAACAAAATAATGTAAATCTTTCTTAGGGCCTATTACCAGGAATTGAAGACAAGCAGCCGAGCACAGAGGAAGTTGCCCGTTTATTTATTTTTGCTGCAATGTGGTCAATTGGAGCTCTTTTGGAATTGGATGACAGAGCTAAAATGGAAAGCTTTCTGCGGAATCATTCTGCACCACTTGAGCTTCCAGTGACTGAAGGAGAAGAAACGATCTTTGAATTTGTTGTCTGTGCTGATGGTCACTGGGAGCACTGGTCAAAGAGAGTTAGTATTTAATAATTTTAAAAAACTGTAATTAAGACATTTCATACAATTGTGGTTAATTGAATTATTGATATATAAACAGAGAGCAATTACCTTCCTGCTCAATAGACTGAAGAAACTTTGCACCCAAAGTGCATATTTTGCATTAGTAGTCTCCTCAGGTCTACAGCAGCATCAAAGTGTGGAAAAAGAGGTTGGGACAATGTACAACAAGAAAAAAGCTATAGTCTCATAAAAGTAGTCATTACTTGGGATAATGTGTACTTGACAAGTGCTATGTTACTTTCTCATTACAATTGTCGTTACAGCTTTTGCCCAGTGTTCACAATCTTGCTTCAGAGTCTGAGAGTTGTGTTCAAGCTCTACTTCATGATGAGATCACTTAATCTAAAATGACCTTTCAATACAGACTTGAGAGTGTAGTTTATTGTCAGAGCTACAGACTTTCGAGCAAGCTGATAAGCTGAGGTCCATCTGACCTTTCCAGGATGAAAAAGAAACAAAAACGCTATTTGAAAAAGGCTAAAGGAGTTCATCCTGTGCTCTGATCAATATTGTTGCCTCAATATGATCAAAACAGAATAATTGGCCATTCACCTCGTTCCTTTTTTGAGTCTTTACTGTGTACATTTGGCAGCTGTATATGCACAAAAAAAACCAGGTTGGTCTATGCTTAAACGTAATTATTGACAACTAATATGCCATTTGAAATGATTCCACAGACCTGATATTCCATCTCAAAGTCACCCATTATTTACACTTGGAGACTCCTTGACATTGAACCAGTTCCCTCAGAGCAGCTCTCAGAGTAGAAAGGATGTCTGAAACTCCTGTTTATATCTGTCAGCCAGGGCTCACTAATTGGACCAGATTAACAGCCCAAATCAAGGAACTCATATTCTATGAGGTCCACCTGGCTACCTCAGGACAATCACTACACCATCTCCATTGGAGAGATAGCTCACCAGATTGCCTGCCAATCAGATCATTAAGAGATGACACACAAATGAGGGTGAGTGTGTCATCCCGTCACAGAAATCAACATAGTAACTGGGATTGCCAGAATCTCTTATCTAGTTGGAGGTTTTCAGCTTCTGAGTTCTGGAACCCATTGGTTGAAGCATACTCCTTGGGGAATCCAGCAGTGAGAAGGTAAGTCTTTTATTTCTTCTGGTTGTGGAGAAGTGGGTACTGGGGAGAAGGGCTTGAGGAGAGTAGGAGTAAGCTTATGGGTTGACTTTCAGAGTGCACTCCCTTGATCCTACCTCATTTATACCTGTATTTACCCCCAGATTTGAGTCTTCCCCCATATCTGTCAGGCAGGTCACCAGGTTTTCTCACATGGGGGAACTAGCCACCTTTTCCACCTTCTAGGGAGGCAATTGATTGGGATTTGATGAGTTGAGTCCCTTATTTGACCATTAACTTATCAGTTAAGGGCCTTAATTAGTGGCAAGTTAACAAAGTCTCCTGTGAACATCTTAGCCAGCAGTTGAGATAACAAGGTGTAGAGCTGGATGAACACAACAGGCCAAGCAACACCAGAGGAGCAGGAAAGCTGATGTTTCGGGTTGAGACCCTTCTTCAGAAATGGTGAAATCCAGCTCTACACCTTGTTATCTCAGATTCTCCAGCATCGGCAGTTCCTACTATCTCTTAGGCAGCAGTTAATTGCTCAGATGTTGAGAAGCAGATAAGATTGTGTCTAGGACCAACTATCCCTATTGTATCCCCATTCTCACCATCTCTCTTGCCATCTCCCTGGAAGGCAAAATCATGCCTTTTGGCTCTGTCAGATTTGCAGTCAGTGGCTTCCAGTGGATGTTCATGTCATTCTGATAACATAGCAAAGGTAGGGATCATGTGGGTACAGAGATCTGCGCACGTAAGTTTGTTAGGAACTCCCTTCCGAACAATGTTGTGGATGTTCCTACATCCCAAGCACTGCAGGAGTTCAAGAAGGCAGCTCATTATCAATTTATCAAGACACAGTGTCAGGATATGGGGTTAACCATTTAGGACAGGTTCAAACAATAGTGAACCTGTGGAATTTTCTATCACAGAACGCTATGGTGGCCAACCCGCTTAATATATTCAAGAAAGAGATCTCTGAATTTTTACATTTTAAAGGCATCAAGAGGTAGGGGATAAAAGCATGGGAATATGGTTTTGACATAGAGGATCAACCATCAACCTCTTGAATGAAGGAGCAGGCTTGAAAGGCTCAGTGGTCTTTTCTTGCTCCTAGTTTCTACATTTTATAGCATTGTACTATATAAAAAAAAATTGCAGAATTCTGGTGCAGAGGGATCTGGGTTAGGGTTAGGTGTCCTCGTATATAAAACACAAAAAATTAATCAAGAGATCAAACAAGTGATTCAGAAAGCAAGTGGAATGTTAGCATTCATTGCAAAGAGTATAAAATAGAAAAATAGGGGATCATCTGGAGTATTGTGGGCAATTTTGGTCTCCTTATTTTAAAAGAATGTATTATTTTATTAGAAGCAGTTCAGAGAAGATTCATTCAATTCATTCCTGGATTGAAAGACTGAAGAAAGACTGAACACATTGGGACTATTCTCAATAGAGTTTAGGAAAATGAAACATATTGAAACATAAGATCCAAAGGGGACTTTATAGACTGGAAATCTGGAAGGTGCTTTCTTCTAATGGGGAGACTACAATTAGGGTATAGGGTTTAAGAAGAAAAGGTATTCTCTTTGAGGTGAGATTTTTCTCTCACAGAGGGCTTTAATTTGTGGAATTCTAGTGGAGGCTAGGGCATTGAAATTATTCAAGACAGATTTTGGTAATTTTTTTGATAGACAGGGGTATCAAGAGCTATTCGGAAGTAGACAGGAAAGTGGAACTGAGATCACATCAGATCAGCCATCAGCTTATTGAATGGTGGACAGGCCCAATATTTATCCCTCAACCAAACCTCATGAAAACAGGTTATCTGATGATTATCACATTGCTATTTTTAAAGTTTAGTGAGTGCATTTTGGCTAGCATTGGTTGCAGCCTACAACAGTCGTTACACTTCAAAATGTTACATCATTGCTGGTTAAGCATTTTGACACATCCATTTGTGAGAAAAGCATTATACAAGTGCAAGTCTTTTTGTCTCTCTGAATGGCCTACTCCCACTCCTATGCTCATATGACAAGTAAGCCGAAATTTCAGGGTTGCAGATGGAGAAGAGGGTTTGTGCAAAATGATCATCCAATCTGCCTTTACTCTCCCTTTTTGCCTTATGAACCGTGAGTAAGTTACATTTGATTAAACAAAGTAGGAATAAGATGCAGTTTATCTACAAAGAGTGTTTGGGATCTAAATGGTGGCAAGGGAAAAAGTGAAAAAGGCAGGTGTTGTGCATGAGAAAGTTCTGTGGGCAGGGAGAAGTATGTTGGAGATGAATGGAAAGAAAGGAAGGAAAGAAAAGAAAGGAAGGAAGGAGGAAATAAAAGGAAGGAAAGAAAGAGAGAAAGAAAGACAGAAAGACTGGCATTTATATAATGCACTTCTCATAAATGAATGTGTCAAAATGCTTTACAACCAATAATGTACAATAATGTAATACAACAGAAGTGTAGCAACTGTTGTAGTCTGCAAAATGCACTCACTAAACTTCAAAAATAGCAATGTGATAATTATCAGATAACCTGTTTTTGTGAGGTTTGGTAGAGGGATAAATATTGACCAAGACAATAGGATTAACTCCTCTGCTCTATATCAGAACAGTGCTTTGCGATTTTTTTTACCTGAGAAGCAGACATGCCCAAGTTCAACAACACCCAAGACAATATCACAAACAAAGAAACATTCCGCTTGATTGTTAAGTTTGGTTTTTGCACTCAAGCCCTGAAGTGGAAATTGAAACTTGAACCCCATAACTGACAGGTAAATGTGCTATCAACTAAATTGGCATAGCTAAATACAGATGATTATGTCTGAAAAGGAAGGGGAGTGAGACCTAGTTTCACTTAGACATTTATCAGAGCATCCTGGAGAAAATAGTCCCTTTGAAGTTTTGTTAGTGGAGGGAATATGTGTTTGATGGTGGCATTGCACTGGTAATTGTACAAATGGAGGGATAATGATGTGCTGGTGAGGTGGAAGGTGAGGACAAGGGTTCTGGAATGGAAGGGAAGGAATGAGAGCAGAGGTACAGATATGGCCAATAACCCCACCAACCCAGTGGAAGGAAATTGTTTGGTAAAAGGAAGATTTCTCAGTAGCACTGATATAAAAAGGGGAAGAAAGGAAATAAATTCCTTGTGGGAAGTGGGTTAGGAGGAAATGTGGTGAACATAGCCATGGGAATAAATGAACTTATAGTGAATGTTGATCTTGAGTGTACGTGTCAGATATTGATATATTTCTACACTCAGAAAAGTAGACTGAGAAGCTGAGGAAGGGTAGGGTCATGTGAAACCAAAAGAAGGGTGGAAATTAGAAGAGATTTTGCGAAGTTTTCTATTTGATGGGAACTGCACTAAAACAATCACCAATTTGCTGGGAAAGAAAAAGGTGGAGTGAGGAACTGAGAAGATCCTGAGCAAATAATGTTCTATGGATCAGACAAAAAGGCAGGTATAGCTAGGGCCATAGAGGGAAGATCTCCTGAGAGGTAATCTGTGACAGTCATGGAAAAGGTCACTTAATGTTCAGTGTATCCCTTCCTAGCTCCTCCTGAACTATGGCCACCTGCTGAAACTTAATGTGAACAAGTATTCCAGTTTCTTCAGTGTCCGAGCTCTGCAAAGCTTTTATACCTACTTTAGGCATATTATTGTAGTTACTCCAAGTCTGGGATGATTTAGCTTCATGCAGGCCTGCCAATGATTTTTTTTTCCCCTAGAGCAAATTCAGGACAGAGCTGAAAGATATTATTGTTGCATTGTAAGACAATTGAATACTTTCAAAGTAAGTTAAGTAAGAGAAATGTGTGTTTGCAATTTCAGGTACCTGAATATATTTACCCATCTGACACTGTACCAGCTTATTCATCAATCCTGGTGCCAAATGTTGACAATATTCGCACAGATTTTCTTATGCACACCATCATGAAACAAGAAAAAGCTGTTTTGCTCATTGGTGAACAGGGAACAGCAAAGACAGTTATGATCAAGGTATGAGACTGAAGTCTTTAAATTCAGATATGATTAAGCGTAGCAACAACAACTTATATCTATATTGTCACTTTTTTGAATTCACTTATGGGATGTGGTCATTACTAACTAAGCCAGCAATGATTATCTGTCCCTGACTGCCCAGAAGGCAAGTGGGAGTCAAGCACATTGCGTGGGTCTGGAGTCACATGTACGCCAGATCAGGTGAGGATGGCAGATTTCCAATCCTAAAGGACGTTAATGAACCATTTTTTCTCTGATGATCAGCAATGGTTTCTTGGTCATCAGTAGACTATTAATTCCAGATTTTAATTGAATTCAAATTTCACCATCTGGTATGATGGGATTTGAACCCGAGACCTCAGAACATTGCCTGGATCTTTGGATTAACGGTCCTGTGATAAAACCATGAGACCATCAACGTCATAATAAAATACCCCAAGGCATCATTAAAATAAGTATGACACTGAGCAGCCTAATGAGGTATTAGGTCAGATAATCGGAATGTTGGTCAATGAGGTAAGTTTCAAGAAGTTTCTGAGAGAAGAAAAGAGAGGTATTGGGAGAAATTGCTGAACAACTGAAAGCACAGCATGAAAGCATGTTAGGTTATGATCAGCAAAGCTTTTGGAATGTTTGAGCAATCCAAGTAGCTTAAGAGTTAAAAATGGAATAGCTTTTTTAACTTAATGAGAATGGAATGAACTAATGTAACTAATGAGAAATATTGCTTTAAAATGATACATTTTGTCGAGACTATTTGTCTTTCATTCATCAAGATATTCACAAGTGTGATGAAGGTTTGTAATAGAGGTATATAGGTTTTTAGGCTTTAAGTTCTGTGAAGGTGACTTTTTTTAAATTAAGGAACAAAATCTCATTTATTTTTTAGCAGTGGGTCAAAATGCTTCGAAGAAATTTTGGGACTTAAGTAATGATTAGTAAAGCTACAAAGTGAGATAATTCAGCTTCATTAATATACAGGAAGAGAGGCCAGAAGCCAGAAGCAACTTTAGTTTGAAAAATAGACCCATACCAGCAAAGGGGCAGTTTAGTTTTGGTAGTTTCCAGGCCATTTCAACTGGAAAGATGTTTTAAGCTGTTTTGGCAGTCCAAGTAGACAGTGATGGAAAAAGCCTTGAGTTTTTCTTACAATTCAATGAGAAAACTCAATAAGTTAGCTTATGTGTGTGTGCTCGGAGACAATCAAATCTGATGAATAAGTAGAAAGTCAACAAAAGGAATTGCTTGACTTTCATTAGTTGTGGAAAAAAACTAAAGAATGAAAGTAGGAGACATGTACCACCAGGATGGAATATCTGTAAATGATATTGCTGGGAAAAAGGTTTAATCTTTCTTTTTGCTTTTTGATAATATAATTAACATACATACATGCCCCTTGTTTTGTCTTTTCTTATATGTAATAAACTTATGCTCTTTTATTATAAGCATGTCAGCAGTCTCTTATGAGTATGTTCAGCGATTTACCATCATGGTAATCAAAATTACAAAATAAAACATATTATCTATCAAGCCAGCTTTCACTGTGAGATCTGACTTGTCCAATTTTACCATTATCTGGGACCATAAACAAAAATATCAATGTGAAGGGAAAACAACATTAATGCTATATGAAATGACAGTGCTTCTCACTGTATATTATACAAACTCATGAACTGTCTAATGCTGCTACTGATGGCCCTGAAAAGAGTACAGTCATTCTTAAATAATCCTGGAGGATAAGATATCTTGGGAATTTCAGCAACAGCAGAAGCCAGCTGTTTTATGCCTCTATTATTCAGTAACAAATTGACTACTTGCCGCTAACAGAATACTGTCATCAAGCCAAAAAAGATATTGTAACAAATACACAAATGAATAATGTGGTATATGGATTTTAGTGCTGGGATGATGCAGGTGTCTAGGACATACCTCCCGTAAACTGATGGAACATATCAAACAGCAGTTCTCATCAGCTGTTTGCAGCAACCAAGTTACTGACTGTACCCCATCAGCCCATGCTTGCAAAACTCAAACACAGTGTTCAACGTGAGATGTGATTCTGTGATTGGACAACAACAACTAAATAATGTTGAATAAACAAAATGTATGTTGACCACCCATTTAAAATTGTTCATTGGGCTTGAGGTGATACACACTTGTATACACTGGAAGCCACATTCATTAATACCCAGGGCCTTGTGCTTTACAAATGGAAAGTTCATACACAGTTTATATACTGTGCCCGTTCCAAATTAATAAAACAAGGAACAGCCCAATCTCTTGTTCATCTAGCAGGGGAATGCCTTGACCAATTATACTCATCCTGCCTCAGTTAAAATTTGAACAAAGCTTGGATGTTAATTGCCCGTCATTATTATCCAGTCTATTCTCCATGGCAATACCTTGACCAATCTGAGACCATTTGTCATACAATCAGGATACTTCTCTCATTCAGTATAAATATTGTTTTTCTCTTCACATTAATATTTCTTGCAAATTGTTCTGATGAGCCCATGACAAAAACTTGCACAAAATGTGTCTTTCTTCAGTAATACTCAAGTTTTATGCTACCAAATAACTAATAAATACTTTTAAAATGCACTAAAAATCTTATCATGGAAAGTGTGTTAAATTCTCTTGGAGCTTGTCTTGAAATATTTACAAGTGTGACAATAACAACAGTTTATATTCTTGGCTTTATCATTAAACATTTACCTGTTGGTTTTGTATCTTTCGATGCTGTGAATATCTGGACAGCTTGAAGTGTTGTTGAGTCTCAGGAATCTCACGTATCTGGAGATCTATATTTTATTGAGATGGGTGTGAAGCGTATATTGTTGACTTCTGTTTCTTTCACTACCAATGTAATTGAGGCTAGAATAGACCTAAAGTTGTGTAACATCTGGAAGCCTACTTTATAAAACAGAGACTTCATCCAAATGCAGCCAAGACTGTCATTTCATTCTAATTTGAAGGCTGAGGAGGAGGTTAGGCAGCTGATAATTCATGTATCACTCAACACCTAAATACCTTGGCATCATATTGGCCATGCATTGACTTACTGGCAGCAGTCCAGAAAACTGGAACTAATAAGTTCAAGATGAGAGTGAAGCTCATATGGAATCTAGTATCTGCTGCCTAGAACTAGCAGAACCAACACTGCTTCACTCACCCTGGCCTAGAATCACAGAATAGAACCGTAGGATCCTTACAGTGCAGCAAGAGGCCATTCGGCCCCTCAAACCTGCTCTGACACTCCGAAGTACCACCTATTGGTCTACCCAATGATACAGCACCGATGCTCAAATTTGCTCAGGAGCCACCACATTCATCACAAATGTGGTCAGTAGCAATATCTGGAAGGGTGTGGGGGTTACCTTTGCAATGTTGAGACCAACACAACTCGAATGGCTCCCTAGGTTAGAATACATTGAACTTTTGGATGTTATGGTTAAAATTTGAAATAACTCCTCATAAGCTGGTATTGCATTACTGAGTCATCCTTTATTTACACGTGGAAAGTCCTTGAACCTGATTCAGCTTCCTCAAGCCAGCTCTCAGAATGAATAGAATGTCTGACACTCCTGCTTATATCCGTCAGCCAGGGCTCCCTGATTGGACCAGATTAACAGCTTCAATCAGGGAACTCATGTTCTATGCTTGTTACAATCACTACCAAATCATCATCCTCTAAGAACAGAACCAACTGACAGCCAATGAAACACTCCTACTGACATTAGACTTTTCCAATGCACATGTCTGCAGCCTCAGAACCTATAAAGCAACGCATTCCATGCCCTACTAACTGATGACATTATGCAGATCCTGATGGTGCACCTAATGATTGACTGCAAAAATTGAACCAAGTCTCATCTTTCAATCATCCTTGGAAAGGCTAGATAACCCTCAACTTCCTGGAAACAAACTAGGGAATTGGTGCCCACATGGTACACGAGAAACATCTCAATTCATGATTGTGCCCATCTAAGAGAGAACATCTCCCTGAGAGACTCATTCATGTTGGCATCTTAACCATTCACACTGAAGTCATTGAATGGATTGATAACCTTAACATCAAACTAACTGTTGATAATTGATAACTGTTTCTCCAGCCATACAGGAAAACAATCTGGATTAAACTAATGATTGTAGAACTGAAAAACTGCTAGTTCAATTCACATTGTGTAGATTGTACTTCAGGTCACACACTGGGCCTTGTTATCACACAGTCTGCTATTACACACAACCCATTGTTAGCCACTAACAGCCCCCATTAACAGCTATTCACCCTCCTAGCCAGATCGTTATCTACTCCTTTGTTTGTTCAACTGTTCTTCTCTCTCTTTGGGCTCTATCCCCACACCTATTGTTTGCTCCTTGCCACCTTCCCCCACCCTATCTTCTGCATATAAACCAACATTTTCCTAGCTACCATCAGTTCTGAGGAAGGGTCACCAGACCTGAAGTGTTAACTTGGATTTCTCTTCACAGGTGCTGCCAGAATTGTTGAGCTTTTCCAGAATTTTATGTTTTTGTCCTCCTGGTAATCTGACTGGATATCACCTGTTCCTCAAGAAACACCACTAAAGCAGCTAACTTGGTTACTGATCTCATTATTGTTTGAGGGACCTTAAAGAATACAAATTTGCTGTTGCATCCTCTTAGTTTCCCACTTTAGAGACTTGAATACTAAATCCAGGCTAATATTTCAGATTTGTAATATATTTGGATCAGATATGAAATTGAGACCGCCCTTTGCTTTCCAAGTTGATTTAAATTATCCTATGACGTTATTTCAAAGAACAGCAAGCACTTTATTGCTAGTATTCTAATGAATATTTATCCCTGTACCAATATTGCACAACTCAAGGTTATCGAGATATTACCACAGTTTAAGGTGCTGTGTGCAGTTATCAGCCATGTTGCTTACATTACAGCAGTGATTTTCCTTGAAAAGTGCTAATTTAGCTGCAAGGCAATTTGGGATGTCCTGGAGTTGTGAAAGGAGTTATATCAATTGATTTTTTTTAGTGTTAAAATTGTAGCCACAATTGAAAAATATCTAATGGATTGTCAAGTGTGGAATAATGGAGGTTCTATAGTTTATGGTTTGGTATTTAATGTTAAAAAGAACATAACCAGTATTATACACATCTACAATTGCTTCCTTAATCATTTGGGCAAGGCAAGTGGCCCTATTGTAATTCAACTTTACTACGCATTTAGATAGGCCAAGAGAATTTGTGTTATAATTTATGATTTGTGTTATAATTTATAATTTACTCTGACGATTATTATGTTTCTGAATTGCATCTGAGATATCAATGTGGGTATTGCACATTAAATCACAGGGCTACATGAGCAAGTATGATCCTGAAGTCCATGCAACTAAAAGTTTGAACTTCTCCTCTGCCACAATGCCAAATATGTTCCAACGAAGCATCGAAAGTTATGTGGATAAACGAATGGGCACAACCTATGGTCCACCCAGTGGCAAAAAAATGACTGTGTTTATTGATGACATTAATATGCCTGTGATCAATGAATGGGGTGATCAGGTAAATCTGTTCTTTAGATAAGACCATGAATGAACTAATTTGTTTTATGCACAGTCTGATATAATTTAAAAAAGAAAATTGGTGCTCCAGAAGAAACAAAAATCAGTAAAATTGGTGATTGAGACATACTAGTCTGTGTTGTCTTGTGCACTTTAAAATGAGTGACTAGTACATTCATTTTCAAATAGCATTGGAATGTCTTTTTTTTTTCTTTAAAGTTTAAGTTAGCAAGAAGTTTTGCAAAGAGATCCTACTCAGCACATTGCACAAAACCAGCTTAAGGTAACTCTCTACTCATTAAACAGATAACCAATGAGATTGTCCGACAGCTAATGGAACAGAATGGTTTCTACAATCTTGAAAAACCTGGAGAGTTCACCAACATTGTTGATGTACAATTTGTTGCTGCTATGATTCATCCTGGTGGTGGCAGAAATGACATCCCTCAACGGCTCAAAAGACAATTCACAATTTATAACTGTGCGCTACCATCAAATGCATCCATTGATAAAATATTCAGAACTATTGCAAGTGGCTATTTTTGCGAGCAACGTGGCTTTCCTGCTGAGGTTTGCAAACTAGCCTCAGATCTAGTATCAACCACACGCAAATTATGGCAGGCTGTCAAGCTGAAGGTATGTCAAATACTCATACCATGCACAACTGCACAGGATAGTACACAAGCAGAGAAACTGTTAGTTAAGGCTAACAATTAGGAGAACAAAAAAGGAACACAAAGATAAGAACAATAGAAATGAAATCACATAAGAGCAAATTTGCGTTGTGTCTTTGACCGAAAAATGAATATTTTAAAGTGTTTTGTAAATGCAACATGTGCAAGGAAAATTGTGCCAACCAAGTTAGGGAGAGATTTGAAAAGGTGATGGTAAACTTGGTTAAGCAGTGGGTTGTGAAGATTTATTTTTGAATGCGGAAAAAGGCAATGAATTTTACCGAGGGAATCCAGAGCATAGGACCAATGTGGCTGAAAGTTCTGCCAACAAAGGTGATTTAAAAATAAGCAGAATGGAGACAGGGGGAGTGCAGAGCTTGTGCTGGGCTTTACATTTTTCAGTGGAGTGAAGGAGGCAGAATGGAAAGGAAGTGGTCCACTTACTCCCACCTCAGCTATGTCAGCCCTTCCATTTAAGTGCAGAGGGCCAATCAGTGACAGCTCAGTGTAAGGGTAGCCACTTAATTGTTTGAAGGGAGGCTTGTAAACATCAGGAGGCTCGGCCGAGTTGTCATGCTGCAGAGCGGGTTTATGTCAGAAATAGGAAGTCAGCTGCAGCTACAAATGTAAAGACCTCTTACCCTCTGAATCTCATTATTTTTCATTGAATGTTTTAGTTAAAAAAGAACAGATGCTGCCACTTTCTCCAGTAGAATCTGCTGTGACACTCAAGCACAATTCTGGTGGCTTCCACCTCCGTGCCCTCTGAGAATAACTGCACTAAAAATCTCCAAAACCTTTTAACATCTGATGCCTGAAAAATGGAGCAAGCAATGAAAAATTGCAGGCGATTGGGTCATTAACAAGTTAATACTTTAATTATTATTTATTTCACAATGGTTGGTAGGCTGTTGATACCCCTGCCCACTTACCTTCCATAATTTGGGAGACTGGTGTGACCCTGATGAAATCATGCCCTATTTTCAATAATCTGGGAGGTATATGCAGTCAATTTGAGGACATGGGGACATGTTCTTGCAATGTTATAGGAATGATTTTCTAAGTCTATGCTGGCAGCAGGGTACTTCACTAGTCTCTAGGCCATATTGTGGCTGTGATTTTCCAGTTTGCACTGTCAATGGGCTAGGTTTCTGCCATTCCTGGCACCAATACAAATACTGATCATTACAGCATGATAACTATCAGAGCTTCATTCATTCATTCATTCATTCTGTGAGTGGCATAAATAGAAGGGCAATATCTTAAAAGCTCTAGAGGAGGTATAGCTTATTGAAAGCGCCATGAGGAATAGATATTTAATGACCAGTTGAAACGAATGCTAAGGGTGACTTGTGAAATAGTGCCTCTTCAATGATGATTGAATGCAGATTTGAGTGTTCATTTTTTTTTATTGTGCAGTTATAGATTCCTGTCATCTTTTAAATTAATCTGTTTCAAATGTTGTTTTACAGATGCTGCCCACTCCAGCCAAATTCCATTATATTTTCAACCTCCGTGATCTTAGTCGTATTTGGCAGGGAATCCTAACTGTTACATCTGAAATTTGCCAGTCTCCTGATGTGTTGGTGTCACTATTTCATCATGAATGCACTCGTGTTATTGCAGATAGATTTACCAACCAGCAGGACAAAGACTGGTTTGACAGTATAGTGAAAAAGGTTCAGCAATACTTTCTCTTCTCATCTCTAGTAAAAGGGTCTTCGAATAGATGGATGTAATACTAGCACACAATGGAGCTCCATTATAACATTAGATGGTTGAAAAAAGTGTTCTGTGATAATGGTGCCATTTTAGGTAGAGAAGTATACAATTGTCAAAGTTTGTGGTGCATCTATGCCATATAAAATCAATGTGTAAGCAAGAATGTTTAGCTTAATCCAATATGAAAATTGCGACTAAAATATTCAAACTAAACATTCTGCTGATCTAAAACATTTAGACTCTTTCTATGTTTAAAATTATGGAATATAAATACAATCATTTGTTGCTAAAATTTGATTTCTGCCCTCATAAAATAGTACATCACTTTTTAAATTCCTTACTTTTAGTGAATTTATTTTAACTTCAGGGATCATTTCAAAGATTTGGTATAACCAGTGTTTGCTTCTTGAAAAACAAAACCATTGCGACAAATAAGCCATAAAGAAGCATTCTTATCAAGAACATTGTGTAAAGTCCATGTCTTTTAATTTGTTTTCTTATATTTTTAATTGTTGTCTAAAATGAGAAAAGAACTGTTTTAAAAACCAAGGGCTGCTGGAGGATTTTTACATGCAGGTAACCTGACACATTATAATTTTCTGAAGAAGGGTCTAGGCCCAAAATGTCAGCCTTCCTGCTCCTCTGATGCTGCTTGGCCTGCTGTGTTTACCAGCTGTACACCTTGTTAACTCATTATAAGCACTATTTATACAGCAGTTTGTTCGAGAAGTGGTTGAAATGTAGTTTGCGAACAAACCAGAGCTGGAGAATTGTGTGCACATTAAGCTTTGTTGTCAGCAAGTAGCTGCTTAGTTTGTGGACTAGTGACCAGTTTTATTGACAAAGATGTTCTTCCTGCCAACAACGATGTGGTTGGTTCTCAGGTAGCTGAACAACTAGGGGTTGTGTAAAAGACAGAGATGGCTTCAGAACTTCATCTGCTCAAGAGATTTCTCTGTTCTCTACAGTCAAAGCTACTTTAAGCCTAAAGAACCAGTTTATTTTGTCTTCGGCAGTTGCTGCAAACTGTGACTTACAATTAATAACCCAAAGACCTTTTATAAGGGAGCCAGTCACCTTGTACTTGTTGTAAGCCACTAAAAGCATCTGGAAAGGAAGGATGTGCAGTAGCATTCCGAGCAGTCCAAGAACCATCTTAGCAAATTGTGTGAACAGAGACCAATGAACTAATTGTCCCAGTTTTCCTGCATCCATATCATCCATGTTTTATTTCTCTGTGTGTGAAACAGGGAATTTATAAGGGAATAGAGTTTTAACCAGTGGAGTTATATGCTGATGGTTCACAACTGCTTACCTGTAGCCAATTACTTGTAATAAATAGTAGATTTTGTTCAGTACAGAAACCTGTCTGTGCCTTTATCACCTTGGATCCAAACTACAGATAAATTGGGGAATATTGTATACTTCTTAAAATCATTATATTTTTGATGACTGTGGGAATAATGGAATGGTGCACTCCCTTAGTGAAGCATAACAACTGATAATTAATATTCAGTATAACTTCCTGTTAAGTTAAAAATTGGTGAGTGTATTAGTGCAGCACACTGTGAGACAATTTGGTGCATTATTTTATTATTGGGCTTTACATGGAAATGGAACTTCACGGTCTTCAGTTCCAAATTAATGTAAGCATTTACTCTCTAAGCATTTCAGATTAACAGAACACTTGTCCGGGATATTTTGGTTGAATCTTCCTCTTTGATATTACCTGAACATTGTTGCTTGACATCACACAAGCCTGTTTTTTCTGTGACTGTTTTCTTTCTTACTAAGCCATGAGTTGTACCTGATATTGGGGCCATATTTGAAAAGGTCTGCAAAAGAAATCTGTAATATACCAGCATTACCACTGTGCTGTTTCTACAATATACAAAATGTGCACAATATAACAGGGGTGGATTGATGTCCGCCAACTATAGTCAAGATTTTGTAAAATACTTGTGTCAAAATCAAAAGCAGCACAATGTGGAATCAATAAATGATCTTTAAATTTCATGGTGTGAGGGGTGACATTTACACCAATCTCATGCAGGCCCTTTGCAAAGATTTGATTCTATGTCAGGTGTAGGATCCTGAATGCAAATTCAGGTATGAATGGACCAAGTATGCAATGACTAGAGGCATCAGCATTGTAGATCATACCAGCAATCTTTAAAGAGACCACATGAAAGTAGCATAAAAATGTGGACTCAGCATTAGCAAAAGTTCTCTGGCTAATTGTTGCTGTATTTTGAGTACCTAGCCCTTGCCCCTACCCCTACCCCACCATTGGCTGCTATCTCCTCGCATAATACACCGTGTAAGTGTGAAAGCAAGTCAGTTTGCCAACTTCTCCAACCAAAGAGCAGAAACAGAATATCTCATTGCTGGCTTAAAGATGAGGCTAAAATTCAAACGTGAATTAGTTAGAGTCTATTTAGGGCTCGTACATGGGGTTTCTTTTAATTTTATAAAATTTTAATTTATCACCCATTTATGAAATTGGCATTACTAATATAGTATGTTTCCATATAGATTGCTTCAGAGGATCATGGTGATGCTATTTTAACAAATTTTCAGCAAGAAGCGTTCTTTGTTGATTTCCTGCGTGATGCTCCAGAGCCTACAGGAGATGAGCCGGATGACGTGGAATTAGAAGCTCCTAAAATGTATGAACCAATTCCATCATTTGATCAGTTGGCTGAGCGCCTTCAAATATATATGGAGCAGTACAATGAAGCCATCAGAGGTGCAGTGATGGATTTGGTATTTTTCAAGGTAACGGCTTATAGTTTATCTCTTCATGTCATGGATATATCATGAGTTTTAAAACAAATGCCTCTTCCTATTCTTATTACTCATCCATAAACAGATTGTGATTTAATTTCTTCCCCTTTAAGTATGGAGTGGGGGCATGTGTTTCCCCTCCTCCCTCTTTTTTCAGTATAATTTCATGTTTTTTTAACCTTTCAGTTGTGGGATGTAGGGCCACCATTCATTGCCCATCCCAAGTTACCCTTGAGATGGTGTTGTGCACTTCCTTCTTGAACTACTGCAGCCCACTTGGTGTAGATAGATCCACAATGCCATCAAAGAGTGAGTTCCAGGATCTTAATCCAGGGATACCAAAGGAATGGTAATATATTTCCAAGTCGGGATGGACAAAATCTGACTTTACAGAGACTGTAATAACATTGTTGTAAAGCTAAAAAACAGAAGTGGAGTTCATTTCTCATAGTCTTGATGCAGTTTTGAGGGGAGGGGGATGTTTCACAACATAGACACACATACAACGAACATACATGGACTGTGAGAATCAAATGAGATAAAGAAATTATTCAATTGATAACAATGGAAGTACAAAGGAAAAGAATCAATGGATGGCAGTTTAACAATGCCTTTGTTTTTAAAGGCAGAGTCTAAAAGTCCAAAACTGGTGTTAGCAGTCCTAGATTCTTTCAATGGTTGTGGTTTGTTGGCTAGCCAGCAGTTGAAAAGTTGTAGCCAGTGTCTTCTCTTTCAAAAGTCTTTTCAAGAGGCTTTGCTAAAATGTAACTTCTATTTCACTGTATTGATGAAGAAAATGTTGCCTGCAGAGAGCACAAATACAGCTGCTCTTTACAGACCAGAGGCTTTTTCCCTCGTGTCACCCAGAGTTAGCAGTGTTGGAATTCAATCAATGTTGTATGGACAAGTGCTAATCCCTAAACTGTCTGTTGTTTCTAAATTGTATATTTAAAAGGCGGTTGGAATCACTACTGTGGGAATGAGGTAACTATGTTTGATGTGGTGGGAGAAGCAGTTCGCCTTGAGACAAAGGTTTGCATTGCAGAAAGCTAGTTGTCCATGGTTCATTCCAGCAATAAAGTGGAAAGTCTTCTTGTTAGATGGATTTAACTTGCAACTTTATTATATAAGCATTCTTCTTGGAAGCAATCATTTTCGTGGCAGATTATGACACAATGGTGAGCATTTCAGACCCATCAGGAGATACCAGGAAGTTAATTATCTGGCTGACGTTGACTTCGGAGATGTTTTCCAGAAGATTATTGCCAAGACCAGTCATTTAATTACAGCAGACACCTTTGTGGTTTGTTTACTGTTTTTTTTTAGAATGGTCACTAAATATAACATTAACAATTGTTTTTCACTTTGTCCATGATGGCTCAGTAATGTAAACTGAAATGTCTGATATAATCAAGGACTAGAGACTAAGAATCAATACCAGAGCTTTTCTTTTCTTGGAAACATTTATATCTGCAATTGTCGATATAGCTAATCGGTTTCCATTCAGGGATATTCAATCCCTGAATATCCTAGACTGAACTATTATTAAACTGATACAGATAAGCAACCCTGCTGCTTCTGTTACATTTTCTGTGATAACTCTGAGGATTACATGTTCTTTTGTCCTTTCTTTTCCTTTTACACTAAATGGCCATTACTCAGTCACTGGTGAAGCTTAAAGGCACATTCACAATGGAGTTAGTGAGGCTGGAATTAAATGGGCTATTATACGTATGAGATTCACGATGAAGGCCCTGCAATAAACGTTCTAAACTGTCAGTGAAATTTTCAGATACAGATGGGTCTGCTGTAGTTTTCCAGTACGCACTATCATTTATAGCATTTACGCCTTTTTCTATGTGTTGGGAGTCTTTATCCTTGCTTTAGTACAAATCTAATAGCTTGCTGTAAGAATGCACTATTTGTCAAACAAGGTCTGGTAATGTTATGTCAGTGCTATGTACTGGATTGAAAATTTGAAATTCTTATTTTTTAAATTTTCTCATGGAACGTGGGCATCACTGGTTGGGCCAGCATTTATTGCCTTTCACTAGATGTCCTTGAGAAGGAGATTGTATGCTGCCCTCTTGAACTGCTGCAGTCCATGTGCTGTAGGTAGATCCATAATGCTATTAGGGAGGGAATTCTTGGAGTTTGACTCAGCGATTGTAAAGGAAGGGCAGCAGCAATATATTTCCAAGTCAGGATGGTGAGTGGCTTGGAAGGGAACTTGCAGGTGGTGGTGTTAACTGGTGAGCTTTCATTTAGATGATGCATTTTGTTCTAATCTGCAAATGTAATTCTTTGTCACTGAAAGGATGCCATGATACATTTGATGAAGATATCCCGTATCATTCGGACTCCACAAGGAAATGCCTTGCTCGTGGGAGTTGGTGGATCTGGAAAACAGAGCCTTACTAGACTGGCTTCATATATTGCAGGATATCAAAGCTTTCAGATTGTACTCACAAGGTAAAAATGTTTTGCAATATTTAGTATTAATCCTCTAGATTTGTAACATTATCTCTGTTATATTGCTTCACTCACGACATAATGGATTAGGTTCTATTTCTGGCCATTAATTTGTGTGTTGATCTTTTGGCTTCAGTACCACTGAAAGTCTTGCATCTCATTGGATAGCCTGTCTGCCTCTGAGCCAAAAGCTCTAATTTCAAATCTTCCTCCAGGATCTGACGGCCAAGGAAGGTGTATTCATGACAATGTCAAAAAGGCTGAGAGTCAGCTTGTGAATTATTCCAAAAAATGCCAAAAGTAGATTCTAACAGTGGGAAAGAATCCTGGTCAGTCAGGAGGTGAAAAGAAGTTGTGAACCTCGACTATCACAGCCGGTAGCTCCAGGCTTCAAATGCACATAAAGGTGTATGTGACCGCAGTGAAGCAGATTCCTTGGGGATCCGGTTAGGTGAGCTGCAGTTGTGGATCAGAGTGATGTCAACAGATCCCTGTTTGATCCTATTCCAGCTGGGACAGATTCAGCACCTACTCTTTGTCTTATCTTTGATGAAGACCATGGCACTGAGGGTCAGACCTACCTTCAGACAGAGACCTCATGAAGGTATAATCTGACGTGTACATACTGAAGGATGTGTTGTACCAATATTGAAGTAGGCTCGGTATGATTTCATTTTTTAAAACTTTTCAGTTGTGGATTGTAGGCATTGCTAGTTGGGCCACCATTTGTTTCCCATCCCGAGTTACCCTTGAGATGGTGTTGTACACTTCCTTCTTAAACTACTGAAGCTCATTTGGTGTAGACAGATCAAAGAGTGAGTTACAGGATTTTAACCCAGGGATACTGAAGGAATGGCAATATATTTCCAAGTCAGGATGGACAAAGTCAGAAGTCTCAAGAAACCAGGTTATAGTCCAACAGGTTTACTTGAATTCAGAACCTTTCAGAACACTGCTCCTTCATAAGTTAAAGTGAAGGGAAGCTTAAAGGCACAGAATTTATAGGTGGAGAGGTCATTGCAAGATAATTCCAGGTAATTGAGAGTGTCAAAAGATGGTACAAATAGTGTAAGTGGAGTGTCAACAGGCTGAATAACAAGTCTTTGCCAGTGATCAAAATGTCAGACAGTGTGAGGAAAGTGTCAACAGCTGAACAGCAAGAGAAGGGATGACCTATGATCTGATTAGTCGAAGCGGAGAGATAATTACAAATAAACAAAAATAAGATGGTGCTAGAAACAAACAAAATTGCTGGAATAACATGATAGGTATAAGAGCCACAAACCTCTTTTGACGCACTTAATTATCTGGAATTATCTTGCAATGATCTCTCTGCCCATAAATTCTGTGCCTGTGCGCTTCTCTCCACTTCACCTGATGAAGGAGCAGTGCTCCAAAAGCTTCTGATTTCAAATAAACTTGTTAGACTATAACCTGGTGTCATGTGACTTCTGACTTTGTCCCCCAGTCTAACACTAGTACTTCCGCATCAAGTCAGCTGATGAGTGGTTTGGAGGGGAACTTGAAGGTGGTGGCATTCCCATTGTATCTGCTGCGCTTGTATTTCTAGATGCTAGTGGTTGTGGATTCGGGATGGTACTGCCTAAGGATCTTTGGAGAATTTCTACAGTGTATCTTGTAGATAGTATACTCTGCTGTTATTGAGTGCCATTGGTGGAGGAAGTCACTGTTTGTGGATGTGGTGCCAATCAAGCTGGCTGCTTTGTTCTGAATGGTATCAAGTTTCTTGAGTGTTGTTGGAGATGTACCCATCTAGGCAAGTGGAGAATATTCCATCACACCCTTACACCCTGTGCCTTGCAGTTGGATAGTCAGGAGGTGAGTTATTTGCTGCAGTATTCCTAGCCTCAGACTTCATCTTGTAGCTGCTGTATTTATATGGTTACTTCAGTCCAGTTTCTGGTCAATGATAACTCCCAGGATGTTGATTGTAGAGGATATAGTAAATGTTAAACAACGATGGTTAGATTCTCTTTTGTTGGGAATGGTCATTGCCTGACATTGCCTCAGATGTTACTTGCCACTTTTCAGTCGAAACCTGGAAACATTAACTCTGCTTTCTCTCCACAGTAACGAGTAAATTTTATAGATGCTGAGGTCATATAGTTCTGCATGGAAAACAAATAAGATTATCAGTGCAGTCAGGACAATAATTATAGCTAAAAATTACAAATGAAAT
Source organism: Ginglymostoma cirratum (assembly GCA_024137785.1). Taxonomy (NCBI): domain Eukaryota; kingdom Metazoa; phylum Chordata; class Chondrichthyes; order Orectolobiformes; family Ginglymostomatidae; genus Ginglymostoma; species Ginglymostoma cirratum. The sequence goes on from JAHRHZ010000013.1 coordinate 59,880,332, forward strand.
CTAGATAAAGATAGGTTACTAAATAAGCAGTCATTACTTACATCCTGATGGATCACACCTATTATTCAAATAAGATGTCAGTCATAGTTTCTATAAAAACAAACAATTCATATCCCAGCTGCCCTAACTCAGCATACATGTGCCATGCTTGAGGTTTACAGCAGTTTCCACTTGCTTATTTAATTTTCAATGAACCTCTTATCTCTTGTGTACATTTCTTCTCTAAACCTGTCTATCCTTGATGATGTAAATGCCTTGCTCCCTGCACTTGCCTTTGTAAACCACTTGGACCTACCTCTCCATTTTACACAATATTCTATAAAACTTTGACCAAACATTAATTTACCATTCATGACATGTCTGTCATTTGGTTGCTGTTTTCCATGTGCCTGTTTGTAAAATGGCTTAGAACATTCTTTATGGAAAAAGAAATAATAATTGCTGTGTAAATGTAATGTTATTAATTATCATATTTCTGTTTTAGAACCTACAATACAGGTAATCTTATGGATGATCTGAAGATTCTGTATCGTACAGCTGGACAAAAAGGAATGGGTGTGGCATTTATATTTACCGATAATGAAATCAAAGATGAGTCCTTCTTGGAATACATGAACAATGTCCTAGCTTCAGGCGAGGTGTCAAACCTCTTTGCTCGAGATGAAATGGATGAAATTACCCAAGACTTAATTCCAGTAATGAAAAAGGAGTATCCAAGACGGCCTCCAACTGTTGAAAATCTCTATGATTACTTCCTTTCACGAGTGCGTAGCAATTTGCACGTGATTCTTTGTTTTTCTCCAGTTGGAGAGAAGTTTCGTACTCGTGCGTTGAAATTTCCTGGTCTAATCTCTGGTTGCACCATGGACTGGTTTCAGCGTTGGCCCAAAGATGCCCTCATTGCAGTTGCGCAACATTTCTTAGCATCTTACACAATAGAATGCACAGCACAAGTAAAGCAGAGTGTTGTGAATACTATGGGAACATTTCAAGATACTGTAGCAGAGAAATCTGTTGAATACTTTGAAAGATTTAGACGTCAGACCTATGTGACTCCCAAGTCTTACTTATCTTTCATTGGAGGCTATAAAACTATCTATGCAGAGAAGTTTGCTTACGTGGAAATGCTATCAAACCGAATGAAAACAGGTACAGACTTATCAATTTAGTTAGTATGCCAATGTTCATGCACTGCAATTATCGACACATCGTCAATCCTGCCATTTATCTCTGTCACTGCGGTTTAGTTTCTTACTTGTGTTTTTTTTTAATTGATTCTGAAAACTGATAAGGGGAGCATGAATTGATTCAGTCTAATTAAACCTTAAGACATATAAAGGAAGCTTGTTATTGACTTGTTAAGATAAAATGTTGTGGAGCTGGATGAACTCAGCAGGCCGAGCAGCATCAGAGGAGCAGGAAAGTTGACGTTTTGGGTCGAGACCCTTCTTCAGAAAATTTTCTGCTGTGTTCATCCAGCTCCACAACGTTTTATCTCAGATTCTCCAGCATCAGCAGTTCCTACTATCTCATTAACTTGTTAATTTGACTTATGTGTACAAGATACTATTTTACATTATCTGATATGATTCTATGGACCAGATTTACTGCTTATGTAAATGTACAGGTGCCTACTGAACACTTTGTCCAGTTGGATTATGCACAGAAAAGGGATTCACTAAACGGTTCTAGCAGTCAGTCATGGTTAACAAGAGAAATAAAAATTAAGAGCAAACACAAAAGGAATAACTATTTGTCCAATTGATCTGTTGGTTCCAATATGGTTCGTGTGTTGCTATATTTGCAGTCTTATAGTTTATGTTCACCTTGCAGATTATGAGAGGGATGCTGCTTTAATTGAATATTGAAAAAATATTAAATGAAAGAAAATCAAATTTGGCATGAATTCTAGTGAATATAGGATTTGAACCTGTTCATAACGCAAGGCAGTATTGTTGTAATTCTGGTGACTGAACCGTTCACTGATGGTTGCCAAAAAGTAACCTTTGTCCTGTAAAGCAAGTCACCACCTTCATGCATTCAACAGGAGACATGAATCAGATTGCAATCTCCCAGTCTCAGCTCTGTAATCTCAATCCATATGAACTATAGTGCACTAGTACACAACATTAAGGGAAATGGAAAACAATGTAAATGGTGTGAAGTTGTTGAACTCAATGTTGATTCCGGATGACTGTAAAGTGCCTATGTGGAAAATGAGATGCTGTCCCTCCAGCTTGTGTTGGGCCTTGCTGGAGCATTGTGGCTGGACTAGGACAGAAATGTTAGCATGACAGCAAGTCATATGTATATGAGTTTGCTGTCAGATGACCCAATTTCACTAAAGTGTCAGGGACAGGGGAACTCCCCGTGATTCCAAGTGCTGTCTCAGTAATTTAACTCTAGGTCCTAGCTTTGCACTCAAACTGGGGAGGAAGACATCCCTTAGAGTGTAAGTGGGTGATCTGATGGTTGGCAGCCCTGTAATCCCAGAAAGCTATTGCAGGAGCTACACCAGCTCCCACCATGCTGAAGCACCCAGAAAATTACAGGTTTAGGGTCTTGATGAGGTGGCTCAGGGAATAGAAAGCACAGTTCAAGTGGTAAGAAGGAGGCTTAAAGTAAGAAGGCAGACAGTCTGGTGATGAGATACCTCACTGGCCTCAGGAGGTCTGCAAAGGTAGCACCCTTGCCCTACACCAGCCTGTGTAGCCTAAGCTGATGGGCTGCTGTCTGATGTGGGTATCTCCCCACACACCCCCTGCCATGTGTGAAATACTAGTGATGGCACTATGTGGTCCTTAACTGGCCATTAATTTGCTCTCAAAGGCCTTCAACAACCCCAAGGGTGGGCAGACCACATGATGTCTTCCTCCCCCACCCCTGTAAAGTTACAGACAGGACTTACATGGTTGGAGACTGCACGCTGGACTATACAGGTCATTCCTGCTTTAAATTCACCAGTGGAGAAACTAAATATGTACATGTAGTCCAGACATAGGACCCATGTCACAGCTATGTTACAAGCTGATTCCTTTATCATTCTGTTTTACCTTCAATTAATACACAACATACTCAAAAAAGAAGTAACTGTGATGGTATTGTTCTAAGGAATCTATTATGTAGCTTCCTAAAGCCTTAATATGTACCATGGCAATATCTATCTTAAAAATGTTGACTTTTAATGCTCTGAGTCAGTTTGTCATTTTAGTTCAAGAAAACTGGCACTGTTTTCTCTTAAATTGTTGTCCCTTTTTTCAAAATGCAGGATTGGCAAAGCTGATGGAAGCTGAGGTGTCAGTGAATGAGTTGTCCAAAGAACTTGTGATTAAGGAACAAGACTTGGCAGTCGCTTCGAAAAAAGCAGATGAAGTTCTTGAGGAAGTGACTTTAAAGGCCCAGGCTGCTGAAACAGTTAAAACACAGGTTCAAAAAGTGAAAGACAAGGCTCAGCTAATTGTAGATGAAATTGCAGCTGACAAAGCAATAGCTGAAACAAAATTGGAGGCAGCTAAGCCTGCTTTGGAAGAGGCAGAAGCAGCTTTGCAGGTTTGTATGCTAGCAATGTATATCAATGCATTGTGTGCAATGAGATTTACTAATTCTGAACTGGGAAGGTCAAGTATCGAATTAGCCAGTTATTGGGCTTGTGTTAACATGAATTTATTTTCCAATCCTTCCTTCTCAATTATTCTATTTCAATAGTCTCAATAAAATGATGTTGTTGATCTTGACACTTTTTCTTTGAGGTGAAAGAAAGGCAGTAATAGTTTCCTGGCACCAGATATTCATCAGGCTTCTATTAAAGAACTTCTCTGAGTACACCATTTATTGCTGTATTTTGAGAGCCTGTTACAATGTGTTTATGCGCTTGGGGTGGGAGGAAAAATTCAATGCCAGGAGAACTTAATGAATTGCACAAAGTATTTAAAATGTTTGCCGTGCAGAATTCCTAGATCTTATCAGAATTTTATTTAAACTGTAACCTTCTCTTTGTATTTTGGACAATTTATTCATTAAAAAATTATGTACAATTGACAAACCATAATATAAAGAGGCAGAAGTAAGCCATGCAGCCCACCTTGTCTGCTCCACCATTCATTGACATCATGGCTGATCTGAATAACCCTCAATTCCACTTTCCTGCCTTTTTCCCCTAACCCTTGATTCCCTTACTGATTAATAATGATTATCTGAGCCTCGAATATACTTAATGACCCGGTCTTGACAAACCTCTGTGGTAAGGAATTCCATAAGTTCACTGTCTGCTGAGAAAACAAATTCCTCTTCATCTCTGTCTTAAATGGAAGACCCCTTATTCTGAGATGATACCCCGTGATCCTAGACTCTCCTACAAGGAGAAACAACCTTTCCACGTCTATTCTATCAAGTCCTCCAGCACACAAATGCATGACGAACCCACAAATAATGGTGGAGAAAAGCAGCTAAATAAATTCAGAATTGTATATTTTTCATGCCTGTCTAATTTCCTACAGTTTTGTTGGCCTTGTTATATTTATAAATATACTTCAGAAGTTCAGATAATGAAATACTTGGGACACTGAAACCATTGCATTTGCCTCCTGCTCCAAACACAGACTCCTAGCATTTGCCTCCCTCTTCCTGACAGTGGGGAAATTAATCTGAGATTGAGCAGTCTGTTCTAAGCTTTGACATCAAGTTTGATCCCAAGATGAACTTGTAACTATCTGTTTGCACCATCAACAATGACACCTATTATAATATAATAGAGTCATACACAGAAACAGACCTTTAGTCCAACTTGTCCATGCAGACCAGGTATCCTAAGTTGAACTAGTCCCATTTGCCTGCATTTGGTCCATATTTCTCTAAATCTTCCTATTCATTTACATCTCCCCAAATGCCTTTTAAATGTTGTAATTGTACCTTCTTCCACCACTTCGTCTGGTAGCTCATTCCATACACGTACCACCCTCTATGTGAAAAAGTTATCCCTCTGGGCCCGTTTAAATCTTTCCCCTCTCACCCTAAACTATGCCCTCTAGCTTTGGACTTCCCTGCCCTGGGGAAAAGACCTTGGCTATTCATCTTAGCTATACCCCTCATGACTTTATAAACATCTAGAAGGTCACCCATCAGCCTCCAATGCTCCAGGGAAAACAGTCCCAGCCTGTCCAGCCTCTCCTTATAACTCAAACCCTTCAGTCCTAACAACATCTTTGTAAATCTTTTCTGTACTCTTTCTAGTTTAACAACATCCTTCCTGTAGCAGGGCGACCAGAATTATATGCAGTATTCCAAAAGTGGCCTCAGCAATGTCTTGTACAGCTGCAACATGACTTCCCAACCAACTTTTTCCTTATCTCAGTTCATCTGCTATTGAAAGACATTTGTTTGAATTCTTTGAAAGAACTTATTCATATTTTTGTTATCTCAAGATTTGACAATTTCCACACAGTATTCAACCCTTTGTAATTCATCCATCATCTAGATTGTTGCTGCCCATTTTCTAACTCACACTGAGTCATGTTCACCGATCATCCCTGTGGCTTGCTGACCTACATTGGATCCCAATAAAGCAATTTCTATCTTTTAATATTTTCATCCTTATTTTCAAATTCTGCTGTGGCCTCACTCATCCATATCTGTGTAATCTCCTCTGGCACCCCTTACAGAAATCTACATTCATCTTTAATTTTAATTTCAATTCAATTTTAATTTTCCCATTGTGATTCCTGTGTCTTCAATTCCATGTGACCTGAGTTTTAGAATGCCCTCCCTACACTGCTCTGCATCTCTGCTTTCTTCTATTGAGGCATGCCTTAAAACCTATCTCTTTGACCGCTTGGTCACCTGACTTAACATCACTTTAAATGCTTGGTGTCATATTGCATATTATAATCTACCTACGAAGTGCCTTGGGTGATTTCATTACAATAGAGTGCTACGTTAATATAAGTTGTTGTGGTTCTCAGCTTCAGCCTTATTAGTTGGGTCAAGTGCTTCTTTGGCATTAATTGCTTGGTTCTCAAACCATACACAATAAGATTTTGTCAAACAGCGTTGCATAAAACATATTGATCTAGCTAGTAAAGTTTTCAGCTGACTTGATGTGAGTCAATGCGGGCTGTAAGAAAATAGATTTGTTAAATGTGAAATCTCTGACTCTGATTTTAGTTCCCAGGTCAGGTGCACAGAGTCAGGAGAAATTCCAGCTCTGTGAACAGGATCTTTAATAATGGATGGCCACATTTCTGAGTTCCATTCTGTGAGTGTGTGGCGGGAGTGAGAGCTTGGTAGCTGACAAGGGCATGGATTGGGAGTCAGGCCAGACTGGGGAAGAGCCTAAGAGTTTGGCACTTCTTGAGATAGGCTAAGCTGAAAATCTGCCTTAGTGCTTCAGTACGGTGTTCAATTTTTAAAATTAAGATTAAAATAGTAAAGATTCTTCTTATTATAACTTCCTCACTCTCTTCACTCACCATAGCCCATCCATTGATAACCTGTGCCCCTGTACGCAATCCCATGGCTGCTGATACCCCTTTGCCAACCTACCCATCTCCTATTGTCCTTCATATCTGATACGCCTCCAGTCATCTCCATGGTTCCTTATAGACACAGTCACTCCAGTGCCAATCCATATTCCCAACTCACAACTTTTGACTTTCTCAGTCCATGCCAACTTACATATTATCTAATGTGGGCATTAATCAGGAGGCATTATCTCAGAAAACTAATTTTACCAAGCTATTGGTGAAGTCACTATTGTGAAAAAAAATCAAATTCTCATTGATACAAAACATTCAGCATATGTCAACACATGCAACCAAATTACCTCAATGGATTCCCCAAGGGCCCCCATTCCCCAATGCTAACTAATTGACTACTTCCACAAACTAGCGCCTTCCTTGTCACCTACAATACCAAGCCATTGAATGTCTACAAGTACCCATGCACAGAGGATATATGTTCTACTTTTAGAATTTTAATTTTAGACCACACTCCGTTGAGAAAAACAATCTCAATCCTTAAAAACACATTTTGACGTTTTTTGATAGGTTGGTACTTGTTGATAGGTCGGCACATTTTTTATGGATTAATGGGATGTGGGTGAGTGGTTTGGCCAGAACTTCTTAACTTCTTAACTGTCCTTAAATGTCCCTTGACCTAAGTGGCTTCCTGGGGCCATTTCAGAGGATAGTTGAGAGACAACTGCATTAATGTGGGTCATCAGTCAAATGGAGGCCAAACCAGGTAAAGATAGCAGTTTGCATTCTCCAAAGGGCACTACTGAACCCAGTGGGTTTTCCGTTAAGACAAATGACAAGTGGTTACAATAAGTCCGCAATTTTTAATTAAATATTTTATTGAATACAAATTTCACCATCTGCCATGGTGGGATTTGATTCGTTGTCCCCAGAGCATTAACCTGGGTCTCTAGATTATTAGTTCAGTGTTATTCCCATTCCACCACCCCCTCCCTTGTTGACAGGTCATGACAAGATGGACAATTCCAAGAGGTTTAGGCATTGTTTACATACATCCTTCTCCACAACTACCAGTTCCAAAGAGCACCTAATTCCCACCCAAAGCATTCATGGCACTTACAGATGATAATAAAAAAATTTAATGTGTAACAGAACAATTTGTTAAAATCCAAAGGAATTGCAGATGCTGTAAATCAAGAACAAAAACAAAGTTGCAAAGGAACAATTTGATCTTTTATTAAGTAGAGACAGTGTGGCTTAATGGCAGTATTGTATTCAGAGAACAATTCATTTATCCATTAACAGCTGTTTTTTGCTGAAATCCCTTTGGTACTCCTGAAAATGACACATTTTGTCGAAGCATTTCATCAGGACATTTCACAAGAATACAAATTGATCTGAAAAACTAGCATTTATACTGAAAAGAGAGTACGGATTGGTTGGCAAGTGGACTCTGATTGGCAGAGGTATTTCCATGTAGAATGCGTCCCTTAAAACACATTTTGTTTGTGAATGCAGGCATAAGCAAAGGCTCCCACATCTCATAAATGCAAAAAAGGAAAACAAAAGGCACAGCAGGCTTGATGGGCTGAATAACTTCTTCCAGCTCCTGTTTTTTTTTAATTTTCTCATTTCTCGTAAGAAATGATTCAGTGTTGTTTTAGTCCCAGAAGTTATTTAAATTTCAGTTCTCAACCTTGAGCTTTAGTCTTCTTGCTCTGAAACTACTTGGTAATAACAGCAAGCCTTTATTTAATAACTATCAATATTCTCACACCTATAATTTTTATGAAGCTGACATTGTGATCATTTGTGTATCTGCTACAGTGACTACATGGCAACTGCTGCACTACATGCTAGGAAAGTGGAGAGCTGTGCTCATTGATAATGTCAAGTGCAGCTCAGGTATATAATTTAAATATGTTTTTATGCTACTGGTGCTGGACACAGAGCATATGACTGTCTGTAGTGTTTTGGAACAGGAGCTGGCAACTCCAGTTTAAAGAGAAAGAGGCCACTTTGAAATTTGATGCATCAGTAATTAATTTTTAGCCTTTTTAGGGTGGAATATCAATGTAAAGTCAACATGGAAGAATGAAATGGAGTCTGTAAGCAAATAGCTGAAGGATGCTGCAGTAGGTGCCTCTTATCCTTTTTTGGGAAGATAAAAATCAATTCATCACATGAGTGGAGGCATGGAAGATCCAGTAATGTAAATACTGACTGTTACTTCCGCAGCAAGAGCTGCCTATTTGATTACAGTTGTCTGTAAATCTGTTACCAAGAGATGACATAGCTACATGTCAACTTCCTTACCTTTTTTTCAAATCCCTTGATAGCAGCATCCTGTATTTCTGTAACTTCCCTTTCCCCGCATTCATCTGAAGCTCTTCAGCGCTCCAATTCTCTTCTCTTGTGTACCACCAACTTCCTTTGCTCCACAATTGACTGCTGTGTCTTTAGCTGTCTGGCTCCTAAGCACTGCAACCCTGTCACAAATAGCTATATCCATTCCTCTTTCTTTAAGATGCTGCTTAAAGGTTGCCTCTTGGATCAAACATTTGAATGCTTGTCTTAGTTTTCACCTTCTTTGGCTTGGTGTCAGCTTTTATCTGACATGCTCTTGTGAAGCGCTGGAGCTATTTTACCCTGCTGAATGTATTCTGTAAATACTATTGTTTATAATAGTTATAAAGCAGGGATGCCAATGAAACTCTTCTGATATTGCCACATAGAGATTCCTGTCACCTTAAGTCCCCATGCAGAGGTTTATGTGTGGCTAATTGCCTCCAGCAAACAAAGAGGAGCCTTCCTTACCTATCTGCCACTGAATCATAACAGAAATAGTCTGCATAGACAGGGCTGATATTGCTGATTCTCGCTGAATATGAGTTGTATCTCATTCCAACAAAGATAGCAGTGTGAGCAACATAGGTACATACACTGAGAGTGGATGGGAGCTGATATTCCATATCCATCATGAGTTTGGGATTATCAACTAAATTCCAGATCTGGGTCAAGTTTCCCTGAATATAATGTCACTTATAAAACCTTATTCCTTTTTGCACCTCCCCCCGACCCTGTTGAAAAGCATCCTGCACCATGGTGCCATGGTGAATTTGATCACCCACACAGTAATGCTTCTTCTCATGAGGCTTCTCCATTGCTATATGTTGGTTCCCTATAATTGTCTGGCTCGCAGTCACAGCTACCTGACCTTGGCCATTGACTGACTCTAAAGTTCTATTTCTCCTCAGGGATATGAAGGTCATCTTGGTGACTCTTGTCCTCGCTGATGACCTGCAAAGGCTGCAGCTTAAACGTTAGCTCGATAACTCTGAGTTGAAGTTGCACAAGCTGCAGACACTTACTGCTGATGGGATTGCAGCACATCACCATCCCTTACCCTGTTCCTAGAGTGCTGTTCTTGAGCCAGAATGATATAAACGGCATTAACGTGGTGGGAGAATTTTGGCAATTCAAAATATATACCGTGGAAGGCTTCATATAAGACTACAACCAGGAGCAGATCATGGCAGATAGAAATCTTGCTGCGTCTATGAACAAGTGACACAATTAAAGCTAAATAGGTAAATCGAATTGCCATATCAGAAATATGGTTAACAGTTCCTGGTACATTTCCATGCCAACCATTATCCAACCAATCAACACCCTCTTTTCATGCTGTACAAATTGTTGCTACCTATTATTGAAATTTTGTTGTGTTTCAGTCCCGATGAGTGCAAGACAAGAACCTTCAATTTCTTGTCTTTCCTTTAGCGATGATTAAATATCTCATGGTTGCTGAAAGAAAATATGCCCTAAATCAGCTTCTGTCTTACTACAACCTGTTAGTGTCGTGTTCCAATTGTAAATTAGTGTGTGTTCACTTAGAATTTCTGAATATAAGTTGGCAGATGGACCAAACAAGTATTATATATCTGGGATATACTAAAGCGACAATAATTTTCCTTAAATTTATTGTTCAAAATTACTTTGAGAAACTATGTGGATAGATTTTCGTTTTTACCACGGATTGACTGCGTTTTTCAGCTTGTACACTTGATTAACACGCAGGTTTGAAGGCAGTAGTCACTCTGTGACATTTTTATGTTAATGTGCATTTTCCAAAGTTGCAATATGAATATAAAATGAAGAAATGTGGGAATCTGAAACAAAAACAGAAATTTATGGAGAAATTCAGCACGTCTGGCAGCACCTTTGGAGAGAAGACAGAGTTAACATTTCAAGTCCAGTGGTCCTTCTTCAGAAGTATTTCTCAAGCAATTTCTGTTTTTGTAACATTAGTATACTGGATGTATACTTGTGTACTTAACTAGTATATTAGACAGCAACTTAACGGAATCTTTATTAGTGATTGCTTGCATTCTTAATGAATAAGATAAGAAGCCTTTAACAAAAATAATAATATATATTGTTTTAAAATATTTCCAGACTATCAAACCTGCCGATATTGCCACAGTGCGCAAGTTGGGCAAACCGCCTCACTTGATTATGCGAATCATGGACTGTGTGCTGCTTCTCTTCCAAAGAAAAGTAGATCCCGTGACTCTTGATCCAGATCGACCATGTGTGAAACCTTCATGGGGTGAAGCTTCAAAGCTGATGAACAACGCGTCATTTCTTAACATGCTGCTGACATTTGCAAAGGTACAAAAGAAACCTTTCCTGTCATTTCTGTCTGTGTGAGCTGGTTTCAGTGATGAATTATCAGACTTCAAATCCATTTAATTAAAGTTTGGAACTTGATTTATTATATGCTGATTAACCTCTTTTTGCAATGAAGAACCTTTGCACAGCGCTTCATCCAAAACTGGAAGGTACCTTTTGGCTGAACCAAGGTCTCTATAGATGCCCCAGAACTGGATTCACAATTGCTTCCATACCTTTACCAATTAGATGTATGTATGGGGAAACTAGTCAACTATTTCCCATCATTCAACAACTATTCTGTTGATGGAGATTAAGTTGTCAATTGAAACCTCACACATCTAAAAATAATCCACTGAAGTTACCATGCATAATAAGAATCTACTATCACGGAAACTGTTTGAATATCTAGCTAGTTGTGTCTCTGTTGTCTCTCCAAAGGAGCAAATTACATTGTGCCACTCCCTGGTCCTTTCCCTGTAGTCCTGTGCATTCATTCACTTCAGATACTAATTCAATTCCCCTGAAATGTCTGAATTGAATACGCATCCACCCTCAGACAGTTCATTCCAAATCCTAAATACATGCTGCATGAAAAATATTTTCCTCATGTCTTTGTTGATTCTTATGCCAATTTTAAAAAGTCTGCTCCTGCTTGGCTGTGATTCTTCCACTGATGAGAACAGTTTCTCCCTATCTGCTCCATTCAGAGCTTTCATTATTTTGTATAATCTCCTCTCAATCTTTTCTTCACGAAGAGAAATAGTCCCAACCTCTCCAATCCATCTACATAACTGAAGTTCCTCCAGCCTGGAATCATTTTTGTGAACCTTTCCTGAACTCTTTCCAAATAATCTTTGTTAATGTAAGGCAAATGAAACTGAACACAACGCTCCAGTTGAATCCAAACCAATGATAAAAGGTACTGCAGATGCTGGAGAATCCGAGATAACAAGCAAGGGGCTGGATGAACACAGCAGGTCAAGCAGCATCATAGGAGCAGGAAAACTTGACGTTTCGGGCCTAGACCCTTCATCAGAAATGGGGGAGGGGAAGAGGGTTCTGAAATAAATAGGGAGAGAGGGGGAGGCGGATGGAGGATGGATAGAGGAGAGGATAGGTGGAGAGGAGGCAGACAAGTTGAAGAGGCGGGGATGGAGCCAGTAAAGGTGAGTGTGGGTAGCGGGGTAGGGAGGAGATAGGTCAGTCCAGGGAGGACGGACAGGTCAAGGGGGCGGGATGATGTTAGTAGATAGGAGATGGGGGTGTGGCTTGAGGTGAGAGGAAAAACAGGTTAGGGAGGTGGAGACGAGCTAGGAGCTAGGCTGGTTTTGGGATGCAGTTGGGGGAGGGGAGATTTTGAAGCTTGTGAAATCCACATTGATGCCATTGGGCTGCAGGGTTCCCAGGCTGAATATGATTTGCTGTTCCTGCAGCCTTTGGGTGGCATCACTGTGGCATTGCAGGAGCCCCAGGATGGACATGTCATCTGAGGAATGGGAGCGGGAGTTGAAATGGTTCGCGACTGGGAGGTGCAGTTGTTTGTTGTGAACTGAGCGCAGGTGTTCTGCAAAGCGGTCCCCAAGCCTCCTCTTGGTTTCCCCGATGTAGAGGAAGCCACAACGGGTACAGCGGATGCAGTATACCACATTGGCAGATGTGCAAGGACCACAACATCCCCCCAACAGTGGTCAAGAACGCCCTCGACCGTGTCTCCCGCATTTCCCGGAACACATCCCTCACGACCCGTCCCCGCAATAATAACCAAAAAATAATCCCCCTCGTCCTCACATTCCACCCCACCAACCTCCGGATCCAACGCATCATCGTCCAACACTTCCGCCATCTGCAATCAGACCCCACCACCAAAGACATTTTTCCCTCCCCACCCTTATCTGCCTTCCAGAGGGACCACTCCCTCTGCGACTCCCTTGTCCGCTCCACACTCCCCTCCAGCCCCACCACACCCGACACTTTTCCCTGCAACTGCAGGAAGTGCTACACCTGCCCCCACACCTCCTCCCTCACCCCAATTCCAGGCCCCAAGAAGACTTCCCACATCAGGCAGATGTTCACCTGCACATCTGCCAATGTGGTATACTGCATCCGCTGTACCCGTTGTGGCTTCCTCTACATCGGGGAAACCAAGCAGAGGCTTGGGGACTGCTTTGCAGAACACCTGCGCTCAGTTCGCAACAAACAACTGCACTGCCCAGTCGCGAACCATTTCAACTCCCGCTCCCATTCCTCAGATGACATGTCCATCCTGGGGCTCCTGCAATGCCACAGTGATGCCACCCAAAGGCTGCAGGAACAGCAAATCATATTCAGCCTGGGAACCCTGCAGCCCAATGGCATCAATGTGGATTTCACAAGCTTCAAAATCTCCCCTCCCCCAACCGCATCCCAAAACCAGCCTAGCTCATCTCCACCTCCCTAACCTGTTTTTCCTCTCACCTCAAGCCACACCCCCATCTCCTATCTACTAACATCATCCCGCCCTTGACCTGTCCGTCCTCCCTGGACTGACGTATCTCCTCCCTACCCCCCCACCTACACTCACCTTTACTGGCTCCATCCCCGCCTCTTCGACTTGTCTACCTCCTCTCCACCTATCCTCTCCTCTATCCATCTTCTATCCGCCTCCCCCTCTCTCCCTATTTATTTCAGAACCCTCTTCCCCTCCCCCATTTCTGATGAAGGGTCTAGGCCCGAAACGTCAAGTTTTCCTGCTCCTATGATGCTGCTTGACCTGCTGTGTTCATCCAGCCCCATGCTTGTTATCTCGAATCCAAACCAGTGTTTGATACAAGTTTAACAGAACTTCCATGCTTTTGTACTGCAAGCCTTGATTAACATGCTGTATGATTCATTAATAGTGCTCTCAATCTACCATCTTCAATGACCTAGCCACATTTATAACCAGATCTCTCTGCTCTTGTAATCTCTTTTAGAATTGTACCATTTATTTCATTTTCGTTTTGAGTTGTTCCAATCAAAATGAATCATTTCAGACTGCTCTGAATTAGAAAATGTCATCTGCCATTTATTCAGCCATTCCACCAATGTCCTTCTGAAGTTCTATACTATCCTCCTCAGCCCTTCCAAGTTCTGTATTGTGTGTAAACATTAAATTGTATCCTGTACACCAAGATCAAGGTCATTAAAAAATATCAGGAAGAGCAGGTGTATTAACAAATTACTGGGGAACTCCAATGGAAATCTTCCTCTAAACTGAGAAACAACAGTCCACTGTTATTATTCTATATCTCCTCTTACTCAGCCAATTTTGTGTCTCTGTTGCTACTCTGTCTTTTATTCTGCAAACCCATTGAAATTCCCCATTCAGAGTACATTTTGCCATCTTGCCACCCTCAGTGCTTCCTTCTCATTTTGTTCAAAATGGAAGTGATTCATCAGTGGAGAGAGGATGGTGCGTAGTGATCGAGGGGAGGTGATGGCCTAGTGGTATTATTGCTGGACTGTTAATCCAGAGACCCGCCATGGGACCTGGGTTCAATAAATTCAATAAATATCTGGAAGTAAGAATCTAATGATGATAATGAATCCATTGCTGATTGTCAGAAACACTCATCTGGTTCACTAATGTCCTTTAGGGAAGGAAATTGCCATCCTCACCTGGTTTGGCCTACATGTGACTCCAGACCCCAAAATGGTTTACTCCTAACTGCCCTCTGGGCAATTAGGGATGGGCAATAAATGCTGCCTAGCCAGCGACGCCCTCATCCCATGAATGAATAAAAAAAAGTCAACAGGAGGTTTCCTTGCCCATGTTTAACCTAAAGGCATGAGACTTCATGGGGTCCAGAGTCAATGTTGAGGATACCCAGGGAAATTCCCTCCCAACTGTATACCACTGTGCAGCCACCTCTGCTGGGCCTGTCCTGCCGTCGGGACAGGACATACCCAGAGATGGTATTGGTGGTGTTTGGGACATTGTCTGCAAGGTATGATTCTGTGAGTATGACTATGTCAGGCTGCTGCTTAACTGTCTGTGAGACAGATCTCCCAATTCTGGCACTAGCACCCCATCCCCCCTCACCCTGGTATTAGTAAGGAGGACTTTGCAGGGTCCACAGGCCTGCTTCTGCTGTTGTCTTTTCTGGTGTCTAGGTTGATGCCAGCTGGTCTGTCCAGTTTCATTTCTTTGTTGTGACTTCATGGCAATTGATGCAACTGAATGGCTTGCTAGGCCATTTCAGAGGGCAGTTGAGAGTTGACCACATTGTTGGGGGTCTGGAAACACATGTAGACCAGACCAGGTGAGGATGGGAGATTTCCTTCCCTGAAAGATATTAGTTAGCCAGATGGGTTTTTCCAACAAGCAACAATGGTCTCATGGTCAACAGTAAATTTCTAATTCCAGATATTTTGCATTGAATTTAAATTCCACCATCTGACATGATAGAATTTGTACCTGGGTCTCCAGAACATTAGCTGAGTTTCTAGATTAATAGTCTGGTGATAATACCAGTAAGCTGTTGCCTCCCCCCATTCTATCCAGCTCACCCAAGTCAGCCAACTGATTTGCAGATGCAATGACAAACCAATACTTCTCTAGATCACATGGGTTTTCTGCCCAGTGAATTAGATTAAAGTGACTTCTGAGACTTCCTTGGAAAAACTCAGCAGGCCTGGCAGCTTCTGTGGAGAGTAATCAGAGTTAATGTTTTGGGAGTAGTAACCCTTCCTCAGAATTTTTCCGAGAAAGGGTCACTGGACCTGAAATGTTAACTCTGATTTCTCTCCACAGAGGCTGCCAGACCTGCTGAATTTATCCAGCAATTTCTGTTTTTGTTTCTGATTTCCAGCGTCCACTGTTCTTTTGGTTTTTATTTTCTTGAGACTTCCTTCTTTGTTTAGTCACACATTGTGTGCAGTTGGAACATTATATTGGAACCTCCTTAGGCATTTTGGATTCTTGTTGCACCTCCTTTAAGTTATTTGAGGCTGCATTTACACTCCAAATGTGCAACCAAAGCAATTTCTTTTCACATTGAGTTTAAGTAGTGAAGACTAAATTCCAGAGGGATGTTGAGTAAAACTAGCTTTCCACACAATTTCATTCGGCTTTATCAAGTTTGACCCTGACTATGGGGTCATCTCTGAATGATTCATATCAGTGCTACGTGTTTAAAATAAATAGTCTTAAATATTCAGCTGCGGATACAATTCAGTCTGTAAACACCGTATTCTCTTAGCATTTACACTTCAAAAATCCACATTTGCTTTGGTGTATTCCTGTGGGTAGTGAAATTCCAAAACTGTTGGAAAACCCCATCCTTACACCCAGGTTTCTGGGACAGCACTTTCAGGTTCATTACCCATTGCTTTGACTGGGACATAAAATGTGGTTGTTTTTGCTGCATTTGGCAGTCTTCAGGGCCAGATTATTTAATATTGATCAAAGTGGCATTTCGCATAAATAGGCAACCATTTGCAGTGGTTGGAGATTCTAGAACTGAGGTGCACAGTCTAAAAATGAGGGCCCAATTGTCCAGGAGAGATGTTAGGAAGCACTTTAACACATACATGTTGGTAGATATTTGGAACTCTTCCACAAACAGCAGTGGATGCTGGATCTGTTGTTAAATTTAGTTCTGAGTTGGATAAAGTTTTGTTAAGCAAAGGTATTAAGAGATGTAGGTCAAAGGCAGATATGTGGAGTTAGGCCACAGATCAGCCATGACCTCATTGAATGGTGTTATAGGCTCAAGGGCTGAATGGCCTACTCCTGTTCCTACATTCCTATGTTCCTAAGAGACCTGGCACCTCTTCAGCAGGTAATCTTTAACTTTTAGGTAGTGACAACGATCCTGGATATTCTCCTGTTGTTTAGTTGCTCACCTAACCCCAAGAACTTTGGTGGAGAATGTGGCTCACTCGTCAAGCCTGGGTGTATCTTGGCACCTAATAGCTATGGGACCTTCAGAATTTTAGATTTTAAACATGCACATAAGGAACTATTCATCCTCTTAAAGGGAGAAAACAGAATTCTTGTCAGGCAAAATAAGCAGGGCTCTGTCAGGTTACTTTCCCTGCTCTGGTTCAAGATTACTGTGACACAGTTCAAGGATTTCCAAGTTAATTCAGTGGATGTGAAATTGGAATGCCACCTTTATCGGTGTGTGGTCTTTATAGCTAATATTAAATGGAGAAACAAAGATAATTACAAAAATGATATGCTTTCATTCATGTATAACAACTGCATGTCCTTTCGATATTTAATGGCTGTATTGTTTTCATATCCAGATTAACAGTGTGAAGAATCAATTGTAATGATGTTTTATATTATAATTGTTAACCTCTCTTGTACAACACTGTGGTTATATATGATTGCCAGAAATACTTTTTTTAGCGGAATCGGAATTTCCATTGTTAAGTTTCATTCTTTGGAAAGCTTTGCTTAACCAATCTATTCACACTGCTTAAAGGATTTAACAGACTTTGCTTTATGTGCAGGATTCTATCACTGGAGAGGTTATAGATTTGCTGCAACCTTACCTAGATATGGATGACTACAATCTTGAAACTGCTAAGAAGGTGTGTGGCAATGTTGCAGGTCTGTGCTCGTGGACTAAGGCCATGGCAAGCTTTTTTGAAATTAATAAAGAAGTGCTTCCTCTGAAGGTATAGTATAAATACATAATACTAAATTACATAACATACAGTTCTGTATTACAACACTCGGACTAATTTTTTGCTGGACAGGCATTCCATCTTAGTCAAAATGATGCCCAAATCAGGCATCCACCACTTGGCTGGAGTCATTTGGTTTGTAGTTTGCATTTCTGTAGTTGCTGGAAAAGGAACTACCCATGTAAAAATGCATTTACCTAAACAGGTTCAATTCTCATCAGTGGGATGTTGAAAAAAATGATTTGTAAGCTTTATACTTTTCAGGAAAATGTCTAAACTTATTAGAGTTATCATAGGATCATAGAATCCTCACCGTGTGGAAGCAAGCCTTTCAGCCCATTGAATCCACACTGACCCTCCAAAAAGCAGGTCACCCAGAACCACCCCGCTACCCTATTATCCTGCATGCCCCATATCCACCTAGCCTACACATTCCTGGATCCTCTGGGCCATTTACTGTGGCCAGTCTACCTAACCTGCACATCTTCTGATTGTTCTTTGGAGTGGTAAGGTATCTCCAGATAGGTCCAGATACACTTTAGGCAAGGTCACGTAGCCTTTGGGATGACTAAAAGTAGACATAAGCATACATTAAACATGAAGGAATATAACTACTTATTTTGTTTTACATCTGGGGCAAAGTGCCAGGGCATCAAGACTGGCCTTTCAGAGTCCTCACCTCTCACCCTACTGCTGTTTTTCCTGCCTCTTCATTCTTTGAAGGGGCTGCTGGCCCAATTCCTATGAATACTTGTACCTGCGGAACTAAAATTAAGCCGTCGGGGCACATTTTCCTGAGTTGGATTTGTAGAGCAGACAATTCTCCTGTTTGTGGTCCTGACTTGAAAGCAAAGTGTCAGATCTGAGAGAAATTCTCTTAAAAGCTTTTGGATTATTGATTTTATGTTGCCATTCATATGAGAGATTTTCTTTCTGTTTCTATGGCTTTCCATTGTAAGTTGCAACCTGCTTGCAACTTTTCAGCATAAAAATTACAGTGAATTTGTCGTTGGCTGATGCCAGATGATTTTGGTCTGGGGGAACATATACCAAATGCTCTCTATGAAAAGAGGAAATTCACTCTATACATGAGCATGTCTGTTTACAGTAGCTGAGAGCAATATTTATTTATTTTTCGTTTCATATGTTCCAAACATAACTGTTGAGCTTAATATTTGTGCTTAAATGCGAATTGGGAGATTTTCATCAAAACTGAAGTTTAAAGACATGATTATTTCATAGTAAATGGGCTTTTTTCTATGCAAGACTGATGATTTAATTTACATTTTATGTGTACTAAACTAGCAGTTAATGAATTTTTATGTGACAGGGGAAATTCAAGTATCCCAGCTAGGACTCATTTTACAATGTTCCACACTTTTATTTACTTTGACGTGTCTTTTTGCAAAAAGGCAAACCTTACTCTGCAAGAGGCCCGATTAGCTGTTGCAAAAAACGAACTACACAATGCCCAAGTGCAGCTGGATGATAAGCAACGGGAACTAGATGAAGTGCAAGCAATGTATGATGCTGCTATGTCAGAAAAGCAAGCTCTACTTGATGACGCAGAGGCCTGTAGGAAGAAAATGAACAACGCCACAGCCCTCATTGAAGGCCTAGGTGGTGAAAAGGTAATACTAAATTTATCATAAACTAATTACTGATATTCAATGAACACCTTTTACTGAATCTGCATATCTATTCTGCATTCATTGAGACTAGGACTCATGAAGCAAGTTTAAACTCTCACATTACTAGCTATTTCATCAGAATGAGCATCCAATACGCACCCTGAGGCCCTGAGTGCACTCCCTGCAGATCTGCCACATGTATGTTGTGGAACACCTACTGACTTGACAGATTTTCATCTGTGACACAAATGGCATGTAACATTGCGTAATCTTAAAGCGAATCCTGATATACTTGTATAAAACTGACAATAGGACGGGAGTAGTCATACTCAGTCAAAACAACTGCATCAACAAGAGGCAAGCTGTGCCTAATGGTAGTTCCAAGTTTCTAAGTAAAGGACTTGCCACTACACATGACCCCACAGCCGCGTTCAAGGTCAAGATGCAGAGTGGCTTGTTGGATTTGTGTAAGATTAGGAATCTACTTGTGATATATACATGGTCGGTTTTATCTTCACAGCATGTGTATACATAAATGGACAATTGCAAGATACACAAAAACCACGCCCCTTTTTGCCTTTTTTTATCTATGTCCTGTGTAACATGAATTGGTCAAATGATTAAATGAGCTGTTGCAACTAGACTTTAAGCGAGTTTTCCACAAACGTTGTGAAAGATTCCCTCACTTTTACAAAGACCATACAAGATTTACATATTGAGAGCAATTGTATGTCCATGTATATTTTTGCCACTGCTAGGTCACTTACCACAGTAGCACTCAAAGGAACCATTTATGTTGCTATGTCACTATGTCACAGCAATGTGCATGTGTGCCACCAATGTCTGAATCTGTGTGCATTGAACTCATGAACTTAACAATCTGTGCAATTGAGTTCAATTTCAAGTACATACACCCAAACAGATGATGTTGCCATAGGACCTGCTTTCGGCTCAGCTCTTGTTAGAAACACCAAGAGAAGTATGTATTTGATGGAATGCTCACTAACCTTCTAACCCTTTTATACATTTGATACATAGATGACATATTTGTGATATTTTAATCTGTTGCTGCATCAAAGAATTTCATTATATAGCTTAATAAATTCCAGAAATCTGTCAATGGATTCTCTAATACTATCTACAGAAAACTTATATTCACTGGTCAAAATACACATTAGATTTCTACAGTTTCATGCAGAATAAGATCAATCTTATTGGCATACTCACGAAAAGGTCCCTATTTGCTGATCCTGTATGTTTAGTGCAGGGATGGGAAGTACCAAAACAATCCTTTTGACAATGGTTACACTGGTCAAATCATCACTCACTGTATATCGTGAAAGTTCTTGAAAGGACCCTTATCTTTGACCTAGGACTGTGCCCTGTCTGTCTCAGTTAACTGTGGAAGGGACAAGTATCTTAAAAATATGAACAGGAGAAGCTGGCTGTCTCACACTGCAACATTGCAGTAAACACATGAGTGGTTTCTCCACCAACAGGATGTTGTCATAAGCCACAATGCAGTTTTGTCTACCGTACAAATGAGTAATGTGAGTTACCAAGTTTCAGTGCCAGTGTATACCAGGTATGTAGGCCTTATGATTCTGGTCAGGCCACATTTGGAATATTATGAGCAATTTTGAGACCCAAATCTAAGGAAGGATGTGCTGGTGTTGGACAAGGTCCAGAGGAGATTTACAAGCATGATCTTGGACCGTAGGCTTGTCACATGAGGAGTGGTTGAAGACTCCGCGTCTGTACTCATTGGAGTTTAGAAGGATGACGGGGGATCAATTTTCAATTTTCAATTACAAAATACTGAGAGGCCTTGATAGAGAAGACATGGAAAAGGTGGTTCCACTAGTAGGAACGACTATGACCTGAGGGCACAGCCTCAGTGTTAAGGGACAACCCTTTAGAACTAAGATGAGGAGGAATTTCTTCAGCCAGAGGGTGGTTAATCTGTGGAACTCATTGTCATAACAGGCTGTCGAAGCCAAGTCACTGAGTATATTTAAGATAGAGTTCAATAGGTTATTGATTGGTAAGGAAATCAAGGAATTCAGGGCAACAGGGTTGAGAAACATGTCAGCTGTGATCGAATGGCAGAGCAGACTCGATGGGCCAAATGGCCTGTGTCTGCTCCTATATCTTGTAGTCTAATGTCAGGCACATATATCAAACAACACATCTCATTGACCTTTGCAGTGGGCAGCATGCCAGTCATGCTTGAACAGCCCTTACATGCAAGACTCAGAACACTATGCCTGTCACCAGATGTTATTCAGCTATTGAATATGAGACACTTCGATATGTTCTTAGATAACCTGGTTTAACTTACATCAGAAATTAGTTTAAGTGTGTTATTCAGTCTTATAGTTTGATGATTTGCACAAGTTAGGTGCAATACGTATTAATACACAGGACCCAGTTTTAGTAGACAAAGGGAATTTGTGCATTTATTGCAACTTTTTCATTGTAACAAAAAGGATCATGGAGGTTTCTAAGCTGTTCTGTTCGCAGAACAATCAGAGTCTACCTGCGTGCTCTGAGAACTAAGATTGACAGTTCACTATATTTGCTCCATTTCCGTGCAAGCAATGGCCAAAATGATTACACTTTGTTCTCCTGCTGTTTAAAATGATTAGGCTTTTTTCAAGCTTGCTTTTTGTGTCCTAGTCCTGATGAGTGCAAGACAAAAAGCTTTGCTTCTTTCCTTTAAACAATGTTTAATTTCTGTGCTACGATGCGATTAATTAATCAATTCAATGTAGAATTAATACAATAACTTGCAATTATAAAAATAATAATTAATAATTCAATGGTAGTAACTAAAACAGAAGAGGGTGCCACACAATTTGCATATTTAAATAAAAATTGTTACAAAATCACCAGAGATATAGAGGAGTGGGAGCAGAAAGAGTCATGTGATAGCACAGAATTGAAAATTGTTGAAAGGTGAGAAATGTTGTCAAAACTGTTTGACTTGCATTCATCAGGAAAAATGCTAGAATGCCAAGTTTCAAATGATCACAACAATAGGAGGAGGAGATTGGTCATCAAGATGACTTTACTTGGATGAGGCATTGCCATGGAGAAAACAATGGTGTCTATAGACTTCCCTTGCTTCGGGGTAATTAAAAAAAGCAGTAAAGGTTAAACCTATTCCTTTTGTTTGTAGAGATAGTGCCCTGTATATGAATTTGTGCTATGTCTAGCAAGCATAAGTGAACTACATTACAAGTTCAACTGATTATCTCAAATTGGTGTAACTATGAACACACTCAGGATAACCGACCAAATGCGTCTCATCATAGAATTGCATCTAACAGTAAATGTCAGCGCTCAAAACATATGGACCCAATTTCCCTCATAGCCCCCAAATCACCCGGATAAATTTGCTCACAGGGTGACTAATGAGAGAAAGGTTACCTAGTAAACAGAATAACAGGAATCTGTGAGGAGCTGCTCCTCCAATCACTGAATCGTCCTCTCCCATTGTTGCTGCTGATAGTTCACCCATACATCAGCAACTGAAGTATGATTGAAGGAGCTACAAGCAGGTTAAGTATGTCCTGGCAATAAGGGAGCTGCTGGAGTCCAGGTTTGGGAACCAAGAAAGGGTCAGGCAGCTTCTGCTGAGGCTTGGAATGTGGAGTGTCCTGGAAGGAGAGAGGTCCCGAAGTCCTTGACCATGTTAAGAAGCTTCCTTTTTGCTGAATGGTGGGGAACCACTTTACTGCCATCCACCATTGGGTCTGGTGCAAGGCTGCAAAGATGGCGGAAGAGAAAGAGAGAGGCTGCAAAAGGCCCGGGAGAAAGAGGGTGGCTCATCTGTTTGGATCCTCTGCCTCCTCCTCCATTTTCCAGTGACTTCTACTGACTATACATGCTGTGTTTGTTTTCCAAGTCATTCTGTGTTCTAAAGGGAATGCATACTTGTGAGCCTAAATAGTTTGTGCAGAAGCCTTGAAGTGAGTAAAATCTCCTTCAGTACCCGCTTCATCATTCCCTGTAGACGTTTGCAATTTCAAGTGCTTGCCATTTTACATTGTCATTTACAGAACTGAAACAACACCTGAGAAAAAAAAATAACCAGCATCTGACAGCAGTGAAATTCTGCTGCGTAGTCTGAGAACATTTGGTGGCTGCTGGCTGCCTGTACACAAAGACCACTATGGTGTCCAATGTAATTCAACCAGATCATATTGTAGCTGCTGTCTGGGAGCTCTATGCACTTGAAAGTCCCAAAAAATGTGCTCAAATGATCCCAATTTCCTGCTGGCAGTCTTGAATCAAAAAGCCACACGGAGCTAAATCAAACTATTATCGCAGTTTTAAAAATGTCCCTTGTTGAGGTCAGTACCTGCAATGTGATCAAAAAGTTTGAATGGTCTTGTAAGTAGCTGAGTTTTGCTTCTGTAGTTCAGAACGTCATTCAATTTCCTGAACCTCTCCTTGATATTGACATCTCCTGATCTGCAGCATATCAATAAGGTACAGCAGCTGTACTTACCAAGGCTTCATACTGCTACATCTGGGGGAGAAACTGACCAAAACCAATGGGACCCAGCAAAAAATTTGTTTAAAATCTTCTCCAATACCTCCAACTTCTGTGAAACATTGAAATGTGGGTATATCTGTCATTAATTCTATTAGGGATAAACAGAATTCAAAAGTAGATGTGGGCTTGGGAGGTAAAAATCCAAATAAAGTTGTAAAACAGTTTGGTGAAACTATTTGATATATTTCCTTTAAAAATATCTCAGGTTCGGTGGACAGAAAGCAGTAAACTTTTCCAGGATCAGATTACTTGGTTAGTGGGTGATGTATTGCTAGCCACTGGATTCCTCTCCTATTCTGGACCTTTTAACCAAGAATACAGGAACCTTCTCCTTCAAATGTGGAAAGAGGAGATGAGCAGCAACAATATTCCATACAGTGAGGTAAGTGAACTTATAGATGTGTATAATTCAATAATGTAATCTGACCCTTTCTCGGGAAGTGGGTGTCACCAGCTGGGACAGCATTTATTGCCCATCCTTCAGAAAGTGGTGGTGAGCTGCCACCTTGACTTGCTGGACGTTTTGAAGTTGAATTATTAAAACCCTACGGGTTGGTTATTAATTTGTGACCTAATGTATAACTATGTAGCAGATTGGCTGCCCATTATAGAAACAAAACTGATTTTTATTTCCCATGATTTAACGGAAGTAAATATATTAGCCCATTCTCATATCATGTGGTTAATCATCAATGCCATTTTTTGCACCTTTACATGAAGTTAAAAATCTAATCTCTAATTTCTTAGAAAAGCAGGTATATTTTGAGAAGTAGAATAACAATTGTTCATTGCTTAAATTATTAAAAATATTCCCTGAGCAGGAGAAAGAAATGATTTTTGCCCAATAAACTCACAGAAATAATGTGGAAGTTTAGCAAAACTCTTTGCTTTGCCCTTGATGAGTTAAGCTGTTTAATTTCTGAGCCCTGCCCACATAGAGTGTCTGAAAATTGCAAATGCAGGCAATTGTCTCTGAAGGATTATCCTCACAACTTGATTTGTATCTCTCTCTGTAGGATGGTTTATAATTGTAATTATTACTGAAAGGGCAGATTGCCAACTAAAAACAGACAAGCAAATTTATTAAGACTTTTATCTTTAATCAGTCTATTGATTGGTCTTTTGCAATTTTGTCTTTTCCTTTCTGTATTTGACAATGTCTTTTTTTCTGATGGTTTGACTTTGCTGTACAGTTTCTTGTCATATCTTCTTTTATTCTTCCTAACCTTTATTTGAGATTGTATTGGGGTAGAGTTGTTGGTCGGATTTTACATTCCCTGGCTAGTGGGTTTGAAGGTGGGATTGGGGTGGTTTATAAATCCTGCATCCTTGCCACCTATTTGCCTGCCCTTGAACTTTCTGAAGTTGTACAGGGCATGCTGGATGTATAGGCAGCCCGTCCTAGGATGTATTGAGGTACATAAATGACCAATTAATGGCCACTCAAGAGTCTCATTCTAACCCTATGGCAGGAGAAGGCCCATGTCATATAGAAAGCCCAGTAACATTAGTAGCATGGGCTTATGGAGGACAAGGGAATGGTACGGTACGTCTCTCAGGTACACATTAGAGACCCCTGTGAGATTGCCTTCCCACTTTACCCTCTCCCTGACCTCTCAATTGTAGCCCACTTTGCCTCTTCGGGGGACTGCAAGTCTGACTCCACTGAAATCTTCCCACTTAGCTTGGAGTCCGTCATTGTCCCTTGTGATCAGCTGTAGTCCCAGCACTGGCCACCACTCCCATCTGACACTGCAGCACCATTAAGCAGCTAGCCATTGGATCTTTGGTTTGGCTGGCTGTTTTCTGAAGCACAACCTCCTGTTTATGAGGAAGGAGAAATATGAACTGATCAAAGCGAGCATGGATTTATGAAAGGCAAATCATGACTGACCAATCTAGTTGAACTTTTGGCTGAGTTTGGTGATGTGACAACTGCAGAAGGTACACTTTTCCCACATGTAATTGTACTGCCAGTAACTTCAATTTCGCTGATGTAAACTTCAGTCTCAACTCCAAAAACATATTCAAAGGTTAATGAGTTGGTAGGAAGTCTGACACCGAAGCGCTGAATCTAGTACAATTTCCATCCAGCATTGAGAGGTAGTAATTGAATAAAAACTATATATTATTTCAATTGATAAATAAAAATGAAGCTCTTGAATTATCTCTCACAATGGGGTTAGTCTTGCTGGCATATATTTTAATTAATTCACATTTGTTCTTGCAACTCCCATACCTGCCATCATGTGCAAAAAAATAATCTGGGTGTTACTTGCAAGAAATTTAATAAATGCTCAGGGAAGGACTGACAAGTGCCCATTAGATACCAGTGTAGATTTTGGGTGGCAGCGAGATTCGGGAGTGGAACAGCAGCTGGCAGGAGATGAGAGAGGCAGCATATTTATCTATTATCTCTGTTTCAAATAAGTGAGATTGCCTACGATTAGTACTTAATGAGGCTGGATTGCTTATGTAATAGAGCAAAATGCTGTGGATGGTTTACGTTATTGTTGAGGAAAAGAAAATGCAAGAAAATTCATGTCATAGGTTATTATGGCTGACAGGGTTATTTGTTTATTAATTCCCATTGCGATGAGCAATTAATTGAAATAAATCACAGTATAACTATGGATGGTATTAATGGTACTATTTGTTTACTCTGTTACTCAGTAATTGTTTTTAATAATTAAAGAGCGAAATAAATATTTTGCTGCACTCTAAACATGAGGATAGAAGCAGATAAGTGAAATAATCTGAAAATATTTGTTCAAAGATACTATGACTCTTCAAACAAAATCTGGTAAAGTGGGATATTCTCTGAGATGATTGAGAACTAATTCGAGCTGTGCGAGTGGCCTGAAACACAAAAATATCTCAAGTAACAGACAGCCAGAAACATTTTGGGTCCCGTGATCCCTCATCGGAGCATTTTAATTTTTTCAAAAACATAACAACTTGCGCCAACTAGGATTCTCAGCTGTTGTTTTATTGTCTGAGATTACAAGACTTAATTCGTTCCTGCAGCAAGGGAAACGAGCAAAGCAAATCACACCAAATATTGTCACACATAGCTGAAAAGCTGGTTTCAGAATAAATTGGCAAATGCCATTCTGATTACCAGTGCTGCACAGGGTTATGGGTATCAGATGGGCAAAAGTGTTCACGTAGCTATGATCATAATGAATGGTAGGGTAGGCTCGATGGGCCGAATGGCCTACTCCTGTTCCTTTATCTGCCAATGGATTGCTAGTCTTCTCAGACAAGTCATGTTGAAAACCCAATGAAAGGGAGATAGTTCTATTTTGTTTTTAAAATGTGTGTTGGAAGCAAGTAGAAGATGGTCATTTTTAAATACAGGGTGGAGTTTTCCCTTCCTTCGAAGTGGCAGGTGTGGGAAGGGCACATAATCAGGCAGGTTGGCACCAAAAGGAGATCTCTGACCTTCTCATTACCTCAGCCATCGGGTTCTGAACAAGAAGCTCCATTGAATGCCCACCGGTCACCTTTCCAACCTACCACCTGTTAAGGCCCTTAAGTCTTCAATTAATCACCATTTCAGGGTCTCAACCTGCTGCTGATCCAACTAACTGCCTTCACTGGTGCTAAACTGGAAAAAATTAGGGCACAGCTGGGGCAGCGACTACATTGGGCTTCAGAAAACCACCCCTCTATCCTTGCTGAGTCCTCCTAACTCCCAACACCCTGTGGCCCCCACCCAGTGATGCCCCTTCTTGCTTTTTCCAGCCTTCGTGGCTGAACAGCCTAAGACTTCGATGGCTCTCTGCAGCTTCTGATTGGTTGGCAACTTCAGGCAGAGCAGGACTTCATGGCTGTTAGGTTGAGAATCCCTTCCAGCAGCAGCATTGAACCACCTGATTGGCACATGATCTGACTGACTTTCTCTCAGGTAGTGATGTTATTCACCCTTAAAAATGCACACTTAGAGCAAAGCAAAGAAAATCTACAAGACTACTAGTAATTCTCAGAAGTTGCAGTTGCTGCTTTTCCACTATATTGTACCGTTGCCTCCAAGCGTACCTGAAAAAAAAGGAGCTTGGGAAATAAATACTTTTGTTTATTGCTAATTAGTCCATTACTAATATTGGTTGTAGAACCTTTAATGGTTTTCATTTATTTTAACCTCCAGGACATCAACCTAATCAGTATGTTGGTTGATAATGCTACAATTGGTGAATGGAACCTTCAGGGACTTCCAAGTGATGACTTGTCAATCCAAAACGGTATCATAGTAACCAAAGCAACCAGGTATCCACTTCTGATTGACCCACAAGGACAAGGCAAGATCTGGATTAAAAATAAGGAAAAGAACAATGAGTTGCAGGCAAGTCTGGGGAAATGGTGTTGTATGTTAAAGGCCAGGATGTTTATCTTGAAATTAATTCTTGTTTTAGGCACAAATTTCACCCAAAATTATACCTGTTTTGAAAAGTGAACTCTCCCCCCAACCCCAAACACTGAGTTTCCAATTAAATTTATTGGCATATTGCCAAACAGAATATCTGATGTGAACCAGTGCGATCAGGTAGTGTTTTAAACTGAATTTTTAAAATTAAAAAAAATTGCTTCAAAAACTGTTTCCGTATATTTAAAAGTGATAAGTTGATGAAGTTTGATGAAAACAGCTGAAAATGCTTTGTCACATGAAGAGTATTGTGGTGCAGTGGTAGTGTCCGTCTGAGCTAGGAGGCCCAATTTCACTAGTCACTAAAGAAATTATTTTCTGATGTTGTTGGGGTATATTAGATAGTTTCTTAGTAAATCCCAACAACAAAAACACACTTAAATACTTTTGATTCATACTGTTTAGTTTTTTTTCACATAAAAGAGCCAACTTTAACTATTGAAGTCTCTTTGAATGTTGCAAATGAATACAATTAGTAGAAATATTCAATAGTAATTCATTCACCCTGCATTCTTATGTACACAGGCACTGTTTTCAATGCAACATTTTTAACACTACCAAATTGTGCCAGAAACAGTCAAGAAGAGAAGGCAGGCACATATCCTGAGCTAAAATTTAAATTATAAATATTTGAAACGGCAATGATTTAAATAATTGAGAATATGTCTATGCACATTCAATGCTTTTATTAAGGCTGGCAGATCATTTCAATGTATTTCCATTAGGATATATCCCTCTATAAACATTACAAAATGTAATTCACCTCATATTATTCATTGCTGTTTGTAGAGTCTTGTTTTATGTGAAATGGGTGTCATGTTTGCCTAACATAACAGTGACTGCACTTCAAAGCAATTATGTGGCAAGCTTTTGAGATATTTCAAAGACATGGTAAGGAACTATACAAATAAAAGCCTTAATTGCACAAAGATAATTTTTTGAATATTGATTTATGGGAATATAAAAGTAAGCACAGAAAGCAAGTTAGCTTATAGCATCATATTGCTTTATAAACATTCTTTTACTTTAAAAAAACATAAAAGGAATAGCTAACTAATAACTTCATTTGCATTCTCGTTCTATTTCCAGACTCCTTCTTTCTCTTATTTAAGCACCCATGCAAAAAAATGTTTGAACAGCAAGACAGCAGATTCCAGATCTCTGAAATAAAAACACAAAGTGCTGGAAATATTCAATAGGTCAGGTAGCATCTGTGGAAAGGGAAACAGTTGTATGCCTGATTGAAGACCCATCATCAGAACTAGGCAAATGTTAGAGATGGTTTAAATAAAGACAGAGGCAGAGAAAGGAGAGAGGGCAGGAAGAGCTGTTTCTTCGGACTGAATATTTGAAGCCCTTTTCTGAATCTTCACTTGCTTCATTGTTGTCTCCTTTCCCCTTTGCCATTTTTCTCTCCTATCTTCCATTCTGTCTTAGATCTACCATTTGCTTCTTTTTCACCATCCCTACTCCTTTTCTTACCACTGCACTTGCTTAAAACCTATTACATCTCTAACCTTTCCAGTTTTGATGCTAGCTTATTGACCTAAGATGTCACTGCCTGACCTGCTAAATATTTCCAGCAACTTTTGTTTTTATTTCAGAATGTCTCTATAATGCAAAACACAAAAATCTGCTTCTCACATAAACAAGCACGATGATGTTGAAATTATTTGCCTGTGTGAACCAGATGTGGGGATCACTGGACTAGTGTAGTTGGGTCAAAATACATCTGAGGCTGAAGTTTCATCTTTTCACAGAGGTGCAATCAGCTCACAACATGCAGATTGCATGTTTTTTTTGCAGGAAAGGCAATTTCCAGCTGTACCTTCCTGATCCCACACCATTTTAGTGTGGCCTTTTTGTAGATCAGGAAAATTTTGGTTGGAAAATGCTCATGCATATTTTTTTCGAATTCAGAGTCCAACAGGAAAATTGCATTGTTTTCCACCTATTATTGTAATGTTCTGGTGTGGACTTTGGAAACCCATCAAAAAAATGCACTCCTTGGAGAGTTTGTGATGATGAGCGAAACCCAGCTGAGGAGACAGGAACATTCTGACAGGTAAGTTTTGAATGTTTGGACAGCTTCAAATGTCATTGTTAGATGCTTCATTGTATTTTGATGAGTTTTTTTTAGTGCAGTTATTCAGCGCAGGATTGTGTTCTAAAAAAGTAAGTTGATAATTACATTGTCAGTGACAGCATTATATAAGCATTGACATGCATTACAATATTTTTTTCCGTTGCAAGAAGTGGCATATTACATTCGAAATGTCGATAAGCAGTTAATATGGTAGCACTAATCTCTATGTAACTTTGACTTTGAAAGCAAAACTCCTGTTGTTGAACATTTAAAAAATACAAGCATCTGCACACCCCCTCCATTGATTGACAAGCAACTGCTTTGAAATGAAATATAACATGATCTGAGATTACAGTTTCAGGGTCTTGCAGCTGTAAAGTAGTTTTTGACAGCGGTTCCAAAAGCTGTGACTGGCTGGACCCCAGCAGATGGTTTTTTAACACAGCTGCCCAGGGGAATGACCGACAGTTAAAAGAGCTTGTTATAAGACAATAAGCTTTTGATATCGTTTCTGCCCTCATGGTTGTCTGTTTGTACAATTTAGTGGCCACATAAGGGATTAATTTTTTTCCATAGGACCACACTGTTTCTGTTGCATTGTTAATGAATTACTAACCAGTTTTTTGTATTAAGATTTGCATTAGCTTTTCACTGGTCTGTGTTTAACATAATTCCTATTGCTATTCAATGGCTTCTAATAAGTGTGTGTTGGGTATGTGACGATGAAAGGTATGTGGAGGGGAAAGGGGTTGTGGCTGAAGGTGTAGGTGAGATTTAGGATATTAGGCTTCATTCTCCAAGAAGTGAAATTGATACCCTTCCCCCACCCTCTGTGCCCCCAAATCCATTTCCCCACCTCTACCTGCACTTCTCCTGTATTCCATTGAGGAATTTGCAAATAGCAGTACAAGCTCCAATGTTGTGGGATATAAAAACAAAACATCTGGTCAAAGCAAGTTATAAGTTGGATGTATGTTTTGGAAGCCATGAAAGGACTTGACTCACATTTTACAGCCCTGAGATGAAAATATAGCCGCTGCTTTTTACAGGAGACATGATTCAATGTTTGGTTAACATTTACAAATGACTTGCTTCAATGGGCCAAAATAATTTTATTTCTCGAGGGCTCTTCTTGGGATTTCTTTAAAAACTATTATATGAATTACAGGGGCTTTTTTTGTATTTTTCATTCGCATGAGCTCACATATTAGGTGATACAATCACACAGGAACAAACGTTTTTGTAATTGTGTTAACATGTGGGGTATTTGGCCTCACACAGAAATACAATTAGAAGAATTAATCCATGTCCTCAATAATTCTCAACGCCTTGTTAAACTTAAAGCCAGAACACCCAACAGAAGGTCTAATTTCCATTGACACTACAATGGACGACAAATATCTTTCTAAATAATTGATGTGCAATTCTACTCACAACAATCCATCATCATGAATATATCTTCATCAGACTGGTGAGGTCACAGCTAAT
Organism: Ginglymostoma cirratum; assembly: GCA_024137785.1. Lineage (NCBI taxonomy): Eukaryota > Metazoa > Chordata > Chondrichthyes > Orectolobiformes > Ginglymostomatidae > Ginglymostoma > Ginglymostoma cirratum. The sequence continues at coordinate 59,912,328 of JAHRHZ010000013.1, forward strand.
GCTATTCCATCACTTATGCACAGAGCTGGAACATTTAATTGGCAGTTACTACCCTTTTTATTGCATTTCAGATTTGAATTAAACAATTGACACATTGTTTACTATAATATTGTCCACTACATTTTACTCCATATCATAGCTTCTGAACTGAAACAGCCTTAAGCTAGAGATTCCACATTCATTTCTAAGGAATTCCTTCCAACAGTGATTTCAAATCTTCTTGCCACCCAGTCAGCTCAGTATTCATTTGCTGACTGGTTTAAAACTATTCTCTCTCTTTGCAGCAACTCTCTCACTCCACTTGCTCACCTCTCCCCATATCTCTTTCTCTCTCTCCCAATCAATCCTTTCAGCTTCCTTTTACCCCAGCGACCTTCCCGCCAACTCACTGTCTCATTCTTCCCTCACCTTGCAGCTACCTTCTCCCACACACGGCCTTGCAAGCGTCATCCACTCCCCATCGTCTCTTACAACATCCCCTTTCCCACCCATTCTCCAGCAGCCTTTTCATTCTTCCCTCTTCCCTTGAAACATTCCACCCGTCTTTCAGCCATCTCCCCTCCCCTGGCAGAAGCCCCCTCCCACCTGGACCTAGAAAATAGAGCTCTCAGCAGATTGAACCCCAGGACCCACTTAAAGCCACCCCCCACCCCCCCCAAATCTTGGCAAAGGACCAGCCTGGGCAAAGAACCCTCTAAACCTCAGGGGGACCTTCAAAGGGACAAAAGGCTCCAAGTCTCATCAAAAAATGATGTCTTTGACCCCTTCCCGATCTTGCAAAATGCTGCTGTGACTAAAGCCAAATATTGCTGCTTCAGCAAAAGGCCTCTGCCCCCAACCCATCCTCAGCAGCAGTCCCCAGCTCCAGGTAACAGACCACCTCAGTAACTCCACCTGCCTGGGGAAGGGGAATGAGTTGCAAGTTTGCCCTGGGAGAAGTGGTAGGAAGGTGGCTGCCAATGGTCAGTTGCAGAGGCAAGAAGAGCATTCCTGCCTTACTTGAGTGATGGAATACAGCACTGTCAGGGGTGCTATTACTTGGATGAGGCATTAAAGCCAGGCCATATCTGGCCTCTGAATTATATGAAAAATGCACCATAGCACCATTGTGAAAAAAGCAAGGTTGGTGTTGTGAGCAAAGTATGCCTCTGGTTCCTGCATTACAACTGTGACTACACTCTAAAAGTATTTCATGAGTTGTAAAGCTCTTCAAGACTCCTTTCCATTCTTTCCTTCTTACATTTTCTTTCCTTTCCTTTCTTCATATTTACAAATTAGGAGCAGAGGATAGCCTCTTGACCCCTTAAACCTGTTCCATCATTCAGTAAGGTCATGGTTAAACTCAATATTACAAATTCCTGCCTATTCCTAATAACCTACCACACTATTGGTTCTCAAGAATCAATCAACTTCTGCTTCAAGGTTCCATTCTCCATGACAACATCTCTATCAATCATAGGCCACTTGATTGCCAACCAATTAACTCGCTTCTCTCATGCATTTGGTTTTTCCTTATATTGATATTCTTGCAAATTGTCTCGATCAATGCAATACAAATGTGTATTTTTCATCAATAGCCTATATATATCTATAAAAATATATTACACACATATATTTATGTATTCCTTTGTAGCCTCCTTATGTTCTCTTGATTTTAATTTGATTTAATGTAGTCACGTGTACCTAAGGACAGTGAAAAGTTTTGTTATGCAATCAGTACAGGCAGATCATAGCAAACAAGTACATACAGTTCATAGGGTGCTTAGCCAGAGTAAGCCATACAAGTTACAGCTGCACAGGAGGTGCACAAAGCAAGATCAACATTAGCAAGGTCAACATTATTTGAAATTAGAGAGGTCCATTCAGCATCTCATAACATCAGGGAAGAAGCTGTTCTTGAATCTGTTGGTACTAATGTTCAAGCTTCTGTATCTTCTCCCTGACAGGAGAGTTTGAAAGAGAGAATTACTGGGCTGGGAGAGATCTTTGATGATATTGACAGCATTTCCACAGCAACAAGCTGTGTGAATGAAGTCCACAGTTGGAAGGTTGGCTTCCGTGGTGGTGTGGACTATGCACATATCTTTCTGGTATGTCTTACAGTCCTGGGCAGAGCAGTTGCCATCTCAAGCTGTTATATACCCGGATAGGATGCTTTCTACGATGCATCTGTCAAAGTTGATGAGGGTCTTTATGGACATGCTGAATTTCCTGAGCCACCTGAGGAAGAAGAGGCATTGTCATGCCTTCTTGACAATTGCATCTGTGTGGGAGGTACAGGACAGATTGTTGGCTATTGTCACTCCTCGTAACTTGACGCTGTCAACCCTCTCCACCTCAGCTCCATTGATGTTGATAGGGGTGTGTCCTCTTCCTTTCTTCCTGAAGTCAATGATCAATTCTTTTGTTTTGCTGACATTGAGAGAGAGGCTGTTATCATTGTACCATGACACCAAGTCCTCTATCTCCTTCCTGTATTCTGATTCATTGTTTGATATCTGTCCTACCACAGTGATGTCATCAGCAAACTTGCAGATGGCATTCATATGGAATTTGGCTACACAGTCATGGGTGTACAGGGAGTACGTTAGGAGGGTGAGAACACATGCTTGCAGGGTGCCAGTACTGAAGATTATCGTGGAGGAGGTGCTGTTATCTATCTTCACTGATTGTGGCCTGTGGGTCATGAAGCTTGAAATCCAGTTGCAGACGGCAGAGCCGAGACCCATGTCTCAGAGTTTTGAAATCAGTCTGTTAGGGATTATGGTGTTGAAGGTGGAGCTGTAATCAATGAGTAGGAGCCTAATGTAGGTGTCCTTGTTACGAGATGTTCCAGGGATGAGTGTAGGGCTAAGGAAATGGTATCCATTGTGGACCTGTTTGGCCAGTAGCTAAATTGCAGGGATTGAGGCAGGCTGGGAGGCTAGACTTGATGTGGGCCATGACCAGCCTCTTGAAGCTTCATGATTATGGAGGTCAAAGCCACTGGGCAGTAGACATTGAGGCACATTGCATGTGTGTTCTTTGATGGTACTGGGTTGGTGATGGCCTTCTTGAAACAGGTGGGGACTTCACATTGTAGTAAGGAGAGGTTGAAGACGTCGGTGAATACCTCTGCCAGCTGATCCACACAGGATCTAAGTGCATGGCCAGGGACTCCATCTGGGCCTATCACTTTCCTTGGGTTGACTCTCAGGAAAACCAATCTGACATCTGTCACGGTGAAAGAGGGAACATGTACGTATGAGGTTGTAGGGGCAGGTGACACCACACCACTGGCATTTTCCTCAAACTAAGCATAGAAAGCTTTGAGTGCATCAGGAAGGGATGCGTTTTTGTCCGCTATTTTGTTCTGCTTCGTTTTGTATCCCGTTATATTGTGTAGGCCTTGCCACAGGCAGCAGGTATGTGTGTGGTTAGTTTGGGCCTCTAGCTTGGTCTGGTACTGCTTCTTAGCATCTCTAACGCCTTTGCAGAGGTCATTTCTGGATTTCCTATATTGGTCTGGGTGGTCCAACTTGAATGCCGCACGCCTGGTCTTGAGTAGGCATTGGATTTCCTGGCTCATCCAAGGGTTTCTGGTTGGTGAACACATGGATTGACTTCTTTGGCATGCCGTCCTCTATGCTCTTGCTAAGGAAGTCTGTGACATTGGTCGCGTATTTGTCTAGGCTGCCTGTTGAATTCCTGAATATGGTCCATTCCACCAAAATTAAGCAGTCCATAAGAAGCTTTTCCACTGCCTCAGACCAGCACTGTATTACTTCCTTCGAAAGATCCTCTTATTTCAACTTCTGCTTGTAAGCTGGGAGGAGGAACACTGCATTGTATTCTGAGTTTCCAGAATGTGAACAGGGGATGTAGCGGTAGGTGTCTTTGATGGTTGTAAAGCAGTGGTCAGGGATGTTTGGTCCTCTGGCGGAGCAGGAGACATGTTGGTGGTATTTTGGTAGCACCTTCTTGAGGTTGGCTTAGTTGAAGTCACTACCCACGATGAATAAGGGCTTGGGGAATTTTGCCTCCTGGGCATTTGAAATGATGTAAATTTCATCCAGAGCGTTCTTCACTTCAGCCAGGGTTGGTATGTAGACTGCTGTCAGGATGGCGGAGGTGAAATCGCATGGAAACTAGAAAGGACGACATTTCACTGAAAGATATTCGAAGTCCGAGGAGCAGTACCTCGCCAGTGTCGCCATGTCTGAGCACCAGGAGATGTTGATTAGGAGGCAAGCCCCACCTCCCCTTTGCCTTACCCAAGGATGTTGTGCGGTCCATGCGATGTATGGAGACAGCTTTAGGTTGCAACTGGCATTCCTGACTATCTTTGTGTCTTCAACAAATTTAGCATCAATACCATTGGTAACTTCATCCACATCATTTATATAAAATGTTAAATGTTGTGAGCCGAACACTGATCCCTGTGACACATCACGTGTGACATTTTGCCAACCAGAAAATTATTCACTTACGCCTGTTCTCTGTTTTCAGCCAGCTAGCCAAACTTCTATTCATACCAAAATGATCTCATGAGCTTTTGTTTTCATGATAATCCTTAATGTAGCACTTTATCAAATATCAAATTATATCCACTGATTCCCTTTTTTTACAGTATTTCTTCTCAAAGAATTCCAAGAAATTGGTTAAATATGTTTTCCCTTACACCAAGCCATGTTGCCTCTGTCTGATCACCTTATTTATTTTGCTCAGTGCCATGTTATAGTCTATTTAATAATAACTAATATTTTCCCTGTGAAAGATGTCAAGTGACTGGACTGTAGTTCGCTGCTTTCTGTTCCCTCCTTTTTCAATAGAACAGTTACATTTTCAACTTGCCAATCAAATGGAACTTCTCTCAAATTTTGGGAACTTTGGAAAAGTAAAACCAATGCTTCAATTATCCCACTAGTCATTTATTTTATGTCTCTCGGACAAAGCGCATCAAAACCACAGCTCCAACAATTTTGTCAGTACCACTCCCCTGGTGATTGTGATCTCCCTCCCTTCCATTTCCTGATTTATAGCTTCTTGGTCGTTACTTATATCATCAATAGTGAAGACAGATGCACAATACCTGGTCAAATCATCTGCCATCACCTTACTTTCCATTATTAATCCACCAGGCTCATATTCAATAGGACCACAGCTTAGTTTGTTAACCCTTCTTTTTAAAAATCTATAGAATCTGTTGTTATCTATTTTTATATTTCTGGCTATCTTTCTCTTGTATTTCCACTCTTCCCTTGTGATTAATCTCTAAGGACTGAATTAAAAGAAAAGTTGACTGACTGGCAGTTTTTGGGAGTTTGTTGGAAGGATTCCCTTCATGAACTGCAATGAGTTATCTCACACGATTCTCTGTAGCTCACCCTTTATGTATGCGCCACATCTCCATGGTGCCAATGTCAGGCTATCTCATGTTCTGCAAGGGCGGATGTCCTCATTGCTGGCACAATCGTCTGGAATTTGTGCCATTGGCACCAAATTTAAATCCCAGTTCTGCACTTGTTCAGGGGCCGCAAGAGAGGAACTGCCATCCTCAGTGCCTTATGCACATTGCTCAAGGATATGGCTGAGAAAGTGGTGCCTCTTTACAGCAACATGGACCTGGAGGCCCTGGAAGATGAACCATAGAATCATAGAATCCCTACCATGTGGAAGCTGGCCAGCCGGCCATCGAGTCCGCACTGACCATCCTGCCCAGACCCAACCCCCTACTCTGTCACTGTAACCCTGCATTTCCCATGGCCAATCCACCTAGGAAATCCACACTGACGCGGGGAGAATGTGTAAATTCCACAGTTGCCTGAGGCTGGAATCAAATCCGACTCCCTGTGGCCATGAGGCAGCTGTGCTAACCACTGAGGCACCGTGCCACCCACACCCCCACCCCCACTCCCACAGATAGCACCAGACTCTGCCAGCCTGGTGTCAGAAGTTGCCACCTGGGTCCGTGCAGTGTTGATAATCGTAGAATCTCTACAGGGCAGATAGAGGCTGTTCAACCCATCGAGTCTGCACCAACCCTCTGAAGAACATCTCACCCTATTCCTGCAACAGCTCATTTACCGTGACTAATCTACCAAGTATAGATATATACCTAACCTGCAGACCCCTGGACACTACAGGGTAATTTACCATGGCCAATCCACCTAACATGCACATCTTTGGACTATGGGAGGAAACCAGAGGAAGCCCACGCAGATATAGGGAGATCATGCAGACTCTACACAGGCAGTCACCCAAGGCTGGAATCAAATCTGTGTCCCTAGCACTGTGAGGCGGTACTGCTAACCACTGACCACCATGCCACCCATGTTGGAAAAATGGCTAGCAATGCAGGATGATGGTTAATGCCCTTTTGTGTTCCATGATAGTAAGTGCCTCAATCTTCTCTCTGCTACCTCACATTCGCTCTATCTCTGCTACCGGGCCCACCTTCAATCAAGGCTCATGGTCCAGCATCTCACGACAGGTATTTCTCCTATAATGTGAAAGTTGTGTTCTTGTGTGGTCTGATGCTATAGAAAATCGCAGGATAGAAAATCGCGTTATAGAGAAATCATTATACTGTACAGTAGAAAGTTTGTGTTATCCAAACAGTGCCCACTTTTTATCATTCATGTTACAACCAATTTGCGTTAATGAAACACATGTTATAGCAGAAATACCTGTATTGCATGCAACACCATCCTTTAATCACATTTCAGCCATGCCAGATTTTGCCAGATATTCCAATCTCATCATATATTCCTAACTAACTTAGCACTACTCACCATAAGATCACAAGGTACGGGAGCAGAATTAGACTATTCGGTCCATCAATTCTGCTCTACCATTCAATCATGGCTGATGTGTTTCTCAACCCATTTTCCTGCCTTCTATTGTAACTCTTGATCCCCTTACCAATCAAGAACCTGTCCATCTCTCTTGTTAATACATGAAATGACTTGGCCTCCACAGCCCTTGCAGCAATGAGTTCCATAGATTAACCACCCGCTTGCTGAAGAAATTCCTCTTTATTTCAGTTCTAAATGGTTGTGCGTTCACTCTGAGGCTGTGCCCTTGGGTGCTAGTCTCTCCTACTAGTGGAAGCATCTTCTGCACGTGCACTCTATCCAAGATTCTCAGTATTCTGTAAGTTTCAATGAGAACCCCACTCATCCATCTAAACTCCATTGAGTACAGACGCAGAGTCCTCAATTGGTACTCATATGACAAGCCCTTCATCCTCGGGGTCATTCTTGTAAACCTCCTCTGGACCCCTCCAATGCCAGCACATGCTTCCTTAGACACATAGTCCAAAACTGCTCACAATGTTCCAAATGCAGTCTAACCAGAGCCTTACACAGCGTCAGTAGGACATCTCTGCTCTTGTTTTCTTGCCCTCTTGAAATGAATGTTAACATTGCATTTAACTTCTTAAATGCTGACTGAACCTGCATGTTAACATTAAATGAATTCTGAACTCAGACTCCCAAGTCCCGTTTTGGTTCAGTTTCCTGAACTCAGGTCAAGCTACTTTACTGAATTGATTTCATCATTAACAGATTGACATGTATACTTTTTCGTCGTTTCCTATCCTTCCTAAATTCGCTGCAACCTTCAATATATATGTTGCGATCTATGTTGTCCTGCAGCCATTTCTCTGTAATGGCTATCCAATCATATCTATTGATCATTTGTATGCAATAACAGATACTTTAATACCCCGATGAAGGATTATAAACACTTCTTGACTTAGTTAACACATACCTAAGTGGGAAAATGGTCTCTTTCTGTGCTGCACAATTCTATGATTCACTTGCAATGAAATGGGCTATTTAAATTCATGAGAGAGCTATATTCACTTCCTTGTGCTTCTGTCAATGTAATGCCTATAAAATTGGGCTGCAGGAAGTAACATTGAATCTTCATGTACAAACGTACAACATTTTCACTTGATATGGTTACCTGTTGAAGATGTCAATTGATGTGAAATTGAGAAACAGAGTCTAAGGGAACGTATTTGAAAAAAGCCTATACAGTGTTTCTCACAGTCTTGTATTTTGTGAAGTGTTCTTTTGGTGCTTTTGAAATCACTTGCTGAACCAAAAGACAAATTGTGGCTTTTGTTTCTTCTTAATCTTAACTAATGTTTTTCACTGAGCTAATTGATTAATCTAATTTTGTGCCTGCAGATAACATCATTAAATCATAAATACTTCAGAACCCACCTAGAGGACTGTCTGTCTCTGGGTCGCCCTCTACTTATGGAGGACGTAGGAGAAGAGTTGGATCCTGCACTTGACAATGTTTTGGAAAAAAATTTTATTAAATCGGGATCGACCTACAAAGTAAGATCAGGTTTGAAAACTGTTTAGTGTTAATAGAATATACTGTTTACTCACAGTAGGATCTTCTTATTGCTAAGTAAGTGACATATTCAAATAATGAAACCATTAACAAAAGAACTAGTAATGGATCCTGATCCCATCTTGAGATGGTAAGAACTGCCGAAGCTGGAGTCAGAGATAACACAGTGATACGTATCTTCTGAAGAAGGGTCCTGACCTGAAACGTCAGCTTTCCTGCTCCTCTGATGCTGCCTGGCCTGCTGTGTCCCTCCAGCTCCACACTGTGTTATCTCTGATTCCATCATGACTAGGATGTGCAAGCCAGGAACCTGGACATGTTGGTACTGGGACCCACTGAGTGATTTTGGAGAGAACGACATAATTAAGTAACTGCATCCAGTAGAGCTGAAGAACAAATAGTAGCTCCTCCAGCATTGAAAGATTACCAAGCCCATCATCAGGACTGGAGCTGCTAATGGAATAGGAAACAAAGAAGGTTTATCAAGATGAAGGCACCCTCCAAGGAACTTTCCAAAGTGTGAAGCAAAAATGTGATAACCAGACCATCAAAGTGGAGAGGGAACCCTTCCACAAGGCAGCCTATGCCCACAGCTGCAGCCATCTGACATTTGTGGCTGAGGGACAGGGGAGGGAGTTAAGTGAATGAGCCATTTATAACCCTTGCCTGTCCTCTCCCCGCGAATCCCTGTTGTCTGCCTCCAGAAGGCCACTTCTGTTTATCGGCCAGGCTTTGACCTCTGTGACAGGATCTGCCTACCACCTGGAAAATTACAGATGGCTTCTAACAAATGCCATAACTGGGCAGGTTAATCATCTATTCACTGCTAGCAGACAGGTAGAGCTACCTTCTAACCCAAACTCGCTGAGGGGAGAGTTTCCTGGAGATGGATCAAAGTCAGGTGGTTTGCACACTCATGTGTACCATGAAACCTCAGGAATGCCCATCTGTGGTTGCAGCTCCAAAACTGAATGAAAATTTGGCTGATCAAATTTTGGACTTGCATTTTCAGCTGGGCCTGTTTGTAGACCTCACTCAGTGCCCAGCTATAGTTGTCTGTATTGTATCCATATGACTTGTATCCATATATGTATCCATATGTTGAGACAAGCTGAGTATTAATTATGTGGGGAAAGACTGCATAAAGCTGCCACACAAAGGAATTTGGATTGGTCTTAGTGCATTAATCACAAAAAAGCTAACATCCAAAGTTCAGCACATAGTAGGGAATTCAAATGGAATTTTAGCCTTTATTTCAAAGGGAATTGAGTTTAAAAATAGGGAAGTCTTGTGAAAACTGTGCATGGCACAAATTAGACTACAGCTGGAATACTGAGAATAGTTGTGGTCCTCTTATCTGATAGATATACTGGCATTGGAGGCAGTCCAGAGAAGACTCACTAAGTTGATCTTGGGTGTGGAGGAGAATTTATGTAGGTTGGGCTTGTACTCACTGGAGTTGAGGAGAATGACAGGAGACCTAAATAAGACATACAAAATTCTAAGGGGTCTTGACAGGGCAAATGTAGAATGGTTGTTGTTTCCCCTTTCAGGAGAGTCTAGGACCTGATAGCATAATCTCAGAGTAAGGAGCTGCCTATTTAAGGCAGAGGGTGGTGGGAGCCTGGAACTAACTGCCTGAAAGGATGGTTCAGTTAGAAGCTCTTGGAATGTTTAAGCAGTATTTAGATTTTCACTTGTGTTGTTATCACCTCCAAAGCTATGGGCCAAAAGTGGGAAAACAGATTACTGTATCGGGATTTTTTTTTTGCCTGGCACAACATGATGGACTGAATAACCATATTGTATGCTGGAAACATCTAAGAGTATATTTTGGACTGTGCACAAAACTTCTTTGCAAGATTATAACATGTGGCTTTCAGGACCAACAGTGGACTGCGTTTGTACTGGGTTTCTGAACAGAGCACAGACTGAATAATGGAGAGATCTAGCTTTTACATTTTAATCCTTCAAGCTATGATTAACCGGCAAAGCCAGTCCCATTTATGCTCATATAAGAATATACCATCCATTACAATTGGATTGGAAGTTTTGTTCTCTATGTTAAGGATTATGTTATCATTACAATTTATATTTTCTCAAATGTCTTTCAAAATATGGTGTATTGTTATATAAATACTTTCAGACTCTGTATCGGTAGACACACCAAAGCCAATAATCGCTTTTTTACAAGAGAACATTTATTCTGTTGCATTTTAAAATTATGAAAAATCAAAAGAAGAACTAAACATATTGTGTCCTTTTCTTCGATGCTAGGTAAAGGTTGGTGACAAAGAAATTGATGTGATGTTGGGATTTACCTTGTACATCACCACAAAACTGGCAAATCCTGCTTACACTCCTGAGATCAGTGCGAAAACTGCTGTAATTGATTTCACTGTTACAATGCGAGGGCTCGAAGACCAGCTCCTTGGTCGAGTTATCCTCATTGAGAAACAGGTAGGTCAAGTTAACAAACAGAAAAGCAACTGTTGACAATAAATAAATACAATTTACATGAAGTAAGGTTGACTGAAACATCAACTGGACAAAGAAACAAGTTGCAGTGTTTGCAATTATTTTCAATATAGTGTTTCATCTTTTTATATTAGACATGCAGTGCAGTGGTAGTGTCCCTATTCCTGGACTGGGAGGCCCAAGTTAACGTCTCACCTGCACCAGAGGTGTATAATAACATTTCTGAATGATTACAAAAATAAGTTAAATCAGAAAATATATATTACACATGTAAATTATTATATTTCTCACATATATGGCAAATTTCAGGGTTAGCAATACTTCTAGTATTTTCTTTTTAATTTTTGGAGTTTCATGCTCTCCGAGTCATTCCTTAGATGAAAGAAACAATCAGTTTGGTGTAAGCTTTTGTAGATTATGCTTGTGAATTAACATGGGGTGGCATGGTGGCTCAGTGGTTAGCACTGTTTTGGGGGCCTGGGTTCGATTCCAGCCTTGGGCGTCTGTCTGTGTGGAGTTTGCACATTCTCCCCATGTCTGTGTGGGTTTCCTCCGGGTACTGTGGTTTCCCCCAACAGCCCAAAGATGTGCAGATCAGGTGGATTGGCCATGCTGAATTGTCCATAGAGTCCAGGAATGTGCAGTCTAGGTGGATCAGCCATGGGCTATGGTAGGTAATAAGAGTAGCAGGTGGGTCTGGGTGGGATGTTTTACAGAGGTTAGCTGTGGACTCGATGAGCCTAATGGCCTGCATCCACACTGCAGGGATTCTATGATTCTATGAATTATTAACTGGGAGGCTGGGAGAACAAACCAAATATTGGTTCTTTTTCTTTCTTTTATGGGAAGGTCATCTCCTCCACATTATTGATAGAGTGGAAAGTGGGAAATTAAAATATCAAGTCCGTATTCTGTTAACACTAGCACTGGTTGGAATGTCGATGCACAGCGCAACACCAGCCGAACTGAACCATTGTCAAATATATATGCTGCAACTTCCTGCAAGTTTCTACACCTGCAGATTGTAATGTTTGAACTACAGTCTTTTATTCTCTGGTTAGCTGAAGTATTGATGTTAAATTTTACTGCTTCACCTTTAAAATAATATCCCTATGCAGATTGTTTGCTGGTGTATATGACATAGATTGAAGCAACTTCTATGGAAATAGAATAAATTCCCTTTCCAATTGAGAACTGTTTTGAAACTTTCTGGCGTAGATTATACATTGCGTCATTGCTAGCTATCAGTATAAAATTATATGATTATATAATTCACTAATCATATCTTGACTGCACCGGCTTTATGAAATAATTGTCCTCATTTTTCACACTCTTTTAAAAATTTATCTCTCTAAAAACTCTATTTTAAAAGCCGTGGTGAATGCTGCTTTCATTATTGTGTTTTGGGAATACACTAAATCAATTTTTTTTCAAAAATGACCTCTCCTTTTATTCATCTGATGGTGATTTTCAATTTGCGCTCCCGAGTTAATGACTACAGACTGAGATTATAGAAATGCTATGGCAATTAGTTAAATTAATAAATTCGGTCAAATGTAAAGGGGAAGTGGAACAAAGCAGCTCAAACAGTATTGAAGGAGTTAAAGAAATTATGGTCGGATAGAACAACGGCTGATTAAATACACGTGAAAGTGAACAGAATGTTATGTTTTATCGCAAGGGGAATTGAATGCAAGAAGAGAGTGGTTATGCTTTAGGTATACAGGGTATTGATGAGATGTATCTGGAGTATTTTGTACAGTACAGGTCACTGTACTTAGGAAGGATTTTAATGCATTGGAAGTGGTTCAGAGGAAGTTTACTGGACTAATACCTGGAATGATTGGGTTGCTATGTGAGGAAAGGCTAGACAGGCTAGGCTTGCATACTCCAGAGTTTAGGCCCACGTCTACCAAAGAGAATTGTCCAAGATCTTCCATTGGAATCAGAGATGAAGTTTGAGTAACACTTGAAGAAGCCTATACCTTCAGGTCAAATTAAAATCCCCTCGCCCTCTCACTCCCTTACCACCATCGTCATGCTCTCACCCACCTCACACACATCCACTGACCTAATATCCACTTGATAAACCCCATTCCCACAACATGCAGAATGAACATAGTTTACAAAATACCACGCAACGACTGCCTCAAACATTACATCGGACAGACAGGAAGGAAACTAGCCATCAGAATACACGAACGTCAGCTAGCAGCAAAATGGCACGATGAACTCCCCTTAATATCAGTACATTCAGACAATGAAGGCCATCAGTTTAACTGGGACAAAGTAACCATAGTAGCCCAAGCCAAACATAGACACACACGGGAATTCCTAGAGGCATGGTTCTCCACCCATACTTCAATCAACAAACATTTTTTTTTCTATTTATTTGTGGGATGTGAGCGTCATTGGCTGACCAGCATTTCTTGCCCATCCTTAGTTGTCCTTGAGAAGGTGGTGGTGAGCTGCCTTCTTGAACCGCTGCATTCCTTCTGCTGTGGGTTGACCCACAATGCTATTAGGGAGGGAATTGCAGGATTTTGACCCAGCGGCAGTGAAGGACCGGCGATATATTTACAACTCAGCATGGTGAGTGAATTGGAGGGCAAGTTGGAGGTGGTGGTGTTCCCATATATCTGCTGCCCTTGTCCTTCCACATGGAAGTGGCTGTGGGTTTGGAAGGTACTGTCTGAGGATCTTTGGTGCATTTCTGCAGTGCATCTTGTAGATAGTACACACTGCTGCTACTGAGCGATGGTGGTGGTGGGAGTGAATGCTTGTAGATGTAGTGCCAATCTAGCGGGCTGCTTTGTCCTGAATGGTGTCAAGCATCTTGAGTGTTGTTGGGGCTGCACTCATCCAGGCAAGTGAGGAGTATTCCAATACACTCCTGACTTGTGCCTTGTAGATGGTGGACAGGCTTTGAGGAGTCAGGACGTGAGTTATTCGCTGGTATTCCCAGCTTCTGGCCTGCTCTTGTAGCCACTGTGTTAATGTGGTGAGTCTAGTTGAGTTTCTGGTCAATGGTAACCCCCAGGATGTTTATAGTGGGGGATTCAATGATGGTAACACCATTGAATGTCAAGGGACAGTGATTAGATTGTCTCTTAACAGTGATGGTCATAGCCTAACATTTGTGTGACGCAAATGTCTCTTGCCAGTTGTCAGTCCAAGCCTGGATATTGTCCAGATCTTGTTGCATGTGAACATGGAATGCTTCAGTATCTGAGGAGTCATGAATGGTGCTGAACATTGTGCAATCATCAGCGAACATACTCACTTCTGACCTTATGATGGTGGGAAGGTCATTGATGAAGCAGCTGAAGATGGTTGGGCCTAGGACACTACCCTGAGGAACTCCTACAGAGAAGTGCTGGAGCTGAGATGATTGACCTCCCACAACCACGACCATCTTCCTATGTGTCAGGTATGACTCCAACCACCAGAGCGTTTGCCCCCTAATATCCATTGATTCCAGTTTTGCTAGGCCTCCTTGATGCCACACTTGGTCAAATGCAACCTTGATATCAAGGGCTGTCACTCTCACTTCACCTCTGGAATTCAGCTCTTTTGTCCATGTTTGAACCACAGCTGTAATGAGGTCAGGAGCTGAGTGGCCCTGGTGGAACCCAAACTGGGCATCCTGAGCAGGTTATTTCTGAGCAGGTGCTGCTTGATAGCACTGTTGATGACACCTTCCATCACTTTACTGATGATCGAGAGGAGGCTGATGGGGCGGTAATTGGCTGGGTTGGATTTGTCCTGCATTTTGTGTACAGGACATACTTGGGCAATTTTCCACATTATCGGGTAGATACCAATGTTGTAACTGAACTGGAACAGCTTGGCTATGGGAGTGACACGTTCTGGAGCACAAGTCTTCAGTACTATTGCCGGAATGTTGTCAGGGCCCATAGCCTTTGCAGTATCCAGTGTATCCAAGTGTTTCTTGACGTCACATGGAGTGAATCGAACTGGCTGAAGACTGGTATCTGTCATGCTGGGGACCAGTGGAGGAGGCCGAGATGGATCATCCACTCGGCACTTCTGGCTGAAGATTGCTGCGAATGCTTCAGTCTTATCTTTTGCACTGATGTGCTGGGCTCTTCCATCGTTGAGGATGGGGATATTTGTGGAGCCTCCTCCTCCAGTGAGTCGTTTAATTGTCTACCACCATTCACGACTGGATGTGGCAGGATTGCAGAGCTTAGATCTGATCCGTTGGTTGTGGGATCGCTTAGCTCTGTCTATCACTTGCTGCTTTCGTTGTTTGGCGTGCAAGTAGCCCTGTTTGGTGGCTCCTCCAGGTTGATACCTCATCTTCAGGTTTGCCAGGTGCTGCCCTGGGCATGCCCTCCTGCACTCTTCACTGAACCAGGGTTGATCCTCTGGCTTAATGGTAATGGTTGAATGGGGGATATGCCGGGCCATGAGGTTACAGATTGTGCTGGAGTACAGTTCTGCTGCTGTTGATGTCCCACAGCACCTCATGGATGCCCAGTCTTCAGTTACTAGGTCTGTGTGAAGTCTGTCTCATTTAGCACAGTGATAGTGCCACACAACGCATGCAGGTTATTCCCAGTGTTAAGGCAGGACTTCGTCTCCACAAGGACTGTGTGATGGTCACTCTTACCGATACTGCCATGGACAGATGCAATTGCAGCTGTTAGATAACTAAGGATGAGGTCATGTATGCTTTTCCCTCTTGTTGGTTCCCTCACCACCTGCCGCAGACCCAGGCTAACAGCTATGTCCTTGAGGACCTGATCAGCTCGATCAGTTATATTGCTGCTGAGCCACTCTTGGTGGTGGACATTGAAATCCCTCACCCAGAGTGCATTTTGTGCCCTTGCCATCCTCAGGGCTTCCTCTAAGTGTTGTTCAACATCAAAGAATACTGATTCATCAGCTGAGGGAGGACGGTATTTGGTAATCAGCAGGAGGTTTCCTTGTCCATGTTTAACTTGAAGCCATGAGACTTCATGGGGTCCGGAGTCAATGTTGAGGACTCCTAGTGCAACACCCTCCCGACTGTATACCTCTGTGCCGCCACTTCTACTGGGTCTGTCCTGCCAATGAGACAGGACATATCCAGGGATGGTGGTGGTGGTGTCTGGGACATTGTTTGTAAGGTATGATTCTGTGAGTATGACTATGTCAGGCTGTTGCTTGACTAGTCTGTGAGACAGCTCTCCCAATTTTGGCACTAACCCCCAAATGTTAATGAGGAGGACTTTGCATGGTCAACAGAGCTGTTGCTGCTGATGTCTTTTCCGATGCCTAGGTCGATGCCAGGTGATCCATCCAACTTCATTTCTTTGAGTCTTTGTAGCAATTGGTACAACTGAGTGGCTTGCTAGGCCATTTCAGAGGGCAGTAGAGAGTCAACCACCTTGCTGTGGGTCTTGAGTCACATCTAGGCCCAACCAGGTGAGGGTGGCAGATTTCCTCCCCTGAAGGACATTCATGAACCTGATGGGTTTTTCCGACAATCAGCAATGATTTCATGGTGATCAATAGATTCTTAATTCCGCACTGTTTTTTTGAATTCCAATTCCACCATCTGCCATGGTGGGATTCGAACCCGGGTCCCCAGAACATCAGCTGGGCTTCTGGATTAATAGTCTAGCAATAATGCCGCTAGGCCATCATCTACCCCTACATATAGAATCGGACCCCGTATACAAACGCATACAGATCAAAACCGGAAATGACAGTACTCACCATAACGGACCAAACAGTATAAATTCCAAGCAGAGTAGAATAACATCACTTCATCAGAGGCTCCACTGATGTTGTCACCTAGCATGGTGATGAAATGCCTGAGCAAAAACAAGCCAGCTTGGCGAGCAAGTCAACAACCTCACTTGATAAACAAATCTTACAAGCTTTATTATGATGATTGGAAGCTGTTGGATAGCCCATAAAACTCCCCAAATGGACTCCCTGATTCTTCATACCAGCATCATAAACGGAAGTATTTATAAAATTATTAGGCTGTTGAATTGCTTTTAAGAGACAATAACAATAACAATAACTCTGCCGAAGGAAGTAGTTACCTCAAAGTTGACAGCTCGACATATATTGCCAAGACGGAATACATAGAAGTAATGGAAAAACCTCTAAAAAATTGAAAGAATGAATGAATGAATCAGCTTTATTGTCATGTGCACACAAATGAAAAGTTCGCAATGTTGCCGCTTATGGTGCTGTCTTAGGTACAAGATACCTAGGTGCAGATACTTAAGTATTTGGTACAAAATTGAAAGAAAAATAAATAAAAGTCCAGATTGTTATCATATTATACTATAATTTTAATACTGTAAAAATATACTCTTTCATTTTATCCATTCCATGAACTTTTTCAATTCATCTGAAGACTTTTTCACATGTTAAAATGTTGAGCTTTCACTTGCTTTTGCAAATTGGCAAGCTGTCAGCAATCTGAGAAACACAGGGCTTAATGGTAGTTAGTTATATCTTCCAATCATAGCAGTGTCATGTCTTACCTTAATGAACACAGATACACTCATGTTAAAACATACTGTGATGATCTGAAAACAAGGAAATCTATTTCACTATCTCTTTTGAGAATGGATGGACGTGGGAGATAGGCTGTCCAGGCATGTCACTGAACATGCATTTTTCTGCAGTCCCAGTCGTGTTTGTTCCCAATTGAAACCATGCAAATCTGGCTCAAGGCAATGAAAAGATTGTAATCCTAAATTATAAATGACTCTAAATTGAAAGCACTGGAGACATTTTCAGTTAACAAGGAGAGAAATGATTGGTGATGGCTACTTATAAAAGCTTGGGTGTGGGCAGCGGAGATTTGGATGATCTGAAACCTATAGACAGTGCAACATGGGAGGCCAGTCAAAAAAAAAGTGAAATATTTTAGTCTGGAGGTGACTAGTAAGGAGACAACTGAAAAAAAGTCACCTTCTAGAAATGTATAATTTAAAGGCTAAATCCAGAATAATTTTGTAAATTAAGCTGTGGGGGAGTCAGAATGCACATGTATACCTTTTGCATACGTGCCTCAAATATTTCTCAATAGCACTGTTGGTCAACTTACGGTTTTAGTAGGCCAGGCAGCGTCAGAGGAGCAGGAAAGCTGATGTTTCAGGTCGGGACCTTTCTTCAGGAATTTTCTGAAGAAGGGTGCCAACCCGAAACGTCAGTTTTCCTGCTCCCCTGATGCTGCCTGGCCTGCTGTGTTCCTCCAGCTCCACACTGTGTTCTCTCAAACTCCAGCATCGGCAGTTCTTACTGTCTCTTAGGGTTGTGGTTGGTGTCCTACATCTTTGGAGTTAAAAATCCAATGCTTTTGATTTGCAAGAAACAGTTAAGCTAATTTACACTTTCATTCTGAAGGAGTCCTTAAAAACATATTTCTAAATTTGCAATATGAACGCTTTTAAAATTGCACTTTACTTTGACTAATTTTTTTTTAACAATGTTATTCTAATCATTTTTGGCTGGAGTAATTAGAGTAGTTTTCAAGATTTATACACCTATTTGCACAATTTTTCTCAGCATTGTCATGTTGAATGAAATTTGACAGGAAGCAATCAGCACAAATCCTATGCTATGTGATGTGAGTTTTATTAAGATAATGTGATAAGAAGATGAATAAAATGATTTCTAAATTAGGAAAGCTTGACACCTATTGTAAAGCGGTGCATTGCAGTGCTTGGTACAGCATACTGCAGTGTCCTAAATGTCTGTGGAGCACAAGTAGTTAGATACATTCACAGCTGAATTTCGCCAGTCATTCAACCAATGTTCACAGGATCAGGGAGAAGGTGACGCAATGCCACATTCATCTGAACTGTCCTGTCTCCCAGAAAGGCAAAAAAATGGAAACAAAGGATCACATTTTCAGGGAGGAGGCAGGAAGGTCGAGTGGTGAAACCTTTCTATGGCACACTCATCTCCCTGCTGAAGCAGCGATCCCACCTGCCGTACTCACATTCCAAGAGGAGGGAGTGGGTTGGAATTGTGGCAAGGAAGACAGACAGATAGTGAAGTCAGAGATAGTAGGAACTGCCAATGGTGGAGAATCTGAGATAACAAGGTGTACAGCTGGATGAACCCAGCAGGCCAAGCAACATCAGAGGAGCAGGAAAGCTGATGTTTCAGGCCTAGACCCTTCTTCAG